>CAKAOJ020000067.1:600000-1142500 GCA_916701645.2 Sebastolobus alascanus | reverse complement strand
AAATTCATTTTTTTTTTTTTAAAAAATTTTTTTCCAATTTTTTTTTTTAAAATTTTTTTTTTTTTTTAAAAATTTAAATTTTTTTTTTTTTTTTTTAAAAATTTTTTTTTTAAAAATTTTTTTTAAAAATTTTTAATTTTTTTTTTTTCCTTTTTTTTTAAAAAATTTGAAAAAAAAAAAAAATTTTTTTAAAAAAAATTTTTTTTTTTGGGGGGGGTTTTTTTTTTTAAAAAAATTTTTAATTTTTTTCCAATTTTTTTTTTTAAAATTTTTTTTTTTTTTTAAAAAAAAAAATTTTTTTTATTTTTTTTTTTTTTTTTTTTAAAAAAATTTTATTTTTTTTTTTTTTCTATTTTTTTTTTAAAAAAAATTTTTAAAAAAAAATTTTTAAAAAAAAATTTTAAAAAAAAAAAAGGAAAATTTTTTCCCAAAAAAAAAACCCTTTTTTTTAAAAAATTTCAAAAATTTTTAATTTTAAAAAAAATTTAAAATTTTTTTTTTTTTTTTAAAAAAAAAAATTTTTTTTTTTTTTTTTTAAAAATTTTTTTTTTTTTTTTTTTTAAATATTTTTTTTTTTTTTTAAAAAAAATTTTTTAAAAAATTTTTTAAAAAAAATTTTAAAAATTTTTTAAAAAAGGAAAATTTTTTCCCAAAAAAAAAACCCTTTTTTTTTAAAAAAAAAAAAAATTTTAATTTTAAAAAATTTAAAAAATTTTTTTTTTTTTTTTAAAAAAAAGGGTTTTTTTTTTTTAAAAATTTTCCTTTTTTTTTTTTTTTAAAATTTTTTGACATTTTTTTTTTTTTTAAAAAAATTTTTTAAAAAATTTTAAAATAAAAAATTTTTTTGAAAAAAAATTTTTTAAACAAAAAAAAAAATTTTTTTTTTAAAAAAAAAAAACCTTTTTTTTTTTCTTTTTTTTTAAAATTTTTTTGGTTTTTTAAAAAATTTAAAAAAATTTTTTAAAAATTTTTCCCAAAAATTTTCAATTTTTTCTTAAAATTTTTTTTATTTTTTTTTTTAAAATTTTCCTTTTTTTTAAAAAAATTTAAAATAAAAAATTTTTTTAAAAAAAAAAATTTTTTTCCCAAAAAAAAAAATTTTTTTTAAAAAATTTCAAAAATTTTTTTTTTTTTTAAAAAAAATTTAAAATTTTTTTTTTTTTTTTAAAAAAAAAAATTTTTTTTTTTTTTTTTTAAAAATTTTTTTTTTAAAAATTTTTTTTAAAAATTTTTAATTTTTTTTTTTTCCTTTTTTTTAAAAAATTTTAAAAATTTGAAAAAAATTTTTTAAAAAAAATTTTTAAAACTTTTTGGGGGGGAAAAATTCATTTTTTTTTTTTTAAAAAAATTTCTTTTTAATAAAATTTTTTTTGGAAAATTTTTTTTTTTTTTTTAAAAAATGTTTTTTCCCAAAATTTTTTAAAAAAAATTTTCCTTTTTAAAAAAAAAATTTTTTTTAAAATTTTCCTTTTTTTTTTTAAATTTTTTTTAAAAAGAAAAAAAAAAAAATTTTTTTAATAAAAAAAAATTTTTTAAAACTTTTTGGGGGGGTTTTTTTTTTTTTTTTTAAAAAAAAAAAAAAAATTTTTTTTTAAAATTTTTAAAATTTTTTTAAAAAAAAAATTTTTTTTAAAAAATTTTTTTAAAAATTCCCAAAAAAAAATTTTCCTTTTTCTTAAAATTTTTTTTAAATATTTTTTTTTTTTTAAATTTTTTTTTTTTAAAAAAAAATTTTAAAAAAAAAAAAATTTTTTAAAAAAAAAGGAAAATTTTTTAAAACTTTTTGGGGGGGAAAAATTTTTTTTTTAAAAAAATTTTTAATTTTTTTCCAATTTTTTTTTTTAAAATTTTTTTTTTTTTTTAAAAAAAAACCCAAAATTTTTTAAAAAAAATTTTCCTTTTCTTAAAATTTTTTTTAAATATTTTTTTTTTTTTTTTTCCTTTTTTTTAAAAAAAAAAAAAAAAAGGTTTTTTTAAAAACCTTTTTGGGTTTTTTTTTAAAAAAATTTTGGAAAAAAAAAATTTTTTTTAAAAAAAGGTAAATTTTAAAAATTTTTAAAATTTTTTTTAAAATTTTTTTTAAATTTTTTTTTTTCCCCCAAAAACCCTTTTTTTTTTTTTTTTTTTTTTTTTTTTTTTTAAATTTTTTTTTTTTTTTTTTTTTTTTTTTTAAAAAAAAAAAAAAAAAAAAATTTTTTTTTAAAAACCTTTTTTTTGGGTTTTTTTTAAAAAAAAATTTTTTGGAAAAAAATTTTAAATTTTAAATTTTTTTTTTAAAAAAATTTTTAAAATTTTTTTTAAAATTTTTTTTAAATTTTTTTTTTTCCCCCAAAAACCCTTTTTTTTTTTTTTTTTTTTAAAAAAATTTTTTTTTTTTAAATTTTTTTTTTTTTAAAAAAAAATTTTTTTTTAAAAAAAAAAAAAAAAATTAAAATTTTTTTAAAAAAATTTTTTTTGGGTTTTTTTTTAAAAAATTTTGGAAAAAAAAAATTTTTTTTAAAAAAAGGTAAATTTTAAAAATTTTTAAAATTTTTTTAAAATTAAAATTTTTTTCCACCAAATGAATCGACAGACTATACTATGCCTTTTTTCATTAAAATTTTCGACATTCTATGCTATGACATTTTTTTACGAATATTTTCGACATGACTTTTTTCATGAACATTTTCGAAATATTCGTAAAAAAATGTCATAGTATAGAATGTCGAAAATTTTCATGAAAACAGGCATAGTATAGTCTGTCGATTCATTTGGTGGAAAAAAAACTCAGTTTAAATTTTCGTCAATTTTCATGAAAAGTCATGCTATAGTATGACTTTTTTGAAAATTGACGAAATTTTAAACTGAGTTTTTTTTCCACCAAATGAATCGACAGACTATACTATGCCTTTTTTCATTAAAATTTTCGACATTCTATACTATGACATTTTTTTACGAATATTTTCGACATGACTTTTTTCATGAACATTTTCGAAATATTCGTAAAAAAATGTCATAGTATAGAATGTCGAAAATTTTCATGAAAACAGGCATAGTATAGTCTGTCGATTCATTTGGTGGAAAAAAAACTCAGTTTAAATTTTCGTCAATTTTCATGAAAAGTCATGCTATAGTATGACTTTTTTGAAAATTGACGAAATTTTAAACTGAGTTTTTTTTCCACCAAATGAATCGACAGACTATACTATGCCTTTTTTCATTAAAATTTTCGACATTCTATACTATGACATTTTTTTACGAATATTTTCGACATGACTTTTTTCATGAACATTTTCGAAAATATTCGTAAAAAAATGTTATAGTATAGAATGTCGAAATTTTTCATGAAAACAGGCATAGTATAGTCTGTCGATTCATTTGGTGGAAAAAAAACTCAGTTTAAATTTTCGTCAATTTTCATGAAAAGTCATGCTATAGTATGACTTTTTTGAAAATTGACGAAATTTTAAACTGAGTTTTTTTTCCACCAAATGAATCGACAGACTATACTATGCCTTTTTTCATTAAAATTTTCGACATTCTATACTATGACATTTTTTACGAATATTTTCGACGTGACTTTTTTCATGAAAATTTTCGAAATATTCGTAAAAAAATGTCATAGTATAGAATGTCGAACATTTTCATGAAAACAGGCATAGTATTGTCTGTCGATTCATTTTGTAGGAAAAAAAACTCAGTTTAAATTTTCGTCAATTTTCATGAAAAGTCATGCTATAGTATGACTTTTTTGAAAATTGACGAAATTTTAAACTGAGTTTTTTTTCCACCAAATGAATCGACAGACTATACTATGCCTTTTTTCATTAAAATTTTCGACATTCTATACTATGAAATTTTTTTACGAATATTTTCGACATGACTTTTTTCATGAAAATTTTCGAAATATTCGTAAAAAAATGTCATAGTATAGAATGTCGAAAATTTTCATGAAAACAGGCATAGTATAGTCTGTCGATTCATTTGGTGGAAAAAAAACTCAGTTTAAATTTTCGTCAATTTTCATGAAAAGTCATGCTATAGTATGACTTTTTTGAAAATTGACGAAATTTTAAACTGAGTTTTTTTTCCACCAAATGAATCGACAGACTATACTATGCCTTTTTTCATTAAAATTTTCGACATTCTATACTATGACATTTTTTTACGAATATTTTCGACATGACTTTTTTCATGAACATTTTCGAAAATATTCGTAAAAAAATGTCATAGTATAGAATGTCGAAATTTTTCATGAAAACAGGCATAGTATAGTCTGTCGATTCATTTGGTGGAAAAAAAACTCAGTTTAAATTTTCGTCAATTTTCATGAAAAGTCATGCTATAGTATGACTTTTTTGAAAATTGACGAAATTTTAAACTGAGTTTTTTTTCCACCAAATGAATCGACAGACTATACTATGCCTTTTTTCATTAAAATTTTCGACATTCTATGCTATGACATTTTTTTACGAATATTTTCGACGTGACTTTTTTCATGAACATTTTCGAAAATATTCGTAAAAAAATGTTATAGTATAGATTGTCGAAATTTTTCATGAAAACAGGCATAGTATAGTCTGTCGATTCATTTGGTGGGAAAAAAACTCAGTTTAAATTTTCGTCAATTTTCCTGAAAAGTCATGCTATAGTATGACTTTTTTGAAAATTGACGAAATTTTAAACTGAGTTTTTTTTCCACCAAATGAATCGACAGACTATACTATGCCTGTTTTCATTAAAATTTTCGACATTCTATATTATGAAATTTTTTTACGAATATTTTCGACGTGACTTTTTTCATGAAAATTTTCGAAATATTCGTAAAAAAATGTCATAGTATAGAATGTCGAAAATGTTCATGAAAACAGGCATAGTATTGTCTGTCGATTCATTTGGTGGAAAAAAAACTCAGTTTAAATTTTCGTCAATTTTCATGAAAAGTCATGCTATAGTATGACTTTTTTGAAAATTGACGAAATTTTAAACTGAGTTTTTTTTCCACCAAATGAATCGACAGACTATACTATGCCTTTTTTCATTAAAATTTTCGACATTCTATACTATGACATTTTTTTACGAATATTTTCGACATGACTTTTTTCATGAACATTTTCGAAAATATTCGTAAAAAAATGTTATAGTATAGAATGTCGAAAATTTTCATGAAAACAGGCATAGTATAGTCTGTCGATTCATTTGGTGGAAAAAAAACTCAGTTTAAATTTTCGTCAATTTTCATGAAAAGTCATGCTATAGTATGACTTTTTTGAAAATTGACGAAATTTTAAACTGGGTTTTTTTTCCACCAAACGAATCGACAGACTATACTATGCCTTTTTTCATTAAAATTTTCGACATTCTATACTATGACATTTTTTTACGAATATTTTCGACATGACTTTTTTCATGAACATTATCGAAAATATTCATAAAAAAATGTCATAGTATAGAATGTCGAAATTTTTCATGAAAACAGGCATAGTATAGTCTGTCGATTCATTTGGTGGAAAAAAAACTCAGTTTAAATTTTCGTCAATTTTCATGAAAAGTCATGCTATAGTATGACTTTTTTGAAAATTGACGAAATTTTAAACTGAGTTTTTTTTCCACCAAATGAATCGACAGACTATACTATGCCTTTTTTCATTAAAATTTTCGACATTCTATACTATGACATTTTTTTACGAATATTTTCGGTATGACTTTTTTCATAAAAAGTTTCTAAATATTCGTAAAAAAATGTCATAGTATAGAATATCGAACATTTTCATGAAAAAAGGCATAGTATAGTCTGTCGATTAATTTAGTGGAAAAAAAACTCAGTTTAAAATTTCGAAAATTTCATGAAAAAAGTCATACTATAGTATGACTTTTTTGAAAATTGACGAAATTTTAAACTGAGTTTTTTTTCCACCAAATTAATCGACAGACTATACTATAAATTTTTTCATGAAAATTTTCGACATTCTATACTATGACATTTTTTTACGAATATTTAGAAAATTTTCATGAAAAATTGCATAGTATAGTCTGTCGATTAATTTGGTGGAAAAAAAACTCAGTTTAAAATTTCGTCAATTTTCAAAAAAGTCATACTATAGTATGACTTTTTTCATGAAATTTTTGAAATTTTAAACTGAGTTTTTTTTCCACCAAATTAATCGACAGACTATACTATGCATACTATGACATTTTTTTATTTATTTGGTGGAAAAAAAACTCAGTTTAAAATTTCGTCAATTTTCAAAAAAGTCATACTATAATATGACTTTTTTCATGAAATTTTCGAAATTTTAAACTGAGTTTTTTTTCCACCAAATTAACCGACAGACTATACTATGCCTTTTTTGATGAACATTTTCGACATTCTATACTATGACATTTTTTTACGAATATTTTCGAAAATTTTCATGAAAAAAGTCATATCGAAAATATTCGTAAAAAAATGTCATAGTATAGAATGTCGAAAATGTTCATGAAAAAAAATGCATAGTATAGTCTGTCGATTAATTTGGTGGAAAAAAAACTCAGTTTAGAATTTCGTCAATTTTCAAAAAAGTCATACTATAGTATGACTTTTTTCATGAAATTTTCGAAATTTTAAACTGATTTTTTTTTCAACTAAATTAATCGACAGACTATACTATGCCTTTTTTCATGAACATTTTCGACATTCTATACTATGACATTTTTTTACGAATATTTAGAAAATTTTCATGAAAAAAGTCATACCGAAAATATTCGTAAAAAAATGTCATAGTATAGTATGACTTTTTTCATGAAATTTTCGAAATTTTAAACTGAGTTTTTTTTCCACCAAATTAATCGACAGACTATACTATGCCTTTTTTCATGAACATTTTCGACATTCTATACTATGACATTTTTTTACGAATATTTAAAAAATTTTCATGAAAAATTGCATAGTATAGTCTGTCGATTAATTTGGTGGAAAAAAAACTCAGTTTAAAATTTCGTCAATTTTCAAAAAAGTCATACTATAGTATGACTTTTTTCATGAAATTTTCGAAATTTTAAACTGAGTTTTTTTTCCACTAAATTAATCGACAGACTATACTATGCCTTTTTTCATGAAAATTTTCGATATTCTATACTATGACATTTTTTTACGAATATTTAGAAACTTTTCATGAAAAAAGCTATACCGAAAATATTCGTAAAAAAATGTCATAGTATAGAATGTCGAAAATTTTCATGAAAAAATGCATAGTATAGTCTGTCGATTAATTTGGTGGAAAAAAAACTCAGTTTAAAATTTCGTCAATTTTCAAAAAAGTAATACTATAGTATGACTTTTTTCATGAAATTTTCGAAATTTTAAACTGAGTTTTTTTTCGAATATTTTCGGTATTACTTTTTTCATGAAAATTTTCTAAATATTCGTAAAAAAATGTCATAGTATAGAATATCGAAAATTTTCATGAAAAAAGGCATAGTATAGTCTGTCGATTAATTTGGTGGAAAAAAAACTCAGTTTAAAATTTCGAAAATTTCATGAAAAAAGTCATACTATAGTATGACTTTTTTGAAAATTGACGAAATTTTACGAAAAATTTTTACGAAAAATTTCGAAAATTTTTATGAAAAGTCATGTCGAAAAGAGTCATAGAATAGTATGTCAAAAAAAGTCAATAGCAAAGCATGTCGTTAAAAATCAAAAAAGAGCCATGGTATAGTTTGTCTAAAAAAGTTTAAAAAACCCCAAAGTATATTTTCAAAAAAAGTCATAGTATAGTATGTCGAAAAAAGCAAAAAAAAAAGTCATAGTATAGTATGCCGAATAAAGTAAAACAAAAAGTCATAGTGTAGTATGTTGAAGAAGTGAAACATGTCGAAGTATAGTATGTCGAAAAAAGTAAAAAAAAAAAAAAAGTCATATCATAGTAAGACGTAAAAAAGTCCTAGTATAGTATGTCATCGAAATTTGATTTTAAAAAGGCATTTATATTATGTCATAAATAAGTCATAAAATGTCATATTATAGTGTCACAAAGGTCATAGTATAGTATGTCATTAAAAAAAAAGTGGTCTTGAAGCGCATTTTTCACAACCAATCACATTTTTACTCAGTTTTGTCTGTCTCAGACAAAGAGGACTCTGGATTTTATTTCAAGACCGGTCAAGACCACAACTTCAAGGATATCATTAAGTTGCCTGAACATTGTGTGATTTATTTGTTAACATCATTACAGCAATTGCTCATAGAAAACAAAGGACAATTCCCACAAAAGAATATTCACCCTGCAGTGCGTTATTATTTTATCAAGTCATTTCTCATGATACACTTACACACATACACTGTATATATATATAAATATATATATATCTATATATATAGATATATATGGCAATAAAGAGGTAAATGTATAGGAATGTTCATTTGTTTTCTGTGTGTCTTTTTATGGGAATGTGGATCTTTCAGATCAATTTGAGGAGTGCCTTTGGTTTGCATGTTCCACATTTTATCGTAATTGTGTCATGCAGTGTGGGACTCGCACTGGTCTGGTCTTGGTCTTGACTCGGTCTCGTCCTGCCTCGGTCTTGACTTGGTCTCAACCATAGTCTTGGTCTTTTCTCGGTCTCGATACACTCTGGTATTAGTACACCGACTGCCTTCATATGCCCCTAAATTGATGAACACCCCCGAAAATAAATATTTAATAAACAACTATCTTGCCTTTAGCACCAGTGAACTTCAGTCCTAAGCTGATTTTTTTGCACAGTTTCCTCCCCGGTGATCAAGTGTAGTTCATCTATCAGACTCCATGACCCTGTGAAGCTCAGACAGGTTTGATATCAAATGGTATCAAATTACAAAACCCTGTCTCGCTTGTCCCTTGTGTGTTTCACACTAAAATTCTTGGTACCTCGTCAAACATTCCTTCACAGCAGCTTGCACACATTGAGGCAAATGTCCCTCTTTTTCATGAAGATACTGCACCATACTCTGAAATACAGTACCACAATATGAACCCGATAGTCTTAATTAAAAGAGAATTATTAGTACTAAAGTGCATACTGAACTAGATTCAGACACTTGTGATGATTTTACTTGTGCAAAGAATGAGATCATTGTCATCTTATATGTACTATTGAGTGAAAGATAATTACTCTACTTGACCACTTGGTGTCAGACTTGTGTTTTAGGTTTAACCACAAGGATCCTGCATGTACAAAAATATATATCAGCTCATATTATCCCTAATTAAAACCTTTATAATTTACAATATCCAGATGGTGATGACGATATTGCTCTCACAAGGATATTTAGGAGCACAACAATCATGTCACCTTATTAAGCTACACTGCTCTTGTCCAACTTTTACTGTGAGCCAAACGTAGCACAACATGTTTTCATTTGAAGTGAAAGTCAATTGACTATGTCTAGGTTTGGCTCCAGCTGTGGTTTAACGCCTTGCTGGGCTCAGGTTTTTATCAGGCCAAACACTCCTGACAAAATATTGACTGATTCATAACTCAGATATACTGTGGAGTTGGGAGCTGCGTCATGAGGTGAATTCCTCCTCCATCTTTGATCAACAAAGGATGGTAATAATTGCACAATCACTCGAAATGCCACAGCACAAACCATGTCTGACTGCAATGAGATCAGCCCATAAAACAATATATTAATTTATCCTCAAACTAAATAATGATAATGTGATCCTGTAACCGATCTCTGTTGTGGATGTGATTATATTCACGAATCATGTTCGCACTTGGGTCGTTGTGTCTAATCTAATCTGTGCTTATTGTTTGCTCAGTGTGTTTAAAGCCTGTTTTTGTATGAAGACTTTCAATACAAAGTGATAAATCCAACAATTAAAGGAGGAAAATGAACAAGTACAGAAGTTTGTTGGCTAACAAAGTATTCCTGGGTTATGGTGTAAGGGAAAATTGATTTATATATCTATAAAAACGTCTACTTATTATGAATGGGACAAAGAAAAAACATGGTTAAAAAAGCTTGTTTAACCAAGACACAGTTTAACAACAGACACACACACACACACACACACACACACACACACACACACACACACACACACACACACACACACACATACACACACACACAAACACACACACACACCCAACAGTGCAAACAATGCTCCCTCAAAACAGGCCTGTTAAATGACACTATAATACATCATAATAGCAGGGTATTTTCTTTTCTTTTTTTGATGATTGATTTTTGTTACTCAAAAACTAACCAATCGTTGCAACATTTGTTTTCACAATGAATCACAACACTGAGTCATAACTTGAAAACATTCAGATTTGTTAATCACATTCGTTGGTCATATAAAACAATGTAAAGTCTAATGTCTTTAAAATATACTGACTTTGCTGCAAACTCTTTATTAAGTCGTAAGATGTAACAGATAATAAAATTACAATAAAATTAATTGACTTTGCGCTGTAAATAAAAAAATCTCGCAAGGTGCTTCTTTTAGGTCATGGAAACAGTTGGCGTAGGTATGTGCATGTTAGTGACTTTAGTCTAGATAAGATGTTGTTGAGATCATTAACTTTAAATAGCTGTCCTATGATTAAAAGGCATTCAATATTTTTGAATATTGCGATTGTCAACATGATGTGTATTAATTAGGGCTGTCAATCAATTTAAATATTTAATCGCATGATTGTCCATGTTTAATCGTGATTAATCGCAAATTAATCGCACGTTTTTTTTATCTGTTCAAAATGTACCTTAAAGGGAGATTTGTCAAGTATTTAATACTCTTATCAACATGGGAGTGGGCAAATATGCTTGCTTTATGTAAATGTATGTATATATTTATTACTCGAAATCAATTAACAACATAAAACAATGACAAATATTGTCCAGAAACCCTCACAGGTACTGCATTTAGCACAAAAAATATGCTCAAATCATAACATGGCAAACTCGAGCTCAACAGGCAACAACAGCTGTCAGCATGTCAGTGTGCTGACTTGACTATGACTTGCCCCAAACTGCATGTGATTATCATAAAGTGGGCATGTCTGTAAAGGGGAGACTCGTGGGTACCCATAGAACCCATTTTCATTCACATATCTTGAGGTCAAAGGTCAAGGGACCCCTTTGAATATGTCCTTGACAGTTTTTCCTCGCCAAAATGTAGCGCACATTTGGAGCGGATTCAGCCTCCTTCGCGACAAGCTAGTATGGCGTTGGATTCCTTAGGTTTTCTAGTTTCACATGATACCAGTATCTTCACTCTAGCTTTAAAAATGAGCCTGCTACAACCTCCGAAAGAACGATCGTGTTAATGCTTTAAAGAGTTTAGTGGCGTTAGTGCGTTATTATCGCATTAACTTTGACAGCCCTGGTATTAACACACCCAATCATTGTGTTTAATACATCTCCGAACATCAGACTTAAAGGTGCGGGATTGGGAGCATTTCTATTGCCTTTCACAGGCTATCAACATGGTGCTAACAGCGCAAAACAGTGCAAACAACGGTGAGTGCTGACAGAGTTAACAGTGTTTACCTGAGGGGGAACCGGAGGGTGAGGGCTACGCTTCTATGATGATCCCGTCAGTCGGGACGCCGTTATCATGAGCTAGTCAGTGGAGCAAGCTCACATGCACGAACATGCACTATAAGCACGCAGAGCCGGTCCGGCTATGTAAACAAAGCACAGAAGATTACAACACACACACAGGGAGAGCGACTTCATTCTCTGCTCAGGTAGACATTACTCCTCTATATCTTTACATAGCAAATAGTTGTTTGCTGCTATATTAATGCTCTGAATATCGAATTTAGCACCTTTAAAACTTATTTTCCGTACTCGTAGGTACAGCCACTTCTACCAAACAGGAAACACACCTAAGACAAATAAAAAATAAAAAGTAAAACATGACAACAACTGACTTTTTAAACATTGTATTTTCTGAACATTGCAGTGACAGTACATAAAACATATGTTTGGTGACTTTCTTAAAGCTTCTCAAGAGAAGTCTTTATTCTTGGTAAAGGAAGAGTCTGAAAATTAAACGGCACAAATGGGATATAAAAGCACTTTTAGTTGAAGAAAATTATATAAAAGAACATCCTGTTTTGTTAGAGACCAAAAGAGAACATTGAGTGTAATAATTGCAAAAGTAACCAGCTAATTGTTAATCAGTGAATATAAATACTGTATATCGTCACAAAGTTAATTCAAAGATCATGTATGTACAAGCTGTACGCTGCCATGTGTGTGTTGGTGTGTGTGTACGTCTCTATTGTTGTCCAAGTCAGTCATAGATTGTGGCTAAACAGTAGTCTTAGGTTATTACCATGGAAACATCCATTGTAATGGCACACACCTGTAGCTGAACAATAGCTCTCTCTATGTGTGCGCGTGTGCGTGTGCGTGTGCGTGTGTGTGTGTGTGTGTTCGTGTGTGGAAGTGGAAGTGGAAATGGAAGTGGAAGTGGAAGAAGTTATCGAATGCATTAATATTTGAACGCTTTCTGGGGTTTCCTTGTAAACTGAGACCTGGTTGCGTTGGCAGTATTATTTGGGAGAAACGGTCACAGGCCACATGTAAACCCAACAGAAACAATACACCACCCCTCTGAGTGTTCTGGGAGCGTCTCAGTCTGCAGATAGCTTTGTTTACACCTTGTCTTGATGGAGATAACCTCTGGCCTCCTTCTTCATGGGATACAAATTAACATGTGAAGTGTAAACAGAAGACAGCTCTTCAAAGACCCTGAGGCAGACTTGCACTATGTTAGGATTACATGAGAAAACACAAGACCTATTACTTTTTTTATGTGAGAGGAGAGGAAGTGAGGGAAAGGAAAGGATAGGGAAGCAAAGGAAACAAGAAGGAAAGGAAAGGTTAAGGAAAGGAAAGGAATGGAACGGAAAGAAAAGGAGATGAAATGAAGGCAAGGCAAAGGAAAGGAAATGAGAGGTAAGGAAACAAGAAGAATGGAAAGGAGAGAAAAGGAGAGGAAATGAGAGGAACAGAGAGGGAAGTAAACAAGAAGAATGGAAAGGAAAGGAAATGAGAGGAACGGATAGGGAAGTAAAGGAAATGAGAAGAGAGGAAAGGAACCAAGAATAATGGAAAGGAAAGGAATGGATAGGGAAGCAAAGGAAATGAGAGGAGAGGAAAGGAAACAAGAAGAATGGAAAGGAAAGGAAAGGAAATGAGAGGAAGCAAAGGAAATGAGAGGAAAGGAAACAAGAAGAATGGAAAAGAAAGGAGTGGAACGGAGAGGAGGGTTAAGGAAAGGAAAGGAAAGGAAAGGAGCAGAACAGAAGGGAACAGAGTCGAGAGGGATTCAGAATTTGGGGATGAGCTTAGGTGTGCAGGTTCAGAAGTGAGGGTGTTGCAGCTACTGGGGAAAAAACAAGCTGGAGGTGTCCAGTTACAAGACATAAACACAGTTACCTGGAGAGTCCCTAAACTGACAACAATGTCCTGCTCCCTCATCCACCATCCATGTTGATAATATTCCAGGAAATTTAATTGCAGCACCATTAATTTCACACTGTTCTACCAGAACGTCTGTCAAACAGGTTCCGCGTATCATCCTTAACAATTTAACATTTAAATAGTGTCTGTGGATATGGTAGGCTTCAGGTAAACAGAGCTTTGTGGGCACAGCCAGGTTGCCTAGTGTCTGCATTAGGGAAGGCAAAGCCCCTGGGTATTCATCATTCCTGTACTGTCTAGGTAGAACTGGTTTGGTAGCTCTGCCTCTTATTGTGTGAAATCACTTTATGTGGTCCAGCCAATTGTGACAGGAATGTGCGACCCATAAGCCTTTGTTTTGCTCGTTCTTGCATTTCAAAGTAACTGCTCTGCTTGACTGAAGGCATAACAGACTTACAGTTTTTCTCATTCGCTTTGGCTCAATTCTTGAATGAGAATTATTTTTTTCAAAACAATAACTTCAAATCTCTGAACAGTTAGTTTGTTGTTCACAACAGATTTGAATTTCTCATTCATTCAAGCAAATTGCACGTGTTTTGGCACGTGTGCAAAAGAGTAAGTACAATAACCACTTCAAAACTGATGAGTTGATTCTCAGTGAGATTGTCATCTTCTTCACAACTACTAAACATTCTTTCATCGTTTGAGCCATCACATGCAAAATGATCCGTTCAATTATCAAAATCTGTCAGACACGCATGTATATTAAATAAATGACTATGACGAGGAGGTACAATTTGTTGTTTTTGAACTGAACTACTGCAGGTTTTTTCATTGTTTTTTTGGCATAGATGTCATTTGGTGGCAAAATTTCTGTTCGCTATATATGACTTTACATGAAAGATAAAAAGATAATCTTCTGTTCACAGTACATGTAACACATTGCTACATACGAAAAATGAGCCAAAACGCTTGAGAAAAAAAGAAAAAATTTGCTGAGCGAATACATCTGTCAAACCATAAGTATGCAAAACCAAACTAGGATGAGAAAGACAACAGTTGTCCAAGTATCTTCAGATGTCTTTATTTTCTGAATATTGCAATGATGTGTTGCTATCGTGTATAAATGAAACATTCATTTTAGTGAACGGTGTGAAAGAAGCTTCTCGGAGAGCTCTTCATTCTAGGAACAGGAAGTGTCTAGGACTACTACAACTGTTTAACAAAACTGAATATGAAATGACGCAAACTGGGAACAATATAAAAGCACTTTCAGGTGGAAAAACAAAGTGAAGAACAAAATGATGTGTTATTAATGGCCACAAGAGAAACACAGATATAAATAATCAAAAAAAAGTTTGGTAATTGACATTGTAACCAGCCAAGCATTTACCAGTGCATATAAATATATAACGGCATATAAATAAAGTGGATCATGATTAGACTGGGATCAGCGAGCCCTTGATCCAAAGCACAAATAATCAAAGATGATCTTAAGCGCACAACTAAATGCAACGTTCATCACGACTACCAGATACGCAAGGACTCACTCTCTCTCTGGCTCACTCTCTATAGATCAACTACAGCTGAGGAAGACATTATTTTTTGGTTTTTGGCCGGTCAGGCTTTCATTCAGGCCAATTTGCATTTGCAACAGTTCTGCTTTGAGTTCAGAGGCCGTCTATTAAGTAAAGCTACGTCATTAACGAAGCCAAGCCTCTAACGCAAATGTGTGTTGTATCAATATTTGCTCGTGCTCAGTGCTGAGCAAACCTTCCTGACATACCAACGGGAGACAAAGAGAGGGCTATGCCGTTATTTTGTTTTATTGCTCACTTTAACCAGTAAATCGGTAAATGTGTAACAGATCCCTGATCTGCTTTTAGATTCGTTGCATAGCTTGGGCTTTTCTATCAACTCTCTCTTTGAAAGATCAGCTACACAGTGACTTGAAATTTGCAATGTCCCCTGCCAGTTAGCATTACAGTGCATAAAGGCAACTAAAAAAACGGTGATAGTGGTTCTGATACAAAACCACAGATCTACGCGTAACATTAAGTGCATGTTGGGATAAGTACTAACTAACTCCCCTTTTGTCAGAGAGCGATTCACAATCAGTGATAACATGGCGTCACAGATGCAGCAGATAAACAGACACACACAAACTTAAAGGGGCACTCCGACGATTTTACAGCCTGTAAAAACAGTTGTATGATGTCTTCTCTGGAGCTGAAGGGAGCTTTAAGGCTGTGTCTGAAATCACTTGTTCTCTACTCCTTATATAACAAACACTCAATAGTTTACTCTGTAGGGAGCAGTAAATCTAGAGTTCAGACAATTATGAATCGTCGTCATTTTGCGTCATCATTGACAGCTGTAGAATCACATAGTGGTAATTTTCCCATCTATAAAATGCAATGCCTTATCGGATTGATAGCGGACTATTTTTTTTGTTCTATTGTTGGAACGTTTGAGGGCACTAAATAGTGCACAAATATCCCACTCTGAATTCAAACACTATAAAATGACAGAGAGTAAATTTAGTGCACTATATAGTAAATAGTGATTTTGGACACAGCCAAAGTCTGAAAAGAAAAAAAATACTTGGGGTGTTGGGTGTAAAAGATGTGGGTATTAACCAGCCAGGGAGGGTCTACCAAAAGACCCTATCCAGTTGTATTATGGGAAATGTAGGATCTAGTGTTTGGGGTTTTGACTTGAGACTAATGGTGCCTTCAAATGGGTTCACGAGAAGAGTCCATACGAACGACCTCCCGCTCGTGGTATTCACGACCTCGTAAGTGGAAAGTTTCTGAAAGCTCAGAGTTCACAAGTTGCGACGTGTTTGTTGACGTTGTCAGAAATGGCGGAGGCCATGGAAGGTCATTTTTCGGTCCATAATAAGTTAATATATTGTAATTTTGGTCATATATTAATTCTTCGTAGTTTTATAATATGTCTGAGGAAAATGTTGGTATTCCCAACGGCCTCATCCTTTTCCTCTGTCATTATGACTTTGCATTTCCTGCCTTATGTTAACCACTAGCTAGCTTGCTAAATTGTTAGCCTCTGGCTTCTAGACGCCGACAGTAACGTTAATATTGTCGTTGCTTAGCAGCGGTGTTCTCACGACTTAACCACTTGAACGCCAAGCATATCGTGTACACAACTTCCAATGTTGTAAACACGAGCTCGCGAGTTTCATTTGAAGGCACCATTAACCAGTCAGTGAGGGTCTACCAAAAGACCCTATACAGTTGTATTATGGGAAATGTAGGATCCAGTGTTTTAGGGTTTTGACTTGAGACAAAAAGTCATAATCGGCCTCTGCTGCTTCGATTACAACCATTCTCTTTTTTAATCTGTCTCCAACAAGGTTTTTTAATGGAAGTGACAAACTAAATCGCCAGAATGCCCCTTTAAAGACTGCAGTTTAAAAGTCATGACGAAAGAGGAGAGTCCAGTAGTATTTTGTAGTGAGACGAGCATGCAGATGTTCTACCCTTGTATGACCCTATCATGCAAAAACCTAGAGGTGGTATGTACTCACACAGGACATGATGGTTAGAAAGACAGAAACAAATAGGACAGACAACATTTCACAAGACGTTTCACAGCGAGGGTGTGAAGGTGATGTACAGTCGTGCGTCTAATACCATGGGGTAAGGCCAGAGGGTTTGGGATGTAAAGAAGATAGTAAGGCTCTGATTTCCAGATCATTTCATTAAGATCTTCATGTTTTTCAGTCTTGATTAGCTGAGGTGATGGACCGCTGTGGTTCGGGATGAACGTGGTGTAAAAAGGGGCTCAAGGTGCACCGTGAGATAAGGAGTTCAGTTACAGGGAATTATTTGGGGACTCGTGCTAATTCATCCAGTCGCCGCCCCATTTACCTCCATATTCTCTCCATCTTTTAGTTCATGAGTGCCATTGTGCTCTTAGGCTGGCTGCCAAAGATCCCAGAGAAGAACTCCAGTGCGAGGCGCACGTGGATGGGCACAAAGACATACGAGGTGTAGATCACCATGGCGATGGCGGAGAAGAAGATGGAGTTGAAGATGGACTTTTCCCAGGGCTCCAGGACATAGATGCCAGTGATGAGCAGGTACTGGTAGTACAGCCAGGCCAGGTACTCCCAAAAGTTCTTGAAGTTCATCTTGCAAGCTGGACGGAGGGGAAACGGAGGTGGAGTGTTGTGAGATTCAAGCGGTAAAAAAGAAGATGGTATGAAAACACAGTGGTGAAGGTGAGGGAGGAAGACAGAGAGGATTTGAAAGAGAGTGATTACAAGAATTTTAATGGGTTGTAATAAAAAAAGAAGAAAAAATATTTATTATTATTATTTATTTTATTTTATGTTAATTAAAGTAAAGCTTCTTTATATACTGTTGATTAGTTGAATCTATAACTGCATCATACTTTATGAGCTGATTATATATTTTATATGTAAATTCTTGATCCTCAATGTAACTAAAGTTGCCAGACAAATAGTAAAAAGTACAATATTTTTCTTCTGAAATGTTGTGCAGCTGAAGTATAAAGTAGCATTAAATGGTAATACTCAACTTATGTACAGTATACTTAAGTACTTAGTTACTTTCCATCACAATTTATGTCTTAAATACACACTGAACAGGGAGAATTTACTCTCTTTGGAAGTAATACAGACTACCACTATATGTACAAAAGATTATTTCCCACATTTGTTATTTTAAATCATGAATGCTAATTATCTCCGTACACAGATTAAGACATGTTCTGCCTTGTGTTAATTATCATGGACAACTGGGAACACAATGGAAAAAAATCCCTGAGAGGAAAAAATTGGGCTTGTGGCTATGTGTTTATCAATAAGGAAAGGGAAATAGAAGCACATGTCTAGGCCCTCCAAACCCACAGCAGAGCCCTGAGGGGGCAATCAAGCAGCCCTCGTGGGGTCTCGGGATTAATTTGTGTGGGTCAAGAAACACCAATGAAATTAAACCCAGGGGTCCCACATGAACATATAACAGTGCTCACTTATTTTCTTAGCCCACTTAAACACAAGGGACACTTACAAATATGTTTAAGCTGCTATGTGAGGAGGGCAATGAGTAACGGTTTCCCTCTCCTGCAGAACATGCATGCAAAAGCCCAAACATAAACTTATAAGGAGGAATTAACACTTGTTTGCACGGGATACGGTGTTTGCAATCAGTGCAACATCTTACAGCATGTTTATTAGAAGCTTTACATGGCTGCAGGCATTAACAGGCAGGGGGGGGGGGGGGGCGGGATCAACAGATGGCTACAAGTGCAGGTGCACTCACCTGGAAAAACACCATACTCCCTTTTTTCAATAGCTAGTCTACAGGATGCAACCAAATTAACTTCCTTAACATGTTGTTGTACTGAAGTTACAACAAGCAAAGTGCATTTAGATGGTGATCAGCATCCTTTAATGTGAATTAGGATGATGCATTAATTAAAGTGTCTTGATAAATAGCTCAATTAACAGGTTTGACGCACAAAAGTGCAAAAGAACTTAAGTTAAACTCCCTGTCAAGATGGTATTTAAATGTATAATGATCTGCAAGCATATCAGACTATAAGAGGGGATCAGCTCTTGAGCGCTCACTGTAAACTGAATCCATATATTGAGACTCACCCCAGCAGCCGCCGTGAGATCCCTGGATATCTACAACTGATGGAGATAATGACAGGACGCGCCACAGACAGCAGCCCGCGTCCCGCTGCCGCTCCGCTGCTTTGTGTAAAACCAGAAAGCTGCCTCGCCAGTTTGCCGCCGGCCTATATGTAGTGGGTCATACAGACTGTGAGAATGACACCACACCCACCAGCCTATACTCGTGTTTTTACACTCACGCCTCACCTCACCTGGCTCACAGATCATGCAGGTGGAGTTACCGAGGATAGCCCGGCCTGGTGCGCGTTTACGCAGAAAAAAAAAGAGAAAAAAACAGTCCTCGCATCAGAGGCGCAGGAGGAGTCGGTGTCTGTGGCTGCAGCTCTGTTTTCCAGCCATGCACAGCCCGATGCTTTGTTTTGCTTTATCTTGAAACTTTTATTTTCTCAGTCCGTGTGTCCGCATCCTTTTGCGCATCCCTGCGCCGCCACCATGCTGCAGCCAGACACTGCGCCGCAGTATACCACCTCTGACGTAGACAGCAGCAGCAGCAGGATGGGAAAACAAGCCGAGACAGCACAGGCATCGCACTGGTATGCACTTCACAACGCAGCGTAGGGATGTTGTAGTCTATGGCCGGATTATTATATGGACACCAAATATTGAACAAATATGAAATCTTACACTGATCATAAAAATATTCTGACATCTTAATATTCAGGTGCAGTCCTTGCACAGTTCAGCTGTCTGAAACTAAATCATTCACAAACGGTCCTGCTTCTCTTTATCTGTATTTACTTTATATGTAAAGACTAAATAAGAAAAAAAAACACATTATAAACACCTGGACCCCCTTTCATGATAAGAATATTTCTGCAGGCTGCAGGAGTGTTTCGATAAGATCACATTTATAGCAGAGGTTCTCAATCTTTTTTTCAGCCAAGGACCTGGGGGCAATTGTAACATCTCAAATATCTCCAATCAGAAACGAGACAGAACCATGAACTCATTATGCACATGGTCTGTGATGATCCCTCTCTGCCTGCCAAAGCACAAACTGATGTCTCATATTTATCAAAGTTTTTCTGTCAAGAATCGTTTTTGAGGTATAAAAGTATTTTTTACACAGTATTATACAATATTTTCCTCGTACAGTCTTAACCTTTACAATTTGATATCTTTGTCAAATTTTAGCTTTCTTGTTTCTAGCCAGCAGGGCAGCTTTTGTCATGGGTGATACAGATACCGGGGTCAATTGTAACACTGTGTTACAATTGACCCCGGTCTCCCCTTGAGAATATACCGGGGACCCCCTCCTTTATGTATCTTGGAATAATTTGACATTTTTGCCTGTTTTTTTACACTTCTATAGTCTTAGTTATGTGAAATAACAACACAAGAGAAATGTATTAGAAAGATATTAGACATGTATTAAACCTATTTGCAGATTCTAAGAGTGATTTGTTAGATTAGAACATAATCTATGAACTATTATACCAACCAAGTCGCCAGAAAGAAATCTTGGTATTGTGCGTTTCTGCAAACCACGGGACACGTTGATTGTCAACGTTTCCGAACAAAAACAAAACTTCATGAATACGTTCTATATCTGCCTCATATCTCGCTTGCAGAAACACACAATGATACTTGGTTAATGTCGTGAAACGATTGGTCAGGTTTAGGCAACAAAACTACTTGGTTAAGGTTAGAAAAAACATCAAGGTTTGTGTTAAAATAAAAACATATACGTAAATAAATAACAACCACCCTTAATGGACTTTCTTATATAACAAGCGCAACAACGATACCTAAAACAATGATACGTAAAACAACAGTACGTCAACAGCGGTTTGCTGGGTGAAAGTGTAGATTTAAAATTAAAATATTATTTGTTGAACGATGAAGCCTTTTTTTAAAAAAAGATATCATTTAAATGAATGAATCTGAAAACTTTTCACGGACCCCCTGACAGAGTGCCAGGGACCCCTGGGGGTCCCCAGACCCCACTTTGAGAATCACTGATTTATAGGACAAGTTCTCTCCAGGTCTTTTTGGAGGCTATTTAACAATTCGGGGGGAAAAAATCATCTCTCCTCTTTTGTCTTCATACATTTAACCTATGCGTTTCTGCATTTTGGTGGCAGATATATGATTATTACGCATTACCGTATTACGCACTAACAACAGAGTTGACTAACTCTAACGTTTGTCTTGGAAAAAACACCAAAGGCCTATATGCACACTGACACATAATATACCTGTATATTCAGCACTTAACTTTCAATGTAAACAAGGGCCGAGGAAAAAAATGTTTTCCGGATTAAATATGACTAACTTGAACCTTCAACGAGGACAACCAAGAGAAAAAAAAACGCACAACACAAACACCCCTGAAAAAAGAAATTCAAATAAGCTGAAAGAAGTTGTCCCTTTTGTTTTGGGGCAATCAGACATACAGTTAGGAAATGTTATCTCCTATCTGCTCAAGGTTTGCTGACCTGCTCAGCTCTTGCACTTGACAACACTATGCATTATTGATGTGTAAACACGGGCAGCGCCGCCCGTGGCGCACCGGTTACGCATGGATGCACTCGGCGTCACAAGGATGAGGACTGCTTTAAAATGCCAGACATATTGCATTTGCAGTGTAAATATGGACTGCCTTTACATAAACTACCCTGACGTGCTCCGCTTCATGTACTTTGGAAATCAGTATTCAAATCAGACTCCTCAGGTGTTGTTTGGGAATCAAAGCTCCAGCAACACGCCAGTGGCGTTCTTATACCGAGAGAAAGTGGGTCTGTAATAGTAGCAATTAGGCAAAAGAGGCCAGAGGCAAAGTATTTGGGTCACAAGGGTTCAGTTTGTACACAAGCAAAGATGGTGAGAAAATCAGGTCAACAGGAGGGTGATCGGAAAAAAAAGGAGAACCCATACTCTACGTTGTTGTTGTTGCCCAAACCCACACACACACACACACACACACACACCCAGAGGGGATTCAACTCATTCACTTTCCCAAGTAGATCTGATTACCGTTAACAACCAGCTCAGGTTTGTGAAAAACAAGACCGGGCCGCCTCCTCCCTCTGTGAGACATGTCACACAGACTAATACACCGTGTGATACACACATTCCTCTCAGATCACACAAAGCCTCACATCAGTAGGTCGGCACAGCCACGCAACAAAGAAGAACCTCTTAAACTAACTCTCGAGTTAAATTATGGTTTGGATTTTATGCCGAGTGTGTGCAAATGTCATGGTTTTACATTTTTTAAATCATCAGGGATCATCCAAAAAAAGTTTTATATTAAAATTGATATAAACTCTGCTCTTTCAAGCTTCTTAAAACTACTTCTAGAGGGCTTTTTAAGGCAAACTGCTTCACACAAGGTACTCTCCACCTTTTGTTCCCATAGAGTTGCTCAAAAATGACCTCGACCATGCACAGTCCTAGCATTTGATCATTGTAAGTGGTTATATACAATAACTACCTTCTGTTAGAATCAAGGCATACAGAAAAAAAAGAAAATTAATTGACTTTTTTTGCTTATAGAATGTTTTTTATTTTTCCTTTTTCTAACAGACTTTTATGTTGTGATTTAGATTATTAAATTGTGTTTTGTTTTAATCCTTTTATGAGCACGAAATATCAAGCGCTAAGGTTGCATACTGAATATCAGACAATTAAAAATCTGCCCAACATTTTTTTAGCTATTACTTTACTTATTACTATGAATGAATAACTTGCTACTAGTTCAAAACCCCTCATATGACAGCTTCATTGTGGGTGGAATTTGTCCAAATGTTAATGTGTCATTCTGTAAATATAGAGTGGATTATAGCACTGATGAAGTCTGGCTGTGTGTCTGTCTGTGTGTGTAGGAACTGTTTACACATGAGCCACTGCTCCAATCAGTTGCAAAATCACAGATCATTTGAGGACATCATTGTTACTCAGAGCAGCCTCGATTCTAATTTGTATCTCGGAGCACAGACAGCACTCTCTCTGGCTGACAAGTTGGTGCAGCTGGGTGAGTATTTGAATAATGCCCATTAACCGACACGGTCTGGCTTACTACAAGTGTGGCTATTTGCATGCATTACTTCTCTGTTGTTGGTGGCCCCAAAGCTCCCTCTGGTGGATATGTGCAGCAGAGTACTTGACAAAGAAATCACCGCGTCCCAAATTCCACACTACATACCGATTCTACACACAGGTTTTGAGGATGTAGTGTGTTCAAGAGACTAAATAAAGTATACTCAAGGAAGGCAGTATGCACTGATTTTTGAGTGAGCTGTCGATGCACACTACATTCTCCCACAGGGCACAAAGGAAGAGCTGCTCACAGCTGGTAAAACATCAAAATACAAGTGTGGATGGTGGTGAAATAGCTCCAAAAAAAAAAAATCTTGGAAAATAAGTAATAAATCTTTGTAAAGTTTAATTGGCAGTAGCTTTCCAAAGTTGCAGGTTTATTGCCATGTGACGTCCCACGTATTGTATAATTTCTATGACAATAAGTTACTTTTAGAATTAGTCTGTAATGTCTTTTAGAAGCAGAAAATATCTATGAAAAGTTTGCATTAGGACAAATATTTATTTTGATATACTGAAATAGAAGCACTCCAATTCCACAACACTACACTACAGAGAGAAAAATAGTACTTTAGAAACATATCTGTTACTGAGTGGCATCATTATAACCCACCGTTTATGGGTTTAAACTGTAATGAGTCATTACATCACAGTCAGATGTTTTCTGTAACATTATTTGTCAATGGTTCAATCAGTTCTGCTCTGTGTGTAATTGTATCATTAGCGGACCACCTGTATTTGACAGATCAGCTGTCAGTGTCAAAAAGGCGGGATGGAGACCGGCTATTCCGTCATCATGTCGGCGCCCTCTTCTCCTGTTGCATCCGTCAGGCTGAGTTCCTCCAGCATCTCCGCCAGGGAGACGCGTGGTGCTTCGTCATCGTCGGTGTCGCTCTCCACCGGCATCTTTGACGCATCTGAAATACAAAAAAAAAAAATCAACCTCTGTTCATTAACTATCCAATACATCATCTATAATAAACTTGTGTGACATTAGATCTATTGGCATCTTATTATGAGCCGCCTCTCATCACTATCTAAGCTGCGAGAGTGGAAACAAACATATCACCAGAAGTGTCTGGAGATACTGGTGCAGTGAAAAGTCTGCAGTGTCCAGCTGCTCACCTCTGTAGATGTTAACATTCTTCCTCAGCGTCTCATCTTCCTCCAGGTCCTCCAGGAAGTCCTGGTATTGTCTGAAGACAGAAGAGCACGTTACAGGAAAACCCATGTGGAACGACATTACAGAGAAAAAAAAAATATATTTACAGGACGCTTGGCATTCTTGGCACATTTCCGAATTATTCAATAACCAACAAAAACAACGTCACGTCTTTAGTCACCGTTTCAGGTTTCAGGCCTTTACCCTTATTGTCTGTGCTGGGACGTTTGTGCCGAAAACAAACTTTAAGAGTCTAAAAATGCACTTGAGGATAAAACATTTGTTTATTTAGGATTTAAGATGTTCTAAATTGATGCCCTTAAAAAGGACCAGTGTGTAACAATCTGGGGGATCTTTTGGCAGAAATGGAAAATAATATTCATAACTATGTTTTCTTTAGTGTATAATCACCGGAAACTAAGAATCGTTGTGTTTTCGTTAGCTTAGAATGTACCGTTTATGTCTATATAGGGAGCGGGTCCTCTTCACGGAGTCCGCCATGTTGCACCGCCATGTTTGTACTGTAGCCCAGAGCGGCTTGGGGCGGATAAAGATATAAACGATAACATTACACACTCCCGTCGCCGTCGCTCTATCTCTCTTGCATCACCACTCACTTCCCTCGTACACACACTCTAATCACCGACTCTGCTCCAAATGACCTACTCTACTCTTGCGACAACTGGCTCTCGAGAGGGCCATTTGCATTTTTGCGTCGGCCCCCCCGTAGCTATCCTACATGCTAGGCACACCGGAGATGCTTCAGTTGGTTACAATCTCAACCACACAGCTAGATACCACCACATCCTACACACTGCTCCTTGAATTTTTTGTAAGGATATTTCATGAGAACTTTCCCAAGCGTTCTCGCCTTTAAGGATAAGTTTGGGAATATTCTACATTTTTCTTATTGTCGACATATGCCATGAAAAGACCAAAACCAACATGGTTTGATCCTACTACCACAGGTAAAGCCTTGTGTAGCCATCTATCGTGACATAGAGCTCCATTGTTTTTTCATCCCGATGACGCATGGCGATGGGCACTTTGATTTGAATTGAGTCAATCCAACAAACACGGTTCTGCTGCTGCAAATAAATATTCACTAGAGCACCGAATATGTATTATTCCAAGTCTGAAATAGTCCCAAATAAATGCACCATTTACTCCTGTTTGAGTAACGTTTGCTAAGAACTATAGTGCCCCGCCGTTTTAGTAAATTTGGTCTTTTTAATACAGATTATCGTAAGCCTTATCCTTTAAAGATGACTAGTTATACATCAGAGATTCACACCAGACAGCACTTTAGAAAATGACAGGCTGTGATTGCGAGGACCAATTCTTGAAGCTTTAATTCGTTCGCTTCAAGGGACTTCAGAAACTCTCCTACCTCTCGTCAACCTCGTCCATGCCTTCACGGTCCTTCTCCATCTCCTGTAGTTTCCAGTTCCTGCGCTTCACCCTCCTGCTGCGGTCGTAGCTCTTCTTGATCAGCACCTTAGAGGGCCCGCATTCAGGTTGTACAAATTAAAAACACCACAAAAGATCGTCTACATACTTTTCTTATGTGATGCTATGTGTCTGAATGGAGTATTTCTCCAAGGATGTGTTCAGATACAGTCTGTATTTTATGTTGCCACTAGAGGTCAGCGTTAATCAAGTCGACAATAGATACTTAAAGGGATCATGGAAGCCCAGGTTTATTCACTGAGGAGTTGAGTCTTCTTACCACATCAGGAACGTGGTGAGGGTTCATCTTATTCAGGTACTCATCGTTGACGTTGGAATTGGCGAAGTCAAATCTGTAGCGTGAGAAGTAAATGTGCCATGAGGTGTAAAGCTCGTAGACCGCGATGAGTCTTTACTGCCAACCGGACCGACGCACTCGTACTCACCCCAGCACCAGGTCTCCGATGTTGAGCAGGTGGCCCAGGAATGTGCGGCAGTGATACTGCTGACTGGTGTCCATCTCGGATGTTTTCTGGACCCACACCTCGGCCAGGGTGTGCTGTAACACAGACACAAATACACACGGGGCAGGGGGAATATAAATGTAGGTTCAAGCCATTAAAACAACAATTTGTTCCTTTCTTCCAGCTTGTTCAGACAGTTGCATCGATACCGATGCAACATTCAGAGGAAAGAGAGAGCGACCAGTCTCCCTACAGAACTCATCCCATGCGCCATCCAAACAAACACTCCTGTGTGTTCCTTTCGTTTTGGCTTGAATCCCGCGTGCAGGCTCTGGGATGTAATGCTTCTCTATTGATTTTGCTTCCGAAAAGAAAAGCAATGTTCCCCTATAATGCAATCTGTTCTGCAACAACACGCACAAACACGCCCTCACCTTATTGGACCTCATGCCGGCTCCGGCGCCCAGCTTCTGGTTCCTGATGATTTCAGTGTCCATAACGATGAACTCCTCCAGTTGCCGTGGGCTAACGAGACTGCTGAAGGGGTAACGCCAGTATGTGCCCCCATCCACCTCGGCAACTAGTGAGATAAGAGATTATTTATGTATTTATTACTGACAGTTCTACTACGATAAGACAAGTCGTTTTTGGCAGGCAGCCAAGAACGTGACGCAACTTCTCATTTTTTACTTGACGGATAAAGAACTTGGAAAAATGAGATAAATCGCATGCATTTTATCCACCGTTATTTCACAGACAGCTTTTTCCAAGTAATGAGTCACTCTTGATGCATTTGAACATATTCTGAGTTCCTTCATCTAAAAGCCACATGGGTCCTAAAAGTATCATCCGATTTATCTGTCAATGTGTTTTTCTATCTGTACATGTTCCAAATAAACCAGACAGAATGACGCGTTTCTGTCTAAATTGCAAGTAAACTGTAGCAGACAAACAGCAACGCAAATATTTTTAATGCTCCAGCTAACTGCCTACAGACGCCCAAATCTGCCGAACAGAGCTTTGCCTCGAGGCTGTCTCAGCTATTCAGCTCGCTCAAAAACTTTTCTGCAACAAAAATAGCCTGCTCTTTGAAGAGTAATTAAAAGCGCGTGTGACGCTCTCACAGAATGTCAGAATTTCTGTCGAGGAGCGTCTCAGCCTCTCACATAATGAGTGATTACACAGAGGAAACACATCGTCGCTAATTGTCAGCATTCTCGTATTGATTAAGCCGACTTGGCTGTGACAGCATGTAGAAAATCTGTCTTTTTGTGTGAGTGTGTCTCGTGCTGTGCTGCGACTGGGAGCAGAGGTAAGCTGTTGAGTTAGACGGCTGTGATGTACATGTGGTCAGCAGACAAGGGGTCAGCTTAGTGCAGCACTGTAGGGTTTCACTTGAGCACTGATTCAGTTATATCACCATGGTAACATACAGGAAATGATGTTTCTTGTTAAACACTCAAAGACAACAAATGCATAAATATGCAAAACTTGTGGCAGTGATTACCAAGTCGTTAATCGTAAAATACAAAACTACAATACCTCAAGACCTTAATAAAGAGTAGATGTGAAATAATTAGTCAATTAGTCAATCAACAGAAAATTAATGGGCAACTATTTTGGTGATCATTTTACAGTTCGGGCGGAAGCGAAGCTGGATCTGGGTCTGGGTCTGTCCGTGGTGGGCTGGTCGCTGCCGGAGGCCCCGCTGGAGTCTGACCTGAAGGAGATTCTGATTTCTCATTTCTCATGATCTCGTCTGATTACGCCGGAATCGGACCCGGTGGCACCGATGACATATAGATATAGAGCTTTAAGAATAACTATATAGAAATAGCCAATCTTCTCGCTGAAGGTCTTGTTAGTTATGTAGGTCATATAAAGGCATCAGTATTACATTGAGTAATGTAGGTCATATAGAGGCATCATAACCAGTTAAAAGTTCCTCGTGGTAACTTTAAATTGATAATGTTAGTTGCAGCCCCAATGAATTGAGTAGTGTAATCTAGGGCTTCAACTAACGATTATTTTCATGATCAAATGTCAAAAATCTCCCTTTGCTGTTCCTTTGAGTCCGAGATAATGTCTTCAAATTACGTGTTTTCTCCGACCAACAGTTAAAACACAAAGATATTCAGTCTGCAATGATTTTAAAACTCTGACTTGTCGTGCATCAGGTCTTTCACAATGTCTTTATATAGAGCTCACATTACTGAGTAAGTCAGTGTAGTGATTCAAACTACAACTCAGCTGACAATAACCAGACACACCCGAACACAGCTATATTTAACCACGACGGGGTTCAGCAAGTTGTAGTTAAATTGGACTGTGGTGTGTAGGTTGGACCTGTTAAAACTCAGCGGCGCTCTCGGCAGTAGAAATACTCACTCTGCAGGGTGTTGGGATCGATGAGGTGGATGCCGCTGCCGACACGGACGCACACACACACTTGACCCATGTTCCCCAGGCTCTGCGCCAGCCGCGGTGAAAGGCACACTACGTTGTCCTGGAAACCAGAACAAAACCAGACAACACAGGGTCAAACTGAGGTCGCAGGGAAAGTAAAAAAGACTTTGGACTTTGGCTATAGAAGTTCACAATGTGTCCGAAAAGAGAAAAAAAAGTCTTCAATCTAAACACAATCATCGAATTAAGCTGTTGATATCTGTTGATGGCAAAACAAGCAAAGATTCAGATTACTGTTTTCATTTATCGAAAATACCCTGTATGACCCCTATCATTCAATCATGCTACGAAAATACACCCAACTCTTTGTGTTGCTATTATCAACACAGAACTAAAGCTACATGTCAAACGAGATTAAGTAACTATTGGAAGTGAGGAACACACACACCTGCCAAGAATCTCTTTCCCCACCTTAGTGTTAATGTAAGGGCAAATTAAGCTCCATTTATTATCACCTGCCACTGTCAAAAATAAATATAACATGAAAGATTCTTGGCCAGCCTCAGGTTTCCATCTGTATATCAGCAGATCATAAGACAGCTTTCTAACACAACATTTTCATCAAAACAACAGGGAGAAGGCTTCAGAGGTGACGTGTAAAGAAATATACGACCGCTCTGGCTCTTCTGAGGTGAAGTGAGGTGAGCAGATGGACGGGTGTGTCTCAGCTCCAACAGGGGGATTATTTGAGTGAAACAAAATCCAAACTTATATTAAAAACAAATCAATCACGTTGCTGTATACCTTGCAGACGGGTACGATCTCCATGGAGTAGGTGCTCTTATAGTTGTACGTGTTTGAATGGATGTCGTGAGAGATGAGGCGCTGGGATGTCTTTGACCTTAAAAATAGAAAAGAAAGTGTTTTTTGTTATTGTTATCAGATGTCATTCAGAGACACAGCAGAGTTCACATTGTCCCAGTTGGATAAAAATCATAACATCAAAAGGGCCCGAATGTAAGAGGATGTTTCCGCACACATGGAGAAGACCAGTGTGTTGTGCGGTCTAACTCATCTGAACAGTTGAAGGTCATGACAACATCTGGGTGACTGATTATGTAACGTTTCGAGTTGTTTTTGCAAAATATAACATACACAGTGATAGAAGCACACAGGTAAAAATCATGTCACGGTGTGGAGAGCTATTTTCTCTGTTCATGCAGTTTTTATTAGGGCATTTATTCACTTCAACCCACATTTTGATGGGCCAACTATCAAAACCGCCTACCAGCAAATTATTTTTCTGTGACATTGCCACATTTCCCTTATAAATGTCTGGATTGTTGGATGAAAACTGAAGGTAGGCAGTCATAATCGGTTTGAATCCTCTTGTGATTTGCATTGAAATTTGCATTTTTTTTTTTTTTCCCCCTTTAAAAAAAAAATGGGAATGTTGTTCTAATACTGAGACTCGTGCGGTGCTCACTTGCAGGGTACGGTGCACTGGAGGAAGTCGACCATCTTCTGAGCGTGCTGCTTGGTGCTGTAGTAGAAATCAATCCCATCTGAAGAAAAGAGAGAAGAGAAATGCCATCAAACACCTCCACTGATAAATCCATTACAGACGCGCTTCATGGGTCATTACCGCTGCAGAACGCATATGCACGCACGCACGCACGCACGCACGCACGCACGCACGCACACACACGCACACGCACACGCACACGCACACGCACACACGCACACGCACACGCAGATAAAGATGGGAGAAAATATGGCAGCCACATGTTGTAGTAACCTCCACAAAGCTTTTAAGTCCTGCCGAGATATGGAGATGATTTCGATTATACCATCAGCCAAAACTCCGCTTCGCAGTCAAGTCCAACAAGAGCACAGAGAGCTGCTGCTGAGCTTTCACTCAATGCACAGCATGTGTGCCTGAGTGTTTGGATGCCCGTGTCTGTGTGTGTGCGATGTAGCAGTTAGCATCTCTAAATAGGGTATGATTCAAGCTTGCATTGCAGGAATCCGGTATGGCATGCCTGCTCTGATTACAGCACGCTGATTAGATGCACAACGCATGCCCTCCTCGGAGGCCCACACCAGGACAGCTGTATGGACTGATTGGCGCCAGTGATATGCATGCATGGCTTGCTGTCTGGTACGAGGTAATTAACACTCGACACATCATTATGTTCTCCTCGGTTCTAATCCACGTTAGTTACGACGGCGACAAGTTTCCCCAATATTCAGTGTGATTCAGTTAGAGGCCCTAAGGAATGTAGCGGGCTCCTCCCTTTAAAAGATATTTATACTACCATACATGAAAAAAATGAAATATATAAAATCATATGTGATTAACCTACCGTGGATTTCTTTGATGTTGAGGGCGTTCTGGTGGAGTTTGTGCTTGAGGATCAGCTGCTCCAGATAGTAGAATGTCTTTTTATGAACGGTCTGTAAAAAATAAATAGATTTTTCAGTATCATACAGAGATTTTATACAGATCCTTCCAGCCCCATACCCCAATTATTTAAACAATGTTTATTGGTATGAAACTTGGCATTTGCTACAACCTATTGCCACATTTCACCTTTCAGAAAAACACTCAAGTTAAGACCTTCAGCCCCCCCGAGGCCATGTTGATATTTCTACTTCCACTAAAAAGGTGTAGTTGGGAAAACGCATGCAGGGGGCAAAGCGCTGCTGGTCAACAAGTGAGAACAAGTAGACTGTTCATTATTTTAGTATGCTGTTAATTAGGGCTGTCAAAGTTAACGCGATAACGCGTTAACGCAAATTCGTTTTAACGCCACTAATTTCTTTAACGCATTGACGCAACTTGCTATTTTTAGGTTGTAGCAGGATCAGTTTTAAAGCTAGAGTGAAGATACTGGCATCATATGAAAATAAAAAACCTAAAGAATCCATTGGTACAAACTATGTCATACTAGCTTTTTTGGCTAAGAAGAACTGGCATGGCCATTTCCAAAAGGGTCCCTTGACCTCTGACCTCAAGATATGTGAATGAAAATGGGTTCTCTGGATACCCACGAGTCTCCCCTTTACAGACATGACCACTTTATGATAATCACATGCAGTTTGGGGCAAGTCATAGTCAATTCAGCACACTGAGACACTGACAGCTGTTGTTGCCTGTTGGGTTTGAGTTTGCCATGTTATGATTTAAGCATATTTTTTTTATGCTAAATGCAGTACCTGTGAGGGTTTCTGGACAATATTTGTCATTGTTTTGTGTTGTTAATTGATTTCCAATAATAAATATATACAAACATTTGCATAAAGCAGCATATTTACCCACTCCCATGTTGATAAGAGTATTAAATACTTGACAAATCTCCCTTTAAGGTACATTTTGAACAGATAAAAAATGTGGGATTAATCGTGATTAAATATTTTAATCGATTGACAGCCCTACTGTTAATGCAAACTTCCTGAATAGTTGCTTCACTGTAAAAGCTTTTCAGTGAAGAGAAGTGACTTTGGCTTTTATTGTGAAGCAACTGCTGAAGGCATCAAGTTATATAATCATAGAGGGTAGCTTATCTTATTTTAGCTTAGTTAAGTGGTAACAGAGGCTGAAGGTTTTGATCTACAATTGGACTGAATTCGCCTGTTTCTGAGTAATCATCTCATAAGTCTACGGTCTCCGTAGCACCGCAGCTAAGCCTGGTTTACCTCCACACGTCAGTGATGAAAGATAATATGCAACCCTAGGATTTATTGTTGTGTTTCCTGCCAAATACCAAGTTTGTTTTACATAAAACCAACACACACAGTTTCAGCTTTTAAGATGCAATTGTCAAATTAACACAAAATAGAAGGATTGTGAAAAGAAAGAATAAACTGAACTACAGTTAAAACGGAAAAAATGAGAGGAACCAAAATAAACACATTTTAAAAGGAGTGAAATACAGGTCACAATTATGGGGTGCAGAAGCAAACGTGCAATTGGCTAACATTTTTGTGATTATGTGTTTACAGCCTTTGCAGCCCTTCAGCATCAATTTACTTGCATGTATGTTTCCAGCCCTAAGCATGGGCAGTTTTTCAAGCCTCTTTGCAAACCTGGACAACCAGATTCATAGAATATACACTTTGACAAAATAAAACTGCTTTTAATGTTTCAACTAATCAATAAATACTTCCTAAAACAAAGCATATATCATGCATACACAGTGCATTTAAAACATTTTTAAAAAAGGTTGAAGATATGAGTAAAGTTCAGGTACAATAAAACTGCGGATAACCAAAAATGACAAAAAATATTTATTTATAGGATATTTCATTAAATCACAGACTTCCTACCTTCTGCCTAACTTGAACCACGGCCTTCCAGAAGTCCTTGGCTTCCACACGGTGGCAGTCGTCACACATCTGGTACTGGATGACAAACTCGACCACAAACACCTGCTGTAGGATAGCGCCATTCATCACCTGAAGAAGCAAAGACAGCAAGTTACACCATGTGCTCCAACTGTACGGCAAACGGCGATGAAAGCTCTACACTTAAGAGTCATTTCAGAGCCATTTAGATACACCTGACCAGAGGGATCTGGGGACAGTGTTACACAGAACCTACAACAGCACAAACAAAAGAGTTGGCCCTGAGACACACAGGACTCATGTTCTCACTAAAAGGTCAACGAGATGAGATGGCAGCCACTGGCCAAACTCACTTCTCTCAAACACACAGACATCGCTCAGTCAAAAACAGACAACTCCTTTTCGTAATGTCACAGAATGTCACTTATAATGTCGCCTTGACATTATGATTTTCCACATGTGTTGACCAAAAAACTTAAATGCAAAAATGAACTGTGTTTGCTGCCAATCACCACCTGAAAAATAAAAACTCAGCCAACATTTTAGATGAAAAACATGTTGCCACTCTCAGGTGAGTATTTATCTATTAGTTTGAATGTCACTCTCCCACACTTCACTTCCACTCTGTTTTCTTACCTCTTTCTGGATGGTCACTTTCAACTTAATCCTTTTGGAGTGTGGCTCCGTCCACAGGAAGCCAGCATCAATGAGACGCACCTGTGAGGAGAGAGATGTTGTTGAATCCGTGAAGTACCATGAGCCCCGATTGAATATTCACAAATAACTCACAAATAACCGTGGTGAACATGGTGCACATCGTCAGGTTCATGGGGTGGACACAATCCATGATAAAAGAATATTATAAATGTGAAGATTACAATGTTTATTTTTAGTTTGAACTGTTTTTGAGACCATCATTTTGTACATTTTATTAGGCAGCATTGTATTATAAGAAGCTCTGATCGAAATTAGTCAACTGCGTGTGTGTAAGCTAAACTTATTAATTTAATATAATTAGAAAAAGAGTAGGCTCCATAACAAAATGGGATTGAAAGCATCAAAATCTATATTAGTAGGGGACAGGGGACACCCTGGAATTCACACCTGAGATGTTCATGTACATTTTTGAGTCTTTTATCTGAGTGAAAATATGCTGTTGTATTTTGTGAAGTCTAGTAAGAAGAATCACACTTACTTTGGTCATGGAGCTCTTAATTTTTTTCAGGCAAAGGGCCAGCAGTTCCCTAGACTCCAGGGCACACTGCATCCAGGTGGTTGGAGGCTGTAAGTACCTGCATGAAAGATGAAGGTGTACATTCAAGCCTCAACAAAATTTCTCAAAAGAAAAAGTTGTACCTGTTAATGTTTTCTAGAGGGAAACAATGATATAATTCGTGCACCACATTAAAAAAATATGTAAGATTGATTTCTGCTTATAAAAAAAAAAGAAGAAGAAGCATGAAACAAACCTTTCACACTGCTTGCAGAAGTTCACTGTGACTTGCTTGGGGATCCCCTCTGAGATGTCTACCTGAGTACGCAGGCAGGCTACACACATGTTAGCTGGGTTGGGAGGAATGGGGACGCCACAGGTACAGCACAGGCTGAGGAGGAGAGAGGCAACATTGGTAAAACTCAGTGAAATAAATACATGATGTGGCATTTTACACCTCTGACTGGGTCAATTGAAAAATACGTTTTGAGAGTTTAGACAGTATTGAATAAAGACAAGCATTACTGCTAGCCATTACCCGAAGCATACCATAGTTTATTTTGTTGTCTTTTCTTCCATCTTTCTAGCAGTCATTGGTTTCTGCTCACTTTAACATGCTATGCAAGAAGTGAACAGTCAGACAGTTCTATTTTATATGAGGTCATAGAAATGATCATCTACGGATTTGTCAATTATATTAATACAAACATAAGGTTGTTCTCAGCAGCTTTGTGACCAAAGCTTCAGATAAAACTCTGGACACTTTGGAGCAACTCTTAATGAAAAGATACCACCATTGGCTTGTGAATGCAGCCTATGGTTTGTGCTTTATAGCTTGTGAGTGCACTGCTGCTGCAGGAAGCAACTGTTAATTGTTTTCCAATAATCAGTGCTTTCAACTGTAATAAAGGGGTATGATATATAATCTTGAAAAACAGAAATGACCCAATGTTTACTATGATAAATTACCAAATCTCCAGTCTATTTCATTACAGAATAATATTATTTTGTACCGAAATAGACTGTTATTCTTTGTGACCACAACAGAGGAACGAATGTTTGCTTTAATATATCTGTCAGTAAGGCAAAGATGTGACTAACTTTTCTCATTGTCTCATTGTGAACATTTTGACTTAGCAAACACAGGTAACACTAATATATTTAACGATGGCTGCATTCCTTTTAGGTGTGCCATTGTTAGGGTCCTGGTATTGTGTGTGATGGCTTACTGGCACACCTAAAGGGAACAGAGCAAGACTCACACAATACAAGAGATCCGAGGACATATATATAATTTGTTTACTTACATATTCCCCTGGCTGGTTGTGGCAGGAGCCTGTATGTACTCCATACTTGTCAACTTGGCAGGTCAGTGGATCTTTATGATCTCTGAGGACAAAAACATGACAGATTTAACTGGCAGAGCTTTGATAGTAACAAGACTGCTAGAGAACAGCCAACGTTAGCTGGTAGAGAGCACTGAATAACAACTACTAACATTATTTCTAACAGCAGATAAATAATATAATACCGTGGGTTTGTTGTTCACACTCAGAAACGAGTAAACAGTTGTATAAAGACTGATATAGCATTAAAAAAGATGCAGTGCAGGCTCTGTTAGCTCTCTAGCTGCTAGCTGATGACAGTTAGCATTAGAAGCTAAATTGCTAGTTTTTATGAGTGATTATAAAAGATATTCGTGAAGAAACAAGCACACAATGACGACCAAATGTATTCGATAACTATGAGTGGCACAAGCGAGAGGTGACAAAACTTACTGAAGTTATTTAGATGGGAAACCCGCGACACACAGTGAGGAAAAGTCTTCCACGTTTTCACCAGCGAGGACCAAGGGAGGCTCGGTGACGTCATGTAATACTCAAGGACCCCGGGACTGTCTTTAATTTGCCTGAATAACTTTCTTTCAAAAAAACATTTTTAAAAGCTAATAAAAGGCTAAATAAAACATATTTGGCATTAAATGATTGCTTTAACTAATCCACGGTACCAAACAACAGTATAAATACAACTGTTAAAAATTCCACATCAGAAAAAAAAGGTACGATTTGATTCATTCATCCGATTGTAGGCTACTTAAAATACCATTTTAAAAATGAACAGAAAAGAAAAAAATAAGGAAAACAAAAGAAAAGAATAAGAGTGAGGTAACTTTTCATGTCCCATTTAGATTGAAAGTGCTGACCTGCTGCAAAATCATATGGCTGTCATACAAAATGTATTAGGCTAGATAATGTATATGTATATCTAAATCCAGACTAGGCCAGCAAAGTGATTAAATAACTTAAATATTTTCGAGAGATGTACCATATTAGGCCATATAAAATAGGAAATAGGATTCCATATGTGCATATATGTCAGTTTTAATTAAACACACTTCCTGGACCTATTTGCAAATCATTTAGCAACACTATTATAGTAAAGAGAATCTTGTATTTATTTGACTGAATTAAGTATATTTGCTTTTGGAAGTTTTGATTGAGTTAAGAGAGTTATAGTCTACAGTGTTTGATCATTGTTTGACCGCTCACAATTCAGAACACAGATCTGTTAACCTAAACATTCATAAACAGAACCTGAAGTGCATTTATTTCCCCCTTAACCATGGCCAGATTGTATATCCAATCTCAAACAGGCTCAATATTATGGTGCAATCTCCTCATTAGAACAAATAATAATTAATAGCGAGGACTCGACCAAATTAGTGACAAGATTCGGGACAGTGAAAGAAACTACAGCTAAAACTGCAATAAAATGAACCCAGATCTATCAAAGATTTGTAATAAATGCAAGATTACAGAAGGCACATACGTTCACTGTTTACTAGAATGTGTATAGATATTCATAAATTCTTGAAAGATGATCTTAAAGAAATCAATGACATAATTGGTCAGACAGTGAACATTTCTCCTTCATCATGCATTCTTGGTAAAGATAATCCCCCAAAGAACCCCTCCAAATCCATTAAAACTATTGAAAATCCTCCTCTTCTGGAGATGCATAATATTAACCCCCTAACATCACACAGTGGATAAGTAGTGTGTTCCAGTTCATGCCTCTCGAAGCTCTCAGAACCTTTTCAGTTTAAAGTTTGGAGTCCTTTTACAATTCACTTTGGACCTGATTATGTACATTCCTGTTTTGTATTGTCAGTCGTTTTTTCATCTGTCAAACTTGTCATGTATTGTAAACCTGTCGATGTAAAAAAACAAGAAAGAAAAAGAAAGAAAAAAAAACATGGCCAGATTAACATGCTTGGGGGGCCTGGGGCAAAAATGAGCTTCTGGCCCCTATTAACCCCTTCATCCCTCCATTCTCTGCATAACAGATACAGTACTCCTATGCTGGTATATTACATGAAACCAGAATTGCTGTGTGGTGTTTTGATTACACACAAAACTATCTTAGAGTATGCACCATGTAGGCACAAAACTACTGAAATAATGCGGATTTTAAGACAAGCTTTTAACACAAGGACCCTCCTCAAAACAGGGTCTCAAGATCAGGTGATAAAGCACCACTTTAAGGCCCTTTTCATGTCAGTTGATATTAGGCTTTAGTCAAGCATATTTCATATAAACAAAATGATAGTTAATATAATGAAAAACCTATTGTCATCAAGGGTTTGCATGTCTGGGATCCCAGGGCAGTTGCAAAGTTGGTAATCCAGTGCTCATTTTGGGGATTTTTTATCTGATTATGTCAATTATTACAATGAAATTGGTTAAATTAGTCCCCTATGTTAGAATGAATCAATCCACGCTCTTTGTGCGCACCTGTGGTATGGCAGCTCTCTGGATGCCTTCACGTGCCGTCGGAAATATTTTAACTGAAAACGCACATTAACAATCATGTCTTAAATAGGCCTATTGGCACAATGACAGGAGACGTGGGAATACTACAGTACCAAGATGTGACTATTAATGGACAACATGCATGAAAGCCTTGATGGTATAATGTTATAGTCTTTTCATGGGTATTTTATCTAAATATTGCTTTATGCAGTTATAGGTAAAATGGCGTTGCAACAACAGAACCATTAAAAGTTGAGCTTTTTAATGTTCTTTTAGAACTAACTGGAAAGTAACTGAATTGAATTGAATTCAGTTTGGGAATTTAGATCATTTGTATCAGTTCAAGAGCTGTGGTGCATGTTTTGTGCTTAAATTAAACCACAATATGTAGAAAGATGCTGGAAGTATTTTTCCACTACTCCAGCTGAAGTCTTATCTATTGTAACAGCCAGAGGTGTTGGTGGGTAGGGTACATTTCAGTGAAATCACATGATTATGTTGTCATTCAACAATTGTATGCTATATCTTTATCTTCTTTTTTAAAATATCAGTTTATTCTATTTTGATTTGGCTTTTACTGTGTTTTTAAATGTAGTTCTAATGCATTTATTATCCCTATGCAAAGCACTTTAAATTGCCTCTGTTTCTGAAAGTTGCTATGCAAATAAAGTGTCCTTGCTCACAAATTTCTTCACTCAAATCAATTATATTCTGTGCAAGCTATAAACAAAAGTTTTGTTAGACATATACGTAATTTGTCTCATGTTATATGGAGCAATGGAATTCCATACATTATCATGATTTGCCTACATTTCAACATTGAGATGTATGAAATATATATATATATATATATATATATATATATATATATATATATATACATATATGTGACATTTTAAATGCCAAACTGATGAAAAAATATTTTTTTTCAGAAACATAGCTAAAACGTTTATTACAACATAATCCTATAGGCTATACATTAATCACACTGGTTCCTCTAGAGAGCACCGACTCGTTTGAGGAGACATATACGAGCTGCACCTGAAGGCAGCACCCCGTTTAGTCAGTCAGTCAGCAGCAGCAGAGAGTCTAGCTAAAACGTTTATTACAACATAATCCTATAGGCTATACATTAATCACACTGGTTCCTCTAGAGAGCACCGACTCGTTTGAGGAGACATATACGAGCTGCACCTGAAGGCAGCACCCCGTTTAGTCAGTCAGTCAGCAGCAGCAGAGAGTCGCAGCCAGTGTGGCAGCTGGGAATGTGAGCGTCTCAACCAACACGGACCGCTATTTTCAGGACTAGGGAACCGTAACGGGGGACTGGCTGGCCAGGAAGAGAGACTCTGCCCCTCGGCTCTCCTCTAGCCAGCACACTGGCGTAATTTGAAGTCCGAACGGGCGACTCGCGTTTTTCCTGTCTGCTACCGGGGACCTACATCAGATGGTCACCGGAGAGCCGTCGGTGGCTCACTGCGGGGCTGCAGCCGGAGCATCGTGTTTATATTCCCCTCTGCTGGTCTGCTAACACCTTTACCTCCCGCCTGGTCAGTATTATCTCGTGTCCCGGTGTGAAAACGCTCGGTTAAATGTGTCTGTTTCACCGCGATGGACTGAGATCCGCGGCGGGGGCGAGCGACACACAACCTGCCGCGATTTCCTAAGCGTAAAACAAATTAAATGATAGAGGATACCATGACCCTGCTGTCGCTGTTAGGTCGGATCATGCGTTATTTTCTGCTCAGACCGGAGACCTTGTTCCTGCTGTGCATCAGCCTGGCTCTGTGGAGCTACTTCTTCCACACGGACGAGGTGAAGACCATCGTGAAGTCCAGCCGGGACGCGGTGAAGATGGTGAAGGGGAAAGTGGCGGAGATGATGCAGAACGAGCGGTTCGGCGGGCTGGACGTCCTGGACGCGGAGTTCTCCAAGACCTGGGAGCTCAAGAGCAACAACGTGGCCGTGTACTCCATCCAGGGCCGAAGAGACCACATGGAGGACCGGTTCGAGGTGCTCACCGACGTCGTCAACAAGAGTCACCCGTCTATATTTGGGATTTTTGACGGGCATGGAGGAGAGGTGAGTACACCTGGGAGGGGAATGAAAGGCAAGGTGTCATCTTTGACTGTATTTGTGCCTCCAGTCTATACATTATTCTGTCTCTCCAACATGTAACACGTGTGTGTGGGTACCCAGGGGCCCCAAACTGAGCTGTAGGGCCCCCCCCCAAAGTGTCTGGGTTAAGATAACATGAAGTGATCTCCAAGTGTGTATTTATCAATGTTTTGTATTTATCCTGGCTGGTCTGGTTTACTGTCAAACTTGTGAAATCCGCAAGTGAGACAAAGTAGAGCAAGCCAAAATCTTCCTTCTTAGACATTGAAAATGGCATTTTTAAGATGAAACTATGCTTATTTGGACGGCATCTAACAATTCATCTACTTTTTTAAAGACAATTAGATTAATAAATGGCTTCATCAAATGTTGGAAATGATATCAAATGCCCATCAGAAGGGATATTCTTTTGACCAGCTGCTACAATTTTAACTTTTCAGAACAAATGTTTGTGTCAGCTGACGAATGAGTGATGTATCTGTTAACTGATTTATTACATTAGATTAGATTTACATATGATTAATGTGGGAAGTTGTGATAAAGTTGCAGGGCTGGATCAAAAGGGAAAATGAGCTGCTGGGCCCCTATTACAGTAACTCCCCCATTCCTCCCACTGTTTAAACAATGTGTATACTTTTTCTCTGCTGGACCTGGCCCCCAGATTTGCTGCATGGTTATTTGAGCACACACAAAAGAATTCAGGAATATGCAACATATAGGCACAAAACTGAAATAATGAAGGTCTTCATTTCGGCACAAAGACCCTCTTTGAGAAGGCCTCAATCAGAGCCGAGCTGGAGCCTCGCTGTCTCTGAGCAGCTGTCAATCACTCGCAAACTCCGATCAAACGGTCAAACTAGGCAGCGCTGATCAGATATGAATCAATATTCGGTTACTGTAATACCTAATATAATTTCTCACCTCCAAATTTTTTCAGAAACATCTTGTAGTGTACTGTTTAGCTGTAAAATGAGAAAGTTTGTGACCCGGCAGCCACGTTGAGATCAGTTGAGGAAATGCCAAGCACCGCCCACCAGCCGGAGCAAACTTTCTCCCGTGATTGGCCAAAGTCTCCCATCACGGACTAGATTTTCTAACGTCTGAAAACAGAGCCATGAGGAGGTGTAGAAGTCTAGTTTTCTCTCACAACACTTGAATTACAAGATGCTGAAAGGTTATTATGGAATTTTTGCCCAATGATGCCAAAAACAATCTGCCTACTGCTGCTTTAAGTTGATAATGTGTGTTAATGGTGCATATTCCCATACATGTTTTCAATTGAGGCCCAGGATCCCATAATTCCTTGCTACAGCCCTGCACACACATTCACCCACACTTAATCTGCTCTTTTCCAAAAGGCAAGGCAACTGCATCTTGTCTATTTACAGCTTAAAATCATGCCAAAAATATCCATCTCTCATGTTTTTCTGGCCAAAACAACATTTTTAGGACGCAGACATGGTCTAACGTGATTATAGCTGGAAGGAGGAGGAGGAGGAGGAGGAGGATGATCTCAAACCGGTGTGCTTCAGAGGCATATATATAGGCTACAGTTAACTGAACTCGATACTATGAGCAGTAGCAGCCTCCAGTCGATACTTGTTTGCAGCTAAAAAAAAAATCTCCTTTTTTTTCTGCATCCGTGGTGCTATCTAACGTTGTTTTTCGACACGAACATGACAGTGCGTTCGGGGGCAGTAAGGGAACAGCTTTGCAAAGCACGAGACCCTTAAAAAGAAAAGTTGTCAGTTAAAGGGACAAAGAGCGTTTGAGATGACGCCACGGTTTGACGGGAACACGAAAACGCTGATTTATCGTGAAGTCATGGCGTGCTTGAACCCTGGCATTGTTCCTTAAACCGTGACCTCATCTGACAGTATTGATGCTACAGAGCTACATAGAAAAAAAAAAGACACAAACTCTAAGTGACAGGGTATGCCATTTTCCTCCGTCTTTCTCCTCTCTCCTCTACACTTCAGCTCGTACATTAAAAATGACACGTTTTTCTGATCAGCCGGTTGTGGTTGCCGAGGAGCTCCATGCTGTTTTTTGGGGCCTGACAGCGACTGTCTTTTCAGTTTGACGGCTGTGGTCTGATTGAGGCAGAACGATAACATGCTAAAAAAAGCCAGCCAAAGGCACAGAGGATAGTAGGATAGCTTTTAGGGGAAATTAAATTTTCGGCCGCGCTGCTGACTGCTGCAGCTTTTGACCAAAAGTGGTCATTGGATTGTTTCTCCCCTGCGGCCTTTTCCCTCGTGCTTCTTCCCTCTGTGGAGTTCCTCTTTAGAGACCAGTGACCTAACCTGTGTGCTGTGCTACATCTACCACACATATGGTCAAGAGACTAGAAGAAATAAATAGTTAGCGGAAGCTATATGCTTGTATATGTGACAGAAAAAGGAGGAAAACGAGTGGGAGAGCATCTATGGCGAGAGTAAGAGCAAAGAAGAGAGGCTTCAGATTTGGCCATGTAGGCGAGAAGCTGTTTTATCGCTGCATGTCCATGGGCAACAATTTGGTCTGTTTTCATTCCCACGCCCTCTTTTGAAGTGTGTGAAATGGTTGACAGCAGCCTTCAGAAACAACTTCCTCTCTTAAGCGAATCTAGATTTTTTTTTTTTTTTTTTGTTAGCCAGAGGGCATTGAATAAAGCAGAGGGATGCTTTGTGGCCCAAGGCAACACCAGGAATACTGGCTGCCTCAGCTGGCTAATTAGCGAGGTGTCAGCCGCTTCCATTTCCCACCACGCACCCACTCCGTTCATCCAAAGCACACACACGGTCATTAAAGAAATGTCGGACTTGTGTCAACATCTATCTAGCGTCCGAGACTTTGCATCAACATCAACAGGTTTTTGGACACCGTTACAATGCCTGTAACGGACGGAAATGTAATTTTCACTGCATGTGCCAACTAATTAGAGCAGAGATTCAATATAAGCATCAAGGGAGGAAGTAGTGGATCCAAATGCAATTAGGTCTGCGACTAGATTATTTTTTATTATCGATTAATCTGCTGATTATATTCTCGATTAATCAATTTGTTGTTTCGTATATAAAATGTTGGAAAGTGGTGAAAAAAGCTCAATATGACACCTTCAAATTAGGGCTGTCAAAGTTAACGCGATAATAACACGTTAACGCAAATTCGTTTTAACGCCACTAATTTCTTTATTAACGCAGCTTGCGATTTTTAGGTTGTAGCGGGCTCAGTTTTAAAGCTAGAGTGAAGATACTGGCATCATATGAAACTATAATACCTAAGGAATCCATTGGTACCAACCATGTCATACGAGCTTGTCGCGAAGGAGGCTAACTAACGCTCCAAACTTACGCTTAATGGCATGGCCATTTTCAAAGGGGTCCCTTGTCCTCTGACCTCAAGATATGTGAATGAAAATGGGTTCTATGGGTACCCAAGAGTCTCCCCTTTACAGACATGCCCACTTTATTATAATCACATGCAGTTTTGAGGAAGTCATAGTCAAGTCAGCACACTGACACACTGACAGCTGTTGTTGCCTGTTGGGCTTCAGTTTACCATGTTATGATTTGACAATATTCTTTTATGCTAAATGCAGTAGCTGTGAGGGTTTCTGGACAATATTTGTCATTGTTTTGTGTTACCAATAATAAATATATACATATATTTGCATAAAGCAAGTATATTTGTCCACTTCCATGTTGATAAGAGTATTAAATACTTGACAAATCTCCCTTTAAGGTACAATTTGAACAGATAAAAATGTGTTATTAATTTGCGATTAATCGCGATTAACTATGGACAACCATGCGATTAATCACGATTAAATATATATATATATTTTTTTAAAGATTATTTGATGGCCATTTTGCCTTTATTTGATAGTGACAGTGATAGTTGTGAAAGGGGGGGAGAGAGAGGGGGTATGACATGCAGCAAAGGGCCACGGGTCGGATTCGAGCCCCGGGCCGCTGCGGTAAGGACTCAGCCTTGGTACACGGGACGCCTGCTTTACCAGGTGAGCTACTGGGGCGCCCCGACGATTAAATATTTGAATCGATTGACAGCCCTAGTTCAAATTGCTTTTTTTTTTCCCAACCAACAGGCCAAAAGTTGTTCACTTCACACTGACGTCATCACATAAGACAAATAAAAGCAGCAGATTCCATAATTGAGGGGGTGAAAATGGGTAATGTTTGGCATTTTTGCTTAAAAATTGACGTAGTCTTAAGTAATTAATACAATTTTCTGTTCACCATCTTTGATCGCACGTTTCATCCTTTTCGTTTTTGTGGTTTTGAGAAAGCATTTGCCCTCTTCCTTGTAACACCATTATGCACAGTGCACGCAGAGGGCATCGTGCATTGTGCAGAGTTATTGTAAATGCAAGTAGCAGGCCGTAAATGGAGCTTTTTATAGCTAGGAATCACAGCACCTGACGTAATCACTGTATCATTAGCACTGACTGACAAAGCAATCGCCCCCCGCGAAAATGATGTAGATGATATGCTATTTCGCACTATGGGATGCAAAAATCACACTCAATGCATCGTTAATGACACTTACCTTAGGGTAGGTGCCGTTTTAGACATAGTTTGATGTTATGGGAAATGTGCTTATTTTCTTTCTTGCCAAGAAATAGATGAAAAGATCAATATCTCATGTCTGTGCATCAATTACGGAGCTGGAGCTACGTGTACGGATTAAACAAACAAGGCATAACAATTAGTCGGTGTATTTTTTCACTTTTGACAGATACAGGCTTGCTATTTCCCCCCCGCTTCCAGTCGTTATGCTAAAATAAGCTAATCTCCACCTGGCTCTATAGCTGCGTTTATAGCATGCAAACATGAAAGCGGTATCGATCTTCTCATCTCTCTCTTCAAGAACGCGAATACATGTATCTCCCAAAATGTCAAACGGTGTCGATCTGCATTTGCAACACGGTCGGGGGGGTGATTCGAATCCTGTGATTCCAGGATGTTGGAGGATTGAAAGTTAAGGAAGCCAGTCAATTTATTACTAGATAAATCACCAGTCAGTGGCTAAATAACATGTGGAAATCTCCTCTTTTTTTCTTTCTCTATCTCTCCGCACCACACGCCCACTGGCACACACCAACGCAAATTCAATTTTCAAGTGTTAAAAATCAGTGTTTAATGTGAACACGTTCCAACGGCGGTCTCAGTCACATTAGATGATGGCTGAGGGAGGGGATTTGTCTGTTAAATGGAGATTGATTTTTAGCTGACACACGGGAATAACCAGCATGAAAGTGATAACCCTGGGCTCTCCATCCATATAACAGCAACATGCGCCATTTTTTTCCCCTCACTGGCTTGTAGAGAGTCAGCTGTATACTCTGCTCCTCACCGCCTCGCTGTCAGGTTGTGGCTTCAGGCGCTGCAAAATTACCTTAACTGTTACTGTAGAGTACAGAAAAGACATTCACTACAAGGCTGTTTAACTTGAGTGAGGGGGCTGCCTCTCTCTGTCTGTTTTGCCATCTTTTATTTTTTGCTTTTGTCTTGTTGATTTCATGTAGTTTCCATCTGTGGTGTTTGTTTGTGAGTGGGTTGTGATAGATATATAGTCTCCAACTGTGTAGGAGGCAATGGGAGAGCGCAGAGTAAAGAAGTAGATAAAAACACCCACAGGGACGATGACCATTCTGAGAGGGATCCTCTCAGTCTTTATTCGGCTCTTAGCTTGTCCTTCGTTCACCTTTGCTTCATATTCAGGCTGAATGGCCATTTCATTTTCAACTTCATTATTCATTTCTTGAATTGCAAAGTAGACGGGACTTTTGAGAGCAATTGAAGCAGCGGTGCAGCACAGTTCACCTTCTCTTTTGCCGCTTCACAATGAAGGACATTTTATAGTCAGAAAAGGCTGGTGTTTGAATTTGAGATATTTTAGTGTGTTTATGTGTGTGTTTACTCCAGGAGCACGGGGGGGGGTTACGTAGTTTAGAGAGTAAGCAGCTTGAATTCCTTCAGAATTCGCTCTCACTAGGGAGATGAAAGAACGAGCCGGCATGTGACTAATTGCACTGTTGGCATTACAGGATTAGAGTGAGAGCAAACGAAGAGAGGGAGTGTGTGTGAAGACCAAGGACAGCAGTCTGTGTGTGTGTGTGTGAGTGCATGAATATTTATGTGTGTGTGTTGCAAGCTTGCACAGGAAGGTGCACTGCTTCTCCTTCATGGACGATGAGGACTCACACGGAGATGAGAGGGGCAGTTTGGTGTTATCTGGCCTTCCAGGGAGAAACGACTTCACTGTGAGAGACTGAAATGCCAAAGGCCTATCAGGACCAGGCACCTGCTTCACGCTGTTTCACATCACGTCGTCAATCAGTGCCCTCAGCAAGTTAATAAAACAGGCTTAAACCTGCGGCAGAATATGTTTTTGGCATAATTGGGCAAAAATTCCATAATAACCTTTCAGAATATTGTAAGTCAAGTGTTCTGAGAGATAACTAGACTTCTGCACCTCCTCATGGCTCTGTTTTCAGGCTTTAAAAAAATCTAGCCCGTGACGGGAGACTTTGGCCACTCACAGGTCTTTTCAGAGAGAGAGCGTTCCTATTGGCTGTTCATTCAACGGAGGCAGCTGTCAATCACTCGCAAACTCCGATCAAACGGTCAAACTAGGCAGCGCTGATCAAATATGAATCAATATTCTGTTACTGTAATGCCTATTTCTCACGCCTAAAATGTTTAGAGAAACATCTTGTAGTGTACTGTTTAGCTGTAAAATTAGAAAATTTGTGACCTGGAAGCCATGTTAAGATCATTTGAGGAAATACCAAGCGCCGCCCACCAGCAGGAGCAAACTTTCTCATTTTACGGCTAAACAGAACACTACAAGATGTTTCTGAAACATTTGAGGCGAGAAATAGGCATTACAGTAACAGAATATTGATTCGTATTTGATCGGTGCTGCCTAGTTTGACCGTTTGATCGGAGTTCGCGAGTGATTGACAGCTGCTCAGAGACGGCAAGACTCCAGCCCGGCTCTGATTGGTTGCTTTCCTCCGGTCTGTGAAATCTTGCAGATGCCATTAAGAGCACCGGAGGATTACCTGTCTCATGCACTACTGTCAGGATATAGTGACCGTTTTATAAAAATAACTTTTTTTGATCATATTTGTTCCAACTTGCCTACTTATGCTTTAACAGGTACTCGTTTTGAAATGAACTAGTGGAGCATTTAGCAGCTTAAGAGCCAGTTATTCCCCTCAGGGGTTGGTGGAGACCAAAACGGAGCTAAAAGGAGGAGGGTGAATATTGGACTTACATTCTTCAGGTGGTCACAAGCATGACTCCCAAATGAATGCTAATGTTGCCTCGTATCTGCTTGATCTGTGAATAGGCTAACAAGTTTGCCATATCAACCTAAAAGGTGATAATATGTCGTGCTTTTAATTTACAACTTCTTTCTGTTGCCCCCAAGTGGCCAATAAATGAGTTATTGACGGTTTAAGGACGCAAAATCCCCCTGCTGCTGATGTGGTTTCACCGTCTCATTCCTTTCTATAAACCATGACATGACTATGACTGGCAGATTTGCTCTGCAGGATGGTACAGTGAATAGTAGCACCAGGCTCAACCTGAAGCATCAGCAGCAAGGCTTCAGTCACACTGAAGTGTCCTTGAGTGACTGACTGGACTGAATTCCTGGCAGCTCCAGCAGTTTACTCTGCACTTTGGACTGTACAGGGCAAAAAAAGAGAGGAACTAATCTGATGAGGATCAGCAAAATTGGTCATTACCTCCGCCAGGAGATAAGGTATTCGGTCATGTGAGTGAGTGTGTGTGCATCTCTGTCTGTCTGTCTGTCTGTCTGTCTGTCTGTCTGTCTGTCTGTCCACGGCTAATCTTTCATACTGCTGGACCAATCAGCCTAATATTTTTTATGCTCATTTATGACTGCATGCTCAAAGATCTCTCGTGGCTGCAGTGATTCACACTTTTTGAAAACATATTTTATTGACTGTTTTATACCATCATTGACTGTTGACTCCTCACTACTCTTACCGGTCAGTAGGGGCAAGTGATCAACAACTGTTTCAGTTTGGACTCATTTCCATTACGGATTACAAATTGTTCCTCTCTTGATTTGCATATCTGGGGAAGACAATTGCATGTATGTATGTATGTATAACTATCGCTTTGCAAATGACAAACTAAGCCGAGCTCCGACTACAACGGAGCGCGTCTTCTCATGTCAGTATAGGAGGAGAACTAGTTAGCTATTAGCAGCCGGTGGGCAGCAGAGTCCTGCAGTGTGTTTGGCTAACAGAGCTAACAGGAAGTAACGGAACGGAAGTAAACACACAGCAGGACTGACAGTTTCTTTTCAGAGGAAGCGGTCAATGCGAAGAGTTACACAGAACTGAACTGTGAACTGAACTGAAGTTTAGCGGTGAAAAACGCATCTGATTGCGGTCTAGACGGGGCGGGGGGGGGGGAGTTAGGCAATCGTGGTTTATATATATTCAATCAAACATTACAGCGGTGGTCGTTGCAGACACACCTGGCAGAGATCTGCACTCTACTGAGTGCACTTTTCTAGTTCCTACTGTTATCTTTCTGTACCCCCTTCTGTCACTTGTGGCGAAAGCTGACGCTCAACATTTCAGCCCTTCCTTGATGTCTAGCGAAGCAGAAAGTGGAAAGCACACGGGAGGTCATGTTTTGCTGGAAAATACTGGTGCAGCACAGCAGAGAAGAGACCACAGAGCTTGAGGACTCTGCTGAAAAGTCTTCTGACCTTTTGGTAATTTGTCCACCGGTGGTGAGGTTGCTTTTCCTTGGTAGCGAGAGGACTGTCTGGGAGCGACTGAGGAGTGGAGTCACGGAGTGAAACACGCCAAATAAAGAGAAGGATGGGGCCGTTGCCTGTCAGACAACTTAAATGTTTAGCCCTGGATTTAGCATCTGTAATCTCCTCTTTTCCGCTGTCGTCCTTTTCCATGAAATAAATGTCATTCAGAAATCCACATCCTCTGTGTGTCTTAGCATATAAAAAACATCTCCTCTCTTAAGAGCGTTTAGGAGGTTAAAAAGAACATGCACTTCTGATTTGATAGGTGCTTGTGTCTGTGTGACAGGACCGTGTGTGTTTGCCAACAGCATGTAGCGCCAGATAAGAGTGCCTTCTTCAGCCTCAGCGTGCCGTCCCTTCCCTGCTGGCAGCGACTGCTCAATAATTTAACACCGTCTCTGTCAAACACTTCTGCTAAAAAATCCCCTGACTAAATATACTCACAGACGGAAGCCACGAGGTCATTGTTCACGCACATCGCATGTCACCGTGTGTGTCGAGTTGTCTCGTGTGGAAAGTTGCTCGCGATGTTCATGGTGTGTTTAGCTCCTCTTTGTCCATCCTCCACTTCACCCTCCATCTCCCAGTGGGGCTAGTTTGAGCTGACATGGTGCTGAAAGGTGGGTTTTGGTAATGGAGCTGTTGTGTTTGGTTGCCAAATCCCCCCCCTCTTGTCACCCCACATCACCCTGTTTTCTCTTTTCACCTAATTTTCCCTCCTCCCTCCCATCTCCTCCTCTCTTTTAGGGGGGTTGGCAGTGAATGAATGGGCCACAAATGCGCCATCTCCAAGGCCATGTCAACCTGCTGCCCCCCCCCCCCCCCCCCCATTTTAGCATCTCCCCAGACCCCACTGCGTCCACTTGTCCTCGGGCTGCTTGCCACGCTCAGTCGCAACTATACCCCATGTGATGTGTTACCCTATTTAGATGCCAAGCGTGCTGATTGTGTTGGAAGTGTAGGTTGAAAATCCAATTCTAGACGTTGCAGAGCTACAAGTCTGGCTCCGAATGCATAATGCTCGCCTATACAGCGGAGCTATATTTGTCCAAAGCAGCGCTATTAGATTGTACCAGTCTCATGTGTGTTCTTGGCCTGCAGCTGATTAGCGGCCCTCTAAATCAAATCACATGGCTGGAATTGACTGGGCTAATCTACACGTCGTTTTGAAAGGGGGGACATTCTTCACGTAAGAAGGCAGTTATGTAAAATGCCGAAATGAAAGAATGCGTGTTTTTTTGTTTCTCTTTTGAGTATCGTCTACAATTTTTAGTCTGACTATAGGAGTCTGTATGCCAGCTCCACAATTGTTTGTTTGTGTGTGTGTGTGATTGAGAAAATAGATGAGTCAGTTGGAGTTTGCCTGCTCGCTGTCTTGGCAGTGAAGGGCGGCGGGAGAAGAATGTTGGCTGAGAGAAGGTAGCGAGTCGCAGCTGTTGAGAGTTAGCGACATTGGTGTGATTGTGTGCGCGAAGAGACTGGGCTGTGATTTTCGGTAACGCTCACAGTTGTGGCTCTTCCTCTCCTCTCACCGGCCAGATGGGCCTGTGGGGTAGGGCAGGTGCATCCTGGTAAACGGAAACAGGCCTCCTGGTTTGTGTTTGTCTGTCACTCTCTCTTATCACTATCCATGTCCACAAGTTGGACTTTTTGATCCTTTTAAAATCTAAGTTCTCTCTGAGTGTATCATTCATTCCACCTCTTCCAGATGTTGGTGTATATACGTTGAAAGTTTGCATTCTGGAGCCCGGTGTCTGCCGCACACGTGTGCCGCAACACCCTTCCAGACATCGATCCATCCAGACAGGAGGAATGCGGCCGATATGAGCGTTTGATATTTGCACATGGTTTCTATTCACCGTGAGCTACGAAACCTTCAAATACACTCTGCGGTGAACCAACCCTGAGCCAGGTTGTCTTTAATTTACACTGCAACGAAGGCTCGCGGGATAAGAGAGGATCGGACTCCGCAGCATGTCATTAATTTGTGCTTGTGATTAAAATTGGGATCTTATTAGCACGCAGGTGTGTGTCTGTGTGTGTGTGTGTGTGTGTGTTCTTAGGCAGAGTGTGTGTGAATGTTTGTATACCAGGGTCTTGCTGGATCTCTGCCATGTACCGTTGTTTATGGCCCTTTGAGATTTATGACCCTTAAGACTTTTCTTCGTCCTGTTGTTTTCCTCTGCGGTTCCCCTCTTGTCGGGGCAATCTAACACTGGTAAGGCTCTCTGGTGAACCATCTGCTGTGTATGGGTTAGATAAAGTTGTTGGTGCTAAGGAGAAAACAGATGAGGAATGAAAAAGCCCAAAACAGGAAAGAGGGATAAAGAAGCAGATTGGGAGTAATTTGCAAACAGATTGCAGACGAAGTCCACATGTTCATCAGGGTATAACTGAAGTAAATAAACGCAATCTTCCGATTTAAAATTGATTCCAATCTGGATTTGTCCGACCTTTTGTTTGTAATCCCAATCCAAGTCAACAGTGGCTAAAGGCCACAACCAGCAAGCTGGGTGTAAACCCCGCAGTTAGCCTGTTACTGACTGGGACGTGGCTATCTACTGGCAGCCAGAGCTTAATGTCTGAGGCCACCGGAGGTATCGTTGGCCTCATTCAGAAAATCAGAATTGGGTTGTTCACATGCTCTGACCCCAGTGATGTAACTGATGTAACTGCTCTCACACACATTTTTCCTGTTAACACCCTAGTTTTTACATCGGCCCTAGGCATTTGCTGGAATGAAAAATTTGAGTACAGTAATCTGGTTTAAAATGGTCGTTGTACTGTATCTCAATTCATACCAGTACTTAATGCTAACATGGAATTAAATACATATATGGCTGACAAGATGAATCACAGTACATACTATATTTAAACCTTTTACTGTAGAACATGTAAATATTTTTAACCCAGTACCATTAATCTTACTGACAAGTAAAACAAAAGAAAACATGTTGGCCATTTTAAAATGAAAACTACTATTTTTAACAATATAACATGCACTTTTTCAAAACAAAGTGTTTCTAGTAGTAGAGCACATGTGTTTGTTGCGATGAAGTACAGTAAGTCAAACAGCATTGTATCTTGATACTAGGGCTGCAGCTAATGGTCATTTTCATTATTGATTAATCTGCCAATTATTTTCTTGATGTCCATCCAAGGTGACGTCTTCAATTGCTTATTTTATTCGACCCCAAAATATTAATTTTACAATCATTTAACCCCTTACCATTCCTTCCCCTTTTTTAGAGGGCACATACCTTCAGGTCAGAGGTCAAGAGACCCCTTTGAAAATCCCCATGCCAGTTTTTCCTTGCCAAAACAGAGTAGCGGCCGGGCCCGCTGGCGGACCATCGGAGTTTTAAGGGGATAAGATGAAGAAAAGCAACAGAGACTTGGAGAATACATTAATCTACTCATCGTTTCAAGCCTTTCCCGTATAGCCATGGCAGATTTATTACGCCAAAGATGGTTATTGGAATAATGTGTTGATGTGATAACTTCAGACTGCCACAGACATTAGTGCGCTACCCATTAGGACAACAGATATACAGTATAAATCAGATCCAGTGTTTTGGTAAATGGGTCTCAGTTAAAGGATCTTTGCAATGTGTGTGTGTGTGCTGAGGGTCACAGGCTGGCAATGGCTGGGAGTGGATGGGAAGTTTAGAGGCAGATAAGCAGGGTTGGTAATTGATTAGTGTGGCGCAGAGGAAGCTTACGGTGATGTGAGCTAATGCTAACAGCTCAAGGCTCTTAGGATCCCTGCTCTCTTCCTGAGAGCGTCTCTAAGCCGAGGCTAAAAGGAGTAGAAGAGACAGCGGGGCAGATTAGATTTACACTAATCCCACTGGGGAGATTGGGACTATACGTTCTCTCCGTGGATTCGCTTTCTTTTTCTCCACCATCCCTCTCCCACTTGTCTGTATTTATTTATTTATTTCCCCGATTAATTCCCTTCCTGTTAGATTTATCAATATGTTTAGACTCCCCCGCCCTCCTTCTAGCATGCATGCGTTTACACATCCAGTACCTGCATGTGTCTGTTATACTGAGAGTGAGAAGTCTGTATGTTGCCCTCTTCCTGAGTTGATTTAATGAGCTTATCCGCAGCAGCAGAGCTGGCAGCTGTACTTACAGCTGCTCAGGAGGAGGAGAGATGCCTCATTGAGGGTGAGAGGAGAGGAAAACGATGGCATGGATGGATAAGTGCCACCAGTCGGGTCAGGAGAGGGGAAGAAAGGGGGGGGGGGGGGGATGCCGAGAGGGGAGGAGAGGGATTGACAAAGCAGAAATACAAATGCTACAAGCTTACAGAAAATGAAGATAGTGGAAGCTTAAAGCTGCTGTTTGGAGGTGGAGAAAAGGCAGGGTAGAAGAAGTTATTTCTTTCAGAGGAGATGGGGATAAAAAAGATGCCGAGAGGCAACGCCTTGCCTATAGCCATAAGATTTTCCAGGCTTGCAGATCATATTAGACAGAAAGTTTGTGTAGACTCAGAGGCTTAAAGAGTCCATTGGAAGCAAAGAGTCGACACATAAAGGCTAAACATACTGTAACCGTACAAAACGCGGTGAGTTAGACCGTGTAGGAAGTGCCTGTGGAGGTTTTTTCATCTCGACTAAAGGCCACGGCACCATGGGGCAGTTCCTCCCCCGAGAAAAGCGTGACATACTTTTCCACCTCTTTCTTCTGTTTTTCATCTTCTCTCTCACACACACTTGCTCTCTCAGTCTCTGTTGACCTTTTCCCTACAGTAACCGTGTCTGTTTTCTCTCCCTCTCATCTCCTCCCTCCTACCTCTTCATCCACTCCCCCCTTCCTTCCGCCTTATACCGATTTATCTCTCCTCTCCTTCCTCTCCTTCCTCTCCTTCTGATCCCCCCTCTGATCTCTTTTGTCCTCAGAAATCAAAATCTGTCATTCGCCCCCGTAGTGTGTCCGGGTCAGTATTGTCAAGGGAGTGCAATTGGAGATATGCGAGGATCAGTGAAGGGCACACACACACACACACACACACACACACACACACACACATCTGACTGGACTATTGAACACAGGTTTTTATGTTTTACGTTATTGTTCCTGGTGTGGTCAAATGTTCATAGTAAGCCTACTGTATGTATATCAGATGTTTCCCTTTCGCCCGAGGTGTCTGGATTTGGCTCTCGTTGCCTTTTATAGAATAAGAAGTCTTTTCTGCTTTCCCCCATTCCTTCTCTTCATGTCTTCTCTGACCTTTTGCTCTATTACCTTATATATCTCTCTCCACCTCGCTATATCCATTTCCCCCCTTCTGCTTTTCTACCACTGTCTCCCCCCCCCCACCCCGCTCCTCACCCCTACCCGCAGAGTCACCTTATCTCTCTGCAGTCTGTCTGACTTATTTATCACTGCTCTGAAATATTAAAGAGCCTGCTGCCTCCAGTCCTGAAGGGAGTCCACGACTTTTACTTACCACACACACACACACACACACACACACACACACACACACACACACACACACACACACACACACACACAACCTAAATCATAATGTCTTCTGAAGATGGCACATGCTCTGCAGCACTACACCGTGCACAAACTGCTCGCTGATCTTACAGACTGAACACAGAGTCCTGACAGAATCTGCTCCTTCGGGACCCCGGAGATGCATGCATACCGTCAGACTGTTGACATGCCAGTTCCATGACACCAGTTAACATTAGTCTGTCTTGCAAAACAAGACAAGAGGAAGAGTCCTGACCTGCTGAACATGTAGTCGATTAATCAATTAGACGATCGTCAGGAAATTAATTGGCAGCTATTCTGGTAATTGTTTCAATAATTTAATTCTCTCTGGGTCCAGCTTCTCCAGTGTGAGGACGTGTTGTTTTTCTCTGTTAGCCCCGAGCAACACTGGATGCATGAGCGGCACATGACGGCTACCCAGCTGAACTGCTGCGTCTCTTCATAGAGTTTGCCTTTCATAATGGCCATTTCATTTCATTTATATTTACTTTATTTTGACTGAAAAAGGTTAAGAAGCGTGCGCTCATTTGTAAATAATAATAATAATCCACGATTGAAAGCCGCTACGCTATTAATTTATGGCGTAGTGCAAGTCACTGCATTTTCCACAACACTGTCCTGCAAATATTTCAGAATAAAAGCCTGTATTAACGAATTAAGGAATTCTGTCCACAGAAAAAAAACACCAGAGGGCTTTTATTTGGCAACGGCAACAGAGAGTGTTGAGCTCAAATAAATCTTTACTTTTTTTCGTGTCTGTGACATATTCTACAGATATAGACATCTAAACTGTAGTAATGTTGCTGGTACGATGTAAATGTACTGTCAGAAGATTATTTTCACTGTCTAATTTTGCTGGGACCCGCGCGTGGCGTGCAAAAAAATAGGCAAGACCTAGACTCTCTAGAAGAGACGCAGTTGACACGCATCCGAGCCGCGTATCTTTGTGCTTTGAACTGTTGGTCAGACAAAACAAGACGCTTGAAGACGTCACCTTGGACTATGGGAAACTGTCATAGATATTTCTTACTATTTCCTGACATTTATAGCCCAAAGGAATAATTGAGAAAATAATCAGCAGCATTGATTATGAAAAGAATCGTTAGTTGCAGCTCTAGTCTTGACTGAGCTACTGGCAGCACAGCAATTACTCTAATAGCTGCTCAATGGTGGCTCAATGAAAGCTCAAGACTTTATTGATGATTGGTGATTGTGAGAAAATGTTCAGCTTTTCTCAATCTATATATCATTCCACAAGAATTTAGGGCCTCAATAGCTAATTTCACCTCCTGTTGCAGGTCTAAGTGTTGATTTTAAAATATTATAGTATTGGTAAGATATAATAGTCTTGAAAGAAACTCTACGTTAGTACTGTCAAATTAAAGGTGTAGTGTGTAGGATCTGGCGGGATCTAGCGGTGAGGTGAGGAGATTGCAACCAACTGAAGCCCCTCCTGTGTGCCAAGCGTGTTGGAGAGCTACGGTGCTCGACGCGAAAACTCGAATGGCCCTCTCTCTCTCGAGCCATCTGGAGGACAGCCAACGCGTAGAATGTGTGTGTGTGTACGTGGGAAGTGAGTGGTGAAGCAAGAGAGAGAGAGCGGCGGCGACGACGAGAGCGAGTAACGTTATCGACTCCGGCCCACGCAGGAAAAGTTAAAAAAGCTTGGTTTGTCCATTCTGGGCTACTGTAGAAACATGGCGGTGCAACATGGCGGACTCCGTGGAGAGGGGACCCGCTCCCTATGTAGATATAAACGGCTCATTCTAAGTTAACGAAAACGCAACGATTCTTATTATCAGGTGATTATACACTAAAGAAAACATACTTATTAATATTATATTCCATTTATGCCAATTGATCCCCCTAATTGTTACACACTGTTTCTTTAAGTCAAGCCAATTGTATTTCTACAGCCCAAAATCACAAATTCAAGCTTCAGGGTGCTTTAAAACCCGTACAACATAAAACAACCTCTATCCCTAGACGCTCGGTTCAGATGAGGGAAAAACTCTCCTTTTAGTTAGGGGAAAAAAAAAGGACAACATCAAGCACCTCTATAAAGTTGGGAGACCTGCATGCCAGAGGTGAATTTATAAACAGAAGAATGGAAAAAAAAAAAAAAATAGTTGCAGCAAAGGCTGAGGTATCCTTCTTCTATTCTTAGCAGGCAGTCCCTTGGGGGGGCAGTGGTGTCTAAGGCTGGAAATAGTGAGCAGGCCAAAGTGGAGTGGGCCCGCTCCATGATGGTGCTGCACCTGCTGTGGAAACTGGGCTGCCTCGGAGACCCGTGGCCCGATGCCCGCTGGCTCGGGCCGCCCGCGCCTGCAGCCGTCCCTCACCACACGGGCACGACAACAAATGTGCAAGCTGTCAAGCGCTCGCGTACCAAAAGTGGACAAAAATGATTAGAAGCATTTTTTAATCCCAAATTATTCCCTACGTGGGCAAGCTCGTTCGGCGTATAAGCGTCGATTCAATTCATTAGCTGGACCATACTGAAAGCAGAGTTGTTGGACGCGTTCCACGTGGAGCTTATTGAACGTGGCCGGCCCAAATGCCCACGGTTTAGTTCTGAGCTGTAATGGGCAGCGTTTGGGATTGTTTTGGAAAGTGGGCACTGGGTTTGGTCTTTGGCTACACATCCTGTCCTCATTACGTTGTATGGGAACTTGGCTCAGCCGAAGATTTGAACCATCATGGAGCAGCATGTGTCATCTTCACCGCCTCATCGTATGTCATTATACTGTTTGTAGTAGTGCGGTAAGTTAAGTTTAAGGTGTAAATAAAGGAAAATCAGCGGTTCGCAATGCTGCTTCCGGACCTTAACTGATTTGGGTTCAGCCAGCATCCTGTTTTCTTTTGCAGATTGAAGACTATAGTGCTAGAAGACACAGTGATCCTAGATCAGATTTTTATTTTTTCCTCGACATCCGTTACTCTCAGTGTGAGAAGGGACAAGCCTGTCACACACACACTGATATTATGCAGGATCTACCTCTGTCGCCGTTCTTGTATCTGTCACGACTCACATGCCGAAAGTAGCTTCTTCTTTTCTAGTTTACTCATATCTCCCGGTCCTATTCTACTATTGTTCCCGTATTCACAGCATCATCATGCAAAGGCTGGTCCCCATACGTACTCAACAATCCACCTCGGTATCTAGAGTCCATTGAATCTAATCAATGTTCTGATTGATGGAGGTCCCACAAAGTGATGCATACACACGCACAAAAGCTTTTATTTCCGTCAGCAAGCTTTATGAGAGCAGCAGCAGCAGCGGCGGCGGTATATGGAGTAGATGAGTATTGATTTTTATGAATGTCTGTATATGTTTATCAGCTAGTGCAGTTTGGTTTTGCATTGATCGCCGCGTGTTTTTTCTTCTCTCTGATGAATGGGAACGCAGAGTGGGGGAGATGATGCCAAGAGGCCAGTGTTTGGACTAGTGAAGGATTTTCGGCATTGCGTGTCGCTGAATCCTCGAGAGGACACAGTTTAGGAATAGGATTGATGTTGGATAACCTTGTGATGAACTGTGTGTGTGTGTGTGTGTATACCTGCTAGGGGTGTAAGAAAATGTCAGTACCCATGAGTATCGCGATGTTATGTTTTGTCATACTGTATCGATTCTCTAAAACGCTGTATCGATTTTTAATTAACCTCTTAAAAATCTGCCGGCCTGGCCACTATTCTGTCTTTTGGAGGTTGTAGCAGGCTCAGTTTTAAAGCTAGATTGAAGGTACTGGCATCATATTAAACTAGAAAACCTAAAGAATCCACTGGTACCAACCATGTCATACTAGCTTATCACGAAGGAGCTAATTAACGCTCCAAAGTTAGACTCAATTTTGGCGAGGAAAAACCGGCATGGCCATTTTCATAGGGGTCCCTTGACCTCTGACCTCAAGATATGTGAATAAAAATGGGTTCTATGGGTACCCACGAGTCTCCCCTTTTACAGACATGCCCACTTTATGCTACTCCCATACAGTTAGGGGCAAAAACCAAGCAGTTTTTGCTTGCAGGACTTAATGTGTAATTTTGCCTATTGTAAAACGGTGTTTTCCTGGTGTGTTCTTTATACTATGACAGTTTTCCTAAAATTAGATTTAAAAAAAAAAGCAATAAATTGAATCGTTAACCCTGTATCATGATACGTATCGTATCGCCAGATTCTTTCGCCAATACACAGCCCTAATACCTGCGCGTGTTGATGAAGGCCTTAGTGAAGCACTTTTTTTGGCTTTCTTCAGCTGTGCTGTTTTTTTTCCCCAAGTCAGTAATCAGGCCGAGAGAAGAGGCAGGCACTTTGTAATTAACGTGACAAACGCAACATCTGTCTCCAGGGCGATAGCGAGAGAAAGGGGTTGAGGTTAAGAGAAAGGAGGAGGATATAGATGGAAACACCGGAATAAGCAAATGAGAGAGAGAGAGAGAGAGAGAGAGACGATGAGATGTGTAGTGCGAAGGTGTAGTTGTGAGCTGGTACAGCAGGTAACGTAAAAGGTGCGAGAGGGAGGTAGTAATCCAGATGACACCAGCAGAGTGCGGCGCTATTAAAATGAAAAGCCATCAATTTATTCACACATGCATCTCCTGCAAAACAAATCAGCAGAAAATCCAGGCGTCGCACTGTTCCTTATTTATGGGTGCCCCAATTACGGGCCCGCCGCCTGCTGCTGCTCAACAACACGCTGCATGTGTATATGGAAATTAGGTGCATATGCGTGTGAAATATGGAATAGTTGCTTTGCACCATATGCCCTCTGTTGGGTTATTTCTCATGTGTGCAACGTTGTTTAATTGAAAGAGTTGTTGTGCCAAAGAAGCCAGCTGTATGGAGATGAGAGCGATCATGAATGGATGGACACAGGAAGGGATGAATGGAGTCCAGGAAGCTGTCGACTCAGGATGGTGGAAGCGGCACTTGGCAGAGTGCGCCGCAATGTGCCTCGTGGCGGCAAGAGTCTTTTCAGAATGTCAACGACTGCGACGACGCGATCTGCATTTCAATAATCCTCAGGTGTCTGTATTGACAACAGCGATATTATATTTAGAGCTGAAATGACAAGTCGATGAATCGATTAGTCGACACACAGAAAATAACTTTTTTTTGATAAGCAATTAATCATTTCCCCTGGTAAGAGCTTCAAAAGTGTGAGAATTTGATGTTTTTCTCTGCCATATTTGATGTTAAACTTTTCGGGTTTCGGACTGTTGGTCAGATAAACCAAGCAACCTGCATATTTCCCTACTCCGGGAAATTCTAATGGGTATTTTTCACTATTTGAATCTGACATTTTATAATAGAATAATAAAAGAACTAGAGGAATTTTAAAAGTCTAGCCAAGGGAAACATGTTTCTGTTTTAATCTGATAAAATGGGACAATTTTTAAAGGTACAGTCTGTAAGATTTGGGGGCATCTAGTGGTGTGGTTGTAGATTGCAACCAGCTGAGCACCCCTCCGCTCACTCCTCCCTTTCCAAGACTGCGGTAACGTGAGCTGTCGAGTGTAAAACCGGTAACGCCGTTCCCCTCGCTCAGAGGCCATCCTTACCATAATAACACTACTATAGGGGCAACGGAAGTCAGACGGTGGCTGGAGGTTCCACGGTTTTGCACTCTGCGGCTCACGTTACTGCAGTTTCACAAGCGTGTCGGAGAACTACGGTGGCCTTCAGGTAACGTAGAAACATGAAAGGCTCTCTATAGAGCCATTGTTTTGGTTGTCCATTCTGGGCTACTGTAGAAACATGGCAGACTCCATGAAGAGGACCTGCTCCCTATGTAGATAAGAAGGGCTCATTCTAAGCTAACGAAAACACAATGATTCTTGTGATTACACACTAATGAAAACATTATATTCCATTTCTGCCAATAGATCCCCCGAAATGTTACACACTGTTCCTTTAACTTCTTAATTGATGTTGAAAACCTCTTAAACTGGGCAGAAACTGTACAGATTGAGCCTGATTTTAAGGCCTAAATTGGTCACTCTTGAATCATTTTAGAATGGAGATGAATTTCCACTAGATCAGCAGTGGTTTGACATCCAGTTTGAGTGGGGTTGCGATGCCTGATTAATTGTCCGAGCGATCAACAGTCTGGCTGCTGGATCAGATGGATTTCTTGCATATCCGAAATTTTGGTAGGCTGTCTTGCAGTTTGAGCAGTTCCACAATCCAATTTCCCACATGGCTGCTGTAAAAAGATCTGTTTTATACTATGGGTGAGCTTATTGGATTAGTATTTTACATGTTGTGGCTGTGACTGACTGTGCTGTCATATAAATACAAGGTTCAAGGTTCTTTTATTTGTCATTTGTCAATTCCAGTAAAGCAGTCATTGGCAATGAAAGTCTTTGGTCAAAGGTTCCCTTCAACGATGCTCATAAAATATGTAAATATAAAAGGGGAAATCACACAAGTAAAAGCAGTATAAGTAAAAGCAAAATGATAATCTAAGGTGTAAAATACAACTGATCTTCAAGGCAAATCAGACATATTGTCTGCATCTTTTCAGCTATCTGCAGGTCAATATTGAAGACCTTTTACGAAATGGATGAATTCTGTGTAGAAATCATAAGATTTGTTGCTTCAGGAAGGTTGATTCAGAAGTTAGTTAAAGAAACACACAGCATTAATGAAATAATAATGGGGTCTGCCCAGCTTTATGCCAGTCGTATTTTGTATTCATTTCGATATCAGATTGCCTACTCAGATTGGTAGAAGGCGTTCACCTCTGGCAGGAAGAAGTACTAGAGGGGAAAGGGGGGAGCTGGAGGAACAGTAGGCCAGTGTGTGTTTACTTCAATATGTAAACAGCTCCAGCCTTCCTTCCTTCCTATCTCGCTGTTTCTCTCTGGCCCACAGTGAAGGCGTTGTGGCGTGATAAAACACACAAGCACAGCCGAGGTGGTAATCTGTAAACAGAAAACTTGGGTTTGCTTTCCTCTCAAACAAACTACAGCTTTGGTATTAGCGCTGGAAATTCTCTTATCTCACATTCGCGCCTTTAATCTCTAAATCTTTGTGTTTCCTCTGTAGATGCAACTGGCAGTGCGAGCTTTATGCTCCATCTCTATTTATTTCACTTTCATATTCTCGCCATGCTTTCATTGCCTTTTCTGTCTTTGATAAGAGCAGAGGATGCATCAAGAGAGGAGGAGGAGGGGGGGGGGGGGGTGAGAGAAAGGTAGAGTTTTAAGTTCAGATTGTGCTCAATGAAGGCCGCATACATGATCGCACCCTTCAATCAAAGCTGAAGAAAGCGAGGCTGAAAAGAACAAGGACGAGGTTTCGCTGAGACCGAGCGATGTGGGTATTGTCGCGTTGATGTGCATTGTTGAAGTGGAGGGAAAGGTAAAATGATATTTCAGATCAGAGGAGCTGTACGAGTGCACGGGGGAGAGAGAGAGACGAAAGCACGGGAGACAATGAGCCGTGAGGACGTAGGAGAGGAAGTTGGTGAGCGGGAGATGACGAATGCGCAATGACAAGAGGGCCTCTCCACCAATGGTATACCTTAATAGCTTCCCACCCACAAACGGTCAGGGAGATTCGTACTCCCACTCCAATGAAGTTGAAAACGTCAGCGTCGTCAATTAGAAAGTCCAATAATGGTGAGTCTTTGTGGAGAAACGTAGCTTCTAAATTATTTACTGATTCCTTGATCAGATTGGATTCTAGCTAATCTAGTCTTTAATGGCTGAGGAAGGGCATCTAAGGACTGGCACTCCGTGTGTGTGTGTGTGTGTGTGTGTGTGTGTGTGTGTGTGTGTGTGTGTGTGTGTGTATGTGTTCACAGCCTCCTACGTGAAGCTGCTCAAACATAAAAAAAAGTCTCTCAGACAGATGTGATTAATCTACCAGGAGATCCGCTGCACCAATTAATCAACCAGGAAATGATTGATAAGCGGCTTCAATCAAAGCAGGAAAGAGACCGAGATGCAGCACTTCAGACATCCATTTTGTGTGTGTGCGTGTGTGTGCGTGTGCGTGTGCGCGCATGGAGTGACAGACACTGACACGGTCCATTAGCTTATGGTAAAAGACCCTGCTGTGGCAGCTCTCAACAGCTGAGTGTTGACATACTGTATGTGCATGTGGAAGGTTCGCATTGTTTAGGAACGCATCACCGTGGTGTGCGAGAGACGTGCGAGTGTACATGTGCATGAGAGGAGATGATGGGAGGGGGGGCTGGTGAAGCTTGCCACTCGCGACTATGAATATTCATGCAGTTGATATATCAGTGTCGGCAAGAGAACGCAGGCTCCAGATCGCAGGAATACAAATAAGAACACTTGCCAAGTGTGTGCGTATATGTGTGTGTGTGTGAGATCTGTGTGTGGGCGCAGAGGGAGATTATAGGCCCCGGAGTGCATGAGCAATTGGGAGGGTGGAAGATTGAGATAGGTGTGTGTGTGTGTGTGTGTGTGTGTCAGAGAGAGAAAGAAAGAGAGGCGTAGCTGACATTTACTTAGCTCTTCTCCTCTAGGCTTTTTGTGCCCCACATTCAAAAGAGAGAAAAAGAGAGGAACACTCGCTCTTGTTTTTTGAAACTTTTCCCTGCCGTCTTCACAACTCCGCCTCCGTCTCTATATTATTATATTACATCCTGCTGTTTTGTTCGGAGCATATGGATAAAATAAGCTCCATGTGTGACAGTACAGTGAAATAAGAGATGAGAGACTGTTAAGAACTTTAAAAAAAGCAACCACATTAAGTGCTATATGTCAAACAGCTGTCCAGTCAGTCGACTAGACGTTGGACTGATAATTGTTACATTATTACAGTGTCATCAATAAAGATCATTTGATTTAAAAGGATATATTCGCAGTTTGTCTTTGTCATAGCTTAAAACAACACTCACATGCCCACAATGAAAGAGTTATTGGTCACTGTAATCATTCTCCCTGCCCGGCTGTGAAAAGCTCCCGAATGGAGGAGAACAGTTCTCGTTCTGTGTGGAAAATTCCCTCTAAAGTTCAGATGAAGCTGAGGATTCAGCAGTCTCAGTTAGACAAATCAAGTGGGTATCGTCAAAAGTTTTTAGTACAAAATCCCTCCACTGCAGCTCAGTACAAAAATACTGTCTGGGAAGGGAATGTTGTACTAAGAAGACTGCTGACGCCTCATGTTAACTTAAGCTACACTTACATTTACATTTTTGCACACAGTGGGGACTGTGGATTTTGTCCCCCCATTACTTCTATGACCGATCCAAAGTCCCGCCCCCCCCTTAGTTACTGTTGCCATGTCAGACAAGCTTGACAAAAATACTTCAACATACTTCTGGGCGACACAAAGCAGAGATAATATAACGAAATCAAACAAAATCATGCAGTTTAACCAGAAACTCCAGCTCTGGCGGCAAGGTGGAGATCTCATGAGCCCGACAGCAGCGGCTCCTCCTCCGGCCATGGGGAGAGCTTTGCCTCGCTGCTCCGCCAGTCTCCGCTGGGAGCCATCGCTGACGCCACGCTGCTGGAGACCCAGGCCATATTGCTGGGCCCGCTGGGGGGGAGGAAGGCACGGGAGAACCAGAACCAGGATGGCGCAGGCACACTATCGGACCCTGCTGCTGCAGTAAAATGAGAGGTTTCCTAAAGGGACTCTGGTGCTCAGAAACACTTCCGCAAATTTGTCTACAGGAACTGCCAAAATCAACACAAAATAAAAGTTCCTCGTAGTAACTGTTACTATGTACAATGTAATGTGTCTGTGGAGATTGTGACACCAATGTAATGGGACTTACATAGTAATGTTACCTTTGAAGAGGTACAGCATATCTAAATAGGCTACATGTATAACTCAACACGAAAGGGGAAGTTGACCAAAGTTCAGCCGGGTTCTGAGCTTGCTCAACTGTTATTGGAGCACAGAGCGAAAAGGGGCGGGACTTAGGAAGGGTCAAATGTATTAGAGAGGGATCTTTTCACAGCCAGTATGGACAGGTGGAATGATTAAAGAGGCCGATAACTCTTTTAATGTACATATGGGCATGTGAGTATTGTATTATGGTATGGACTTGACAAAAAAATGTGAACCTGACCTTTAAATGGTTAGATTGTGTTGGCTAGGGCTGGGTATTGCTTGATATATTTAGATACTGTAGTGGCTATATGGTGCTTAGGTTTCTGTGCAGCTGCGAAAGCAGTATTATTAAGATTTATTAATATCTTTATTTTTAGATGAAATGTGCGCCACAGAATTTTTTTCAATCCGATTATTTGGAGAGGCGAAAGGTGGTAATATTGACTTATTGTCCACTCAGGCCATGAGAAGATGCAGCAAGGGTCCCTAAACAAGAGTTTAACTTGCAGGAAAATTGTTTTTAAACGGTCCCCACAAAACCAATAAGTGGTTGCCTGTAAACAATAAAAGACTGGAACAAAGTACGAAAACATAAAGGCAATAACGGCATAAAAACAGACATCTGGAAAAGACAGCATTTTAAATCTGCATCTAAAGAGTATTGCTGCTGATTAGTGTAATATAAATAAACTCCCCCAGGTTTTTTCCTTTCCTGCAAAGCAAAAGGGAGACTTGACGACAAGTAAATGTCAGCAGTATACTCCACACACGCACGGAAATCGCGCAGGGGTGTGTATATAAATAGACCAGAGGTAGGTGTTGGGGTCTGAAGGACAAGTGAAATTCTAATAGATGCCAAAGGACAAGCCTATGGAGATGCCAAGCATCTATATTTGATTAGAGTCTCAATCCTCTTCTCTTCTCTTCTCTTCTCTTCTCTTCTCTTACTTCTAGATCAGCACTTTCCAGTGTTTTCATTCAAAACCTATTGTTATGTGCAAATACGGTTCGGAAACTTTTTAAATAGTGCTGGCTCCGTCCTCAGCACAAGGACATCTGTGAGCTGAGGGATATCTGAGAAGTGCTTCGCCGGACCCTCTGTGTCCCGAACACAAGCAGTCATCATTCTAGCCTTACATCTGTTCATTTAAGAAAATAGCAAATGTGCAATAATTTAGTCTGCCTGCTGTCATGATTCTGTGTGATAAGCATCAAACTTAGCTGTTTTTCAGCTAGGGTTTGGTATTATTCAGACCTTGTCATCTTGTCAATGTGAGTCCATATACATTATTTCTACACAGTGTCACCATTGTAGTTTTGTTCAATATGTTCTTATTACCTTTGAGTGCTGCAATTAAGGATTATTTTCATTAAAGATTCATGATGATTGATTTTTTTTTCAACCAATCAATTAGTCCACAATTTTCCGGAGTTCAAAATGGCAAATTGCTTGTTTTGTCCCAATAACAGTCCCACACCTCAAAGAATGATATAAATCCAGTGGGCAACTCAGGGTCTGAGAAGTGAAGCCAAAGCAGAAGTGCCTTAAACTTGCATTCTTTCTAATTGCCAGCAGGGGGCGACTCCTCTGATTGCAAAATGAAGTCTGTGAGAAAATGAGCCTACTTCTCACTTGATTTATTACCTCAGTAAACATGAGTTTATGGTCTCAATCGCTAGTTTCAAATCTTCTTCAATACAGCATGATGTTCATTTAGTAAATTATGGTCCCTTATAGAGTCAAATAGACCATAAAGCAGGGTACGCTTTAGGACATGGCCACCTTGTGATTACCTTTGAGATAGGTCCCTACAACGGCTTTGTCCGGTCTGGGTGTTGTCCGTGTCACTTCTGGTTGCAAATAACCAAGATGGCGACGGCCAAAAACCAAGATGACGACGGCCAAAATACAGAACTAGAGGATTCAAAACGGCAGTCCACAAACCAATGGGTGACATCACGGTGACTGCGTCCACTTCTTATATACAGTCCATGCATAAACCAGAGAAAAGCAGCAAATCCTCATATTTGAGAGGCTGGAATAAGCAGTGTAGGGCTGTAATTAGCGATTATTTTGATTATTGATTCATTATTTTATTAAGATTATCTTCTCAATAAACTGATTGTTTGTTTGGTCTGTGAAACGTCAGAAAACAGAGAAAAATGCTCATCACAGCTTCCTAAATCCCAAGTTGATGTTGTCATATTGCTTGTTTTGTTCGACCAACAGAAGAAAAGCATAAAATCAAAATTTATTCACCTCACTAAATGTTTTCGATCAATTAATTGCCTAATCGTTTCGGCTCTACTGTACACTGATCAATGAACTAATGTCCCCTAATACAATCAGAACGACATCCTGATTCTGTTGTATACGAATAAGACAGACAGGGCCATCATTCCTGGTATATAATGCCTTGGCTTGCACTAAACAATCAATAATACATTTTGCCTGCCTAAAGACAGAGGCTCATCTGTGCGGTGGAAATGTCGACCTCGCAACTTGGTGACATTGCTCCATTTGTTTCTGCAGCCCAACAACCCTCCTCCCCATGCACTTTTCAGCCATTATGATCCGAGTCTGTTGTTTTCTAAAGGAGACTTGGAAGCGGAGACTCGTGGGAAGTCTTCTTTGCTTCGTAACGTAGTAGGAATGTGTAATATTTACTCGGAATTATCATTTGTTTTCTCACAGCCGTAGTAAAGGCGTAGGCTTATGCGTTGTTGTTGGTAGCCGTTGGTAATAATAGACTTACTGGAGGTGGAGGATGAGAAAGCATCCAAAGCATAGCCTGTGCCGAGATCACAACACGAAAAAACTTCACCGTTTCACAGTAACATCGTGTTCTAGCCTGTGTATACCCCCTAATCATGGATCAAGTGTTGCTTTGCAGAAAACCTCTTTGAAATGGAGCTCTAGAAATGTCAGTTTGGAAAAAAGTGACACTACAAATGAATTTCTGTTGTTGTCCAGACTTGTAAAACCTAACCTCCGCTCTTGTTGCCGTCACTCATGACTCCTTCTGGTTGTGTACGTCTGTCGTTATTAATTCTCACAAGATGAAAATAATGAAAGGGGGGAAAAAAAAGGTCATCATTATTCTGGGGAAAGCAGCTGTATGAAAAAAAAAAAAGCATAAAGCCCAAAAGAGAAGCACAACCAGTGTGCGTGTGTCTGTGTATTTTTTTAATCAGTCCCACACCGCCAAGAAATTTGGAAGCCGATCTGAGCAGGAAGCGATTTCGCCATAGTCTCGTTCTTATTCTCTGTTCTCTATCTTTTTTTTCCCCCCCTCATTTTTCTCACCTGATTGCACATCTAAAATGGTTTTATCACCTCTGCTCTCTTCCTCTCACCTCCTCGTTTCATGTTTTTTGCTCCCATCACTCTCTTTTCCCCTCACTCTGGTGTTTATGGCCCGTGCTGATTTATGCCAGTTGCAGTTATTCTAATTGCCGCCCCTCCGCTCCGTGAGACAGGCAAGTGATGTGTGGAGCACCCAGGCCACATGTAATAACTGTTTCAGTCTATCTGTCTGTCTGTGTGACACACATGGATATTGGCTCATGCACACACATGCGCCAAGCCGTTCCTCTGCAGTACTGCTACTGCTCAGACCTGTGTAGATTATTACCCAAGAAATTACAGGGCTGTAGTGCTTAACGACTAGCAGAGCATTTCAAGGGTGCCACATTTATACTGTGGCGGGCGGCGGCTCTGTTTGAGTGGAAGTCGAGATGGAAGTCTGAATGTTATTTACTGCCGTGCTGCAGATGTGTGAGCATCAGCGCCTCTCCACATTTTCCATGATCTTTTTTTCTTTTGCTGTGTATAAGTGGCAGCAGATTTCTCGCTGCTATAGAAGGACAACAATGTTTAAAAAAAATCGCCGTCACGTAGTCCGTCCGCCACAAAGCACTGCGACTCTTGACAACACGCTGAACTACGTAAGCTGTCGGAACAAATCACAGCCCGAGCGGACTAGTGACGGCGTTTATGGGTCTGTCAAGTGTTCATTTCATGTTAAAGTGTTCATTTGCTGGTGAAATGTGTCACTTAAAAGATAAGCCGGGACTATGTCGTGTTTTTGCTTCTCAGGCCAGCAACTATATCTAGGTCATTCATTCTACAGCACAGCAGCAGAGTGGTGTATGGACAGTGGAGAGCTGGCAGATAACGAGGCGAGAGGGACAGAAGATGACGTGCAACAAAAGTCCTCGGCTGGACTCGAACCGGGTTGCTTGCTAGCCTACCAGGATGCCCCTGGTCTGTTGACTAACTTGATTTTATGTCAGTAAAGCTGATGTAATAGTACTGTCGTATATTCACCACTCGCATTTGAGGTCAAAGCATGATATTAAAGGAGACCTATTATGCTTTTTGTGCTTTTTCCCCCCTTTCCTTTAGTGTGTTATATAGTTTTTTGTGCATGTAAAAGGTCTGCAAAGTTACAAAGCCCAAACTCCACGCCAAAGGGAGTTACTCTCCCCCACTGAAACGCTGCTATTGAACTGCCTGAAACGCCTCGCTTGACGTCCCGCCTTTTCTTCCATAAGGTGATGATGTCACCAAGTAACACATTTGCATAACAGCTAGTTTGGCACGCCAAATTGTCAGCCAATGTCTGGAAATGACTGGTGCATGAATATATGCAAAATATCTCACTCGGTACATATCTTCATCACAACGATTGAACAAATCCCTATCCCTGTGATAAAAGAATTAATATCAGCCAATATATATCGTTACCTTTTTTTACTCGGATATCAGCATCGGTATCATCAGCGAATAATATCCAGTATCGCTCAGGCTGTAATACAAGCCGCTCAAATCCCTGCACGCTCCAGCAGTAATATGAATCATGTTCTGGCACCGCGGAGCCTTGGAAATGATGCTGAGCCTCCTTTCTATAAACTAAACATCAGTCTATTATTGGGTCGGTGTCCAGGCCTGACGGGGTGCTCTTACTACGAGGTTAGGCTGCAGGAAGCTATGGATCAGCCAGACGGCCTCTTTCTAATAGACTGTTTAGGTTTAATATGAGTTTTCACCTCCTCTAATGGACCCGGCTGTCGCGGGAAGGACACACGGTGAGATCTCACTCCCGAGTTGTGTGTATTGCGAGTGGCGAGGCAGACTGATGGCTCTGGAGTCTGTTCGCTGCCTGAATGCGAATCAACTCCGTAATAGTTCCCTTCACTTTATGAGTAAAGAGGGGCAGGATCTATGTCTGTTTGTGTGTACCTGAGTGTGTACTTGTGTGTGCGTGTGTGTGTGTGTGTGTGTGTGTGTGTTTAGAGCGGTAGATTCGTCGCTAGACGGTCACCTTTGCTGTAAAATCGGCTTTATTGGCAACTGAATGAGCCAACAACCTGCAGTCTGTTGTCCTCGGGGGGTGGGGGGGTGGGGGGGTGGGGGGGCAGGTCTTTGTGTGTTAACGCAAGTTTTTAAGGGACTTTGAAAAAGACGTCTGCAGAGGTGGGACAGATGTTCAGCCAATCGGAGGCTTTGGCAGCCGTAACCATGGTTACCAGATGTTCTTATCATCCCAGTCTTACACCTCTCGTTCTCTCACAGCCAGAGAGAAAGAGAGAGAGAATAGAGCCGGGGCTGACTCTGTTTAGCCAAGAGGCAGTATTTCATGTCTCTCTCCCTCTCCCTCTGAAGGCTGAAGGCACTGAAGCATTTCCTGCCACTTTTAATGGACTTCTATTCAACTTTCCAGACCTGATCCACTTTTATAGCTCTGCTTTTTTTTTTTTTGCTTCTGAAATCCTCATTCACTTCACAGAAGTCATTTATGTCCTCTTTACACCGTCAGCCACGCGGCACAGCGTTGGCCATTACACGCACCCTCTGAGACATGACCGGTGTTTGAATATGCGAATGTTGCTCAGAGTGGTTTATTTTTGAATGTTTCTTGAGCTAATGTTGGGATGTGTGCTTGTGTGTGTTGGCAGCTAAAGGAGATTTGAAGTTCACAGTACCACCACCACCACCACCACCACCGTCGCTCCAGCCCAGCCCTCCATCCCTCTATCCCTCCATCCCTCCATCCCTGAGCCCATCTGTGCTCACAATGTTTGTTGTGGTTTTGGGTGAGATTTAAGAGCTGGGAGAGCGAAATAGTTCTGGGATGCCTGGGTAAAATCTGTGTGTTTGGGCGCAAGGGGGTGATCTCAAGGCCACACAAACACTCCCAATCTGGCTCCAGGTTCACACTGACTGCACAGGATTTGTTGAGTCTGAATACTCAGTCTTAACAATCATTTTTCTAAAAACAAGTGAAACGAATCTACAAATTATTTTCCAGTGTTGCTGCAGTTGTTTAAGGAAATAGGTCAATATTTTAAAAGCACACAGAATAAGTGAGGTGACTCCACTACTATCGTGAAAATAACACTTGATCTTAAGGTACAGTGTGTAGGATTTGGCGGCATCTAGTGGTGTGGTTGCAGATTGCAACCAACTGAGTACCCCTCCGCTCACTCCTCCCTTTCCAAGACTGCGATAATGTGAGCCGCTGAGTACAAAACTGTGGTAACGCCGTTCATCTCGCTCAGAGGCCATCCTTACTATAATGACACCACTTTAGGAGAAACGGAAGTCAGACGGCGGCTGGCGGTACCACGGTTTTGCACTCTGCGACTCACATTGTTGCGTGTCGGAGAAATACGGTGGCCTTCAGGTAACCTAAAAATGCCAAAGGCTCTCGCTAGAGCCAATGTTTGGTTTGTCAACGATTCTTAGTTTCAGGTGATTATACACTAAGGAAAACAAAGTTATGGATATTATATTCCATTTCTGCTAATAGATCCCCCGAACACTGTTACACACTGTTCCTTTAAGAAAATGTACATATTTGTTTATTGCTTTATTGCTTTATTTACAGTTGACAATGCACATTATTGACTTTTTTACAAAGATCAATATAAATGTTGGTTGGCTCAACTCGTAATTTGTACTCTTGATCCCAAAATAACTAAAACTGAAAAAACAGATAACAATAGTCATGCAATTGGCTGGTTGATAAGACCTCAAAAGCTTTATAATAAAAAATTTGACAAAAAAAAACCTTAACTCAAGGTCCACTTACTAGCTTTTTCCAGAGCTTTAACCACATCTTCTAGTCGTCATCGGCAGACTCAGATGTATACATTTTTTCTAAAAAAACAAGTAAAACAAATCTACAAATTGGTTTCCTGTGTAGTTGCAGTTGTTTGAGGAAGTAACTGAATATTTTAAAACCAGGCAGAATAAGTGAGAGGACTCCACTACTACACTACTATCATGAAATGTTGGTGATGAGATGTGGTTTAAAGTGAGTGGACCGCTCAGTTTGTTTTGTTTCTTGTCAAACTACTGAACTACTATTTCCAAGGTCAAGAATAAACTGTCATGCTCAACTGTTAAGATCAGTAGGCAGAAAGTTTTTGGCATCATTGGGCAAAAATTCCATAATAACCTTTCGGCATATTGTAATTCAAGTGTTCTGAGAGATAACTTCTGCACCTCCTCATGGCTCTGTTTTCAGGCTTTAAAAAATGAGAAAGTTTGCTCCGGCTGGTATTTCCTCAAATGATCTCAACATGGCTGCCGGGTCACAAACTTTCTCATTTTACAGCTAAACAGTACACTACAAGATGTTTCTGAGAACATATGAGGTGAGAAATAGGCATTACAGTAACAGAATATTGATTCATATTTGATCAGCGCTGCCTAGTTTGACCGTTTGATCGGAGTTCACGAGTGATTGACAGCTGCTCAGAGACGGCAAGGCTCCAGCTCGGCTCTGATTGGTTGTTTTCCTCCGGTCTGTGAAATCTTGCAAGAGGCACATGATTTTTTTCAGATTACCTGTCTAGTGCACTACTGTCAGGATATAGTGACCATTTTATAAAAATAACTTTTTTTTTTAATCATATTTGCTCCATTTCTACCCACTGCTGCTTTAAGATAATGTTTTACAGCGCAGAATATCAGCACCGAAAGAAATTCAAGCCGACAGATTGACACAGCATTCTCGCCACAAGGTTTATTTAATATCTGTTCCTGGAGCTTTCAATTGTATCAAATGATCCTCCTCAGCAGCTGGACTTTGCTCCGTTATCAGGGAATTACTGTTTAAAATTTACATTTTTCTTAGCACTTTAAGGACTTTTTGTGTCGACTGAAAAGCTGAGCGCCAAAACAAGCTACTAAATGGACCTTGGGAGTAAAATTGTTTTGCTGTTTCCAACGTCAAGAATTAACTTTCATTCTCAACCTTTCAAACGACGAGTGTGTTGTTCAAGTGTGCTGAGCCCAGGGGTTGTTTGCCTGCATTCACATTCCTCTTAAGTACAAATGAGAGTCGGGGCTTCTATTTGTGTTACAGTGACAACATTGTACCGACGCGCGCACACAATCCCGCTCGCAACCCGTACTTGGCACAGCCTCGACACATACAAAGCTCTGGTGTGACATAATTAAATCAGGGCTCCGTGCTCATGCTCTCCTCGACTCTGCAATGTCATCCTGAGGAGAAACATACTACACCTCTGCAGTGAGCGCATGTGTTCATACAGAGCACCAGCCCTAGCCCTAGAGAATCTATTTGTGTCCTCGTTAATTTAAGGTAAAGGCGAATGGCATCCTTCCTGTCCGTAGCATTAAGCACACAGCAGTTTATAGTCATTGCATACTGGGAGCAGAAAATTGCAAATACAGTCTCCTCGGTGATCATCGTCGTGATTATAATTTAAAACTTGCGAATCAAAACAACAAAGCGAAATATTTTGATATGCTCTTTCTCCAGACTCTTCTCTAGTGTCCACTGCTTTCTCTGTATTTCACATCTTTTGATGGTTTTCTGTCACTTATCTCAGCCTTTCAAGTGGAGGGACTGTCTCGCTTTCTCTCTCTCTTTCTTTAATGATGTGCTTGATTGATGCTAATGAATAGTTGTGAGACTCCTCCTCAGTCTCTCCCCGCTCCGTTCCCTTTCTTCTTCTTCTCCTCTCCATCTGCCAGCTTGATCTGTCGGAGAGAGACCGAAGAACGAGATTTTTCTGCTTCCGTTATGAAACTCCCTCCGGGCGATTCTAAAGGAAAAACTCGGGATGGCTTTCCTCATTTCTGCCGGCCCGGCGACGTGATTGATGGGATTGTTTAAAAGGCCTGACTCTTTCTGCTGGGCTGTCCATCTGAGTGGCTCACAGTTAGCAGTCAGGAGGGAGTGTTTGGGTAGATGGTAGAAAGTGTGTAGGTGGCCCCTGTTGAGATAAGAAGGTGTGTGTGTGTGGGTTTGTGTACTTACTGTATGTGCATACAAGCCTTTGTGGTGCAAGTGAAGTGTGGTGTGAAGGAGAGCCCAATGTGACGCTCAGCACAGCCACGAATGATCGCACTCTGAGCCAACTCTCCTGTGTCGGGACTGGGTGTCACTATAATAACTTTTTCCACTGCAAAAAAATTGATTTTTTTCTGTAATAAGGTTTTAAATTATCGGTTGATAAATCAATGAGTTGATCCAGAGAAAATTGACACATTTGATAATAATATATCAGTTGTTTAAGTCAAATATCAAGCAAAAATGTTGGCATTACTGAACATTATTCTTTCACTGTTTTCTTAAAGGAACAGTGTGTAACATTTCGGGAGATCTATTTGCAGAAATGGAATATAATATTCATAACTATGTTTTCATTAGTGTTTGATCACCTGAAACTAAGAATCGTTATGTTTTCGTTAGCTTAGAATGAGCCCTTCATATCTACGTAGTGAGCGGGTCCTCTTCACGGAGTCCTCCATGTGGACAAACCAAACACTGGCTCTAGCGAGAGCCTTTCGCGTTTTTTACGTTACCTAAAGGCCACCGTAGTTCTCCGACGCGCTTGTGAAACTGCGGTAACGTGAGCCGCTGAGTGTAAGAAAAAAGTGAAACAAAAATCTGGCCAATAGGTTGAGACATAGAGTAAATACACGTATCTATGTCTCTCAACTTCATTTTGACCAAAGAAATTCTCAGTCGACTATGATTTCGTCGACTAATTGATTAGTTGATTTAATCGACATTTCTCCACAAAGAATCACACAAAAACACCACTTTAAATCTTGTGTTTATCAGAGATGTGCTCATAAGTTTCTTGGAAATAAGTCATTCAGCATGAAAAAAGCATAAAAAAGCGACCAATCGACTTAAGATATCATAGTTGACTTAGCTCAAAACGACCGCTTAGACGACTGACTAAGACTTTATTATGATTATACAGTATTTTAATGTACACTGTGGAGTTTTGAAAACTAGCGCTATGAAACAATGTTTTTTTGATTGGGTCCAAGTTTTGTTTGGACTCTGCACAAGGATGCGCATTCTAGCACAGGTGGCACAATTCACATCCTGCGGTTCAGTTGGTTTCACACTATTTCGCTGATCAATGTCGGTAACGCACCGACAAACGTAGCAGTGCCCCAACAAAGGCAGGAAAGAAGACTGTCAGCAAGCAAGCATGGTAAACGATGAATTATTTCAACTAATAAATAAAATCGGCTTTGCAAACGCACTCAACACTGAATGTAAATATAACTCGTGTTTGTCTTTCCACCATCCCACTTTCACATATGTACTTTCTCTGCTGCTGTGTGCATTGGAAAGTTAAGAACTTTAGTTCTTGACCTCTGCCTCTTTTGCCCCCGTGTCTGTCTATGTCTCTTCCGGCTAGAATAACTCTCCCACAGCTTTGGCCAGCCCGGTGTACCCCCCCCCCCCCCCCCCCCCCACACACACACATTTATTCTGCTTCTGCTCTCTCATCCTTTAGCTCTTCCTGCATTCCTCCGTTTCTCTCTCCTGCTAACCCCCTAATCTCATCCCCCCATTTTGTTCCCTTCTGTATTACCGTCCTTGATCCTTGCCATCTTGTTTTCATCCCTCTATCCCACAGTCTTCATCCCCATCCATCTCCGCTATCCCTCCCTCATCCACCCTTCCACTCCTTTCATCCTCTAAGCCGGTGCGGAGGCTGCAGCCAGGTGTTTGATGTGTCGATCTGGTTAGCCAGCAGGTTCGATTGTCAGATAATCAAGACTTACTCTCCACTTTCCCCGTTCTGTCAAGGTTGTCTGTGCTGTTCCCAAGCTTGGACACACACATGCAGTCACAAAGACTGATTGCAGTCAAATGGTGGGGGAGGAATTTTGCAGGGAAAAGGGTTTGTGACCCCCATCGCTTTGTGGAAGGACTGACAGGCAGACAATTAAACCGCTCTGTAATTGGCACGGCAATAACCCGAGCAGACAAAAGTCCTCTTGTTCCGTCCGTGACCTTTGAACTCAGTTTTATGACTCCCGCTTTCTGCTCAGTAACCGAAAGATGACGGTATGTCACCTGCGATTGTCTTCAAGACTAGAGAATGGAGCGTGTCCGAAAGATCCGTGGTGATTTTTGGACTGAAGCATCACCGTCGAAGCAGACAGAAGGGACTCTGGGAAATGGAAAATTGGAAGCGTTCGGGTTTCGTTGGAGAAGATACGGGAAGAGTGACGGAGCTCGCAGAGGAAAAAAGCTTCAATAACACCGAAAAGAAATAACAAGAGAGGAGTAGATGAGTTGTTTTCATGTGTAGAGAAGAAGCAGGAGGAGGTTATCTGAGTTCTTGAAAGTAATTTCCCAGAGCAGAGAGGAAGGTATAGATAGGAGAGAGAGAGAGAGAGAGAGAGAGAGAGAGAGAGAGAGAGAGAGCGAGCTAAATGGGGACAATGTGTGAGCACTTGATACATTTCGGGTTCATCTATGGGTCTCTGTCATATGACCTCAATCTTTATATTAAGCGGCAGGAAATTGCAAACGTTTTCTCTCCTGCAGTTTCACTCGCTCGCTCTCTTTTCTTAATCGACTGCTTTTTAATTACTGCAGGCTACTTAGACTTCCTACAAACCACGTATGAAATATGAGCTATACGAACGCTGCAGATCAGTGGCGCGTCAGCAGAATATTATCTGACCTATGTACTTGTTGAACTCCGTGACCTTGGACTGGCTCGTCTTCCCCCGTTTGGCAGCGAGCCAGGGGAGGGAGGCATTATTTTGCTCGGAAACGCCGGTGGGAATGTGTGAGAAAAGGTTTAGTTGGTGTTACACGTAGAGTAAAATGGATAGAGGTGAGGATATACAGTTTCTCTGGCTCAGCTCTATCCCGCAGCGGGGTGTGAATGCGCGAGCTCGTGTGTGACTGGCGATGCACATTTTTCTTTCTTGACCCCTGTTTATCTGCGATTCATGTGCTTCGGCTAGGCAGAAAGGACAATCGGGTTACTGCCACTGTAACCAATGTGTATGCCACTTTCCAAATACGCTGTGAGTGTATTTAATGTAGATATATAAGCTGTTTTTTTTTTTTGCAAATCAATGGAAACTATGTTACAATATTCTGTATCAATACCGTTGTAATGTGTTTTTATGGTCTCTCTCCCCAAAGAATCCCTCCTTCTAAACCTGATTATCGGCTGTCAGTTTTTCATTACACCCCTGCTGGCCTTAAATGATTAGTAGATCAACAGAGCATTCGCTGGTTCCAGCCTGTCTGTAGTTGCAGTCCTGCACCTCCTCCATCCGTTTGGATATGGTGACATCAGCATTAGGGCTGCAGCGAACAATTTTTTTATTGATGATTAACCTACTGATTTATTGTTCAGTCTATCTAATGTAAAAAAAAAAAAAAAAAATGAGGGCTGTCAGTCAATTAAAGTATTTAACCGTGATCAATCGCATGATTGTCCATAGTTAATCACGATTAATCGCAAATTAATCGCACAATTTTTATCTGATCAAAATGTACCTTAAAGGGAAATTTGTCAAGTATTTAATACTCTTATAAACATGGGAGTGGACAAATGTGCTTGCTTTATGCAAATGTATGTATATATTTGTTATTGGAAATCAATTAACAACACAAAACAATGACAAATATTGTCCAGAAACCCTCACAGGTACTGCATTTAGCATAAACAATATGCTCAAATCATAACATGTCAAACTCAAGCCCAACAGGCAACAAAAGCTGTCAGTGTGTAAGTGTGCTGACTTGACTATGACTTGCCCCAAACTGCATGTGATTATCATAAAGTGGGCATGTCTGTAAAGGGGAGACTCGTGGGTACCCATAGAACCCATTTTCATTCACATATCTTGAGGTCAGAGGTCAAGGGACCCCTTTGAAAATGGCCGTGCCAGTTTTCCCTCGCCAAAATTTAGCGCAAGTTTGGACAAGCTCCAACAGTCCAATAGCCAAAATATTGAATTTACAATTACATAAAACAGATAATGCAGCAAATTTTTCTATTTGAGAATCTGAAACCACAGAATGTTTGGCATTATTATGCCTCCACGTCAGCGACAGCTGTGGCCGGAGGCATTATGTTTTCGGGTTTGTCCGTCCATACGTACATCCGGTCCATTCTCGTGAACGCGATATCTCAGGAACACCTTGAGGGAATTTCTTCAAATTCAAACGTCCACTTGGACTCAAGAATGAACTGATAAGATTTTGTTGGGTAAAGGTCAAAGGTCGAGGGCACTGTGACCTCACATAACACATAACTCAAGAATTTATATGCTAATTATGACAATTTCACACAAACAACAATAGGATGAAGTGATGACATTTTGGACAGACGTGGACGTAAACTGCAACTTGACTGGTTGGCGGAGGCGTACAACCGCGAGGCGGTGATTCTAGTTGTTTGTAAACGCATCAAACGATTATTTGATTATCAAAATTAGTGTCGATTAAATCGCTTGTTGTATCGATTAATTGTGAATTAATACCACCGCTTGAACACGGTCAGTTTAAAAAGAAAACCACACTATGTGTAGGTCTGAATGTGTTTGAATACACCAAGTGCAGAATAGTGTTTTTGACCTCAAACTCTTCTTCTGTCTCCCTCTGCTCTCCATTAACAGGCTGCTGCTGACTTCGCCAAGGCCCACCTGCCTGAGGCGCTCCGCCAGCAGCTACTGACCTACGAACGGGAGAGAGAGCGAGACAGAGAAAAAGACAAGGAGAAAGACGAAAAAAAGGAGAGGGGCGGCCCGTCCTATCCCTCCATCCTGGAGCAGCAGATCCTGTCGTTGGACAGAGAAATACTGGACAAGCTCTCTGCCACTTACAATGAAGCAGGTGTGTGTATTTGTTTGTTATACACCACAACAGCTTGGACCCCCCCCCCCCCCAAACTGTAAAAATGTGTACACATAACTATGATATATTCAAGTGTATCCATGCAAAAAATGTGTACAAGTTCTTGCATGTATGAAAATTTGGGGATATTTTTCCTGCAGTGGTTTTGTCTGTCTAGACACTGGTTCATTAATTAGCAGTGCGTATATCAGCTTGAATGTGTGGCCACAATAGAGGGCAGAGGCCACATCCAGATGGGTTTTAACCACAAGTGATGCTCATTACTGGGGGACACAATAAGAAAGCACCAGTTAGTCCAAGGCGATGTTCTTAAATGTCCCCTATAAAGCTCCACCCAAACTATTATTTTCTACTCCACTGTTCCACTTGACTGTTGTTGAATAGTGACTGTCAGCACCCGCAGGCCTTGCTTATTCAGCTGTTTAAATACAAGCTGATCTTCACAAGGCTCGTAGTAATTATCTCTGGAGAGAGGCAGGGAAGGGAGGGGTGACGCAAGAGAGAGAGTGTGATGGATGGAAAGAGGTAGGAGAAGGGTCAGAGGGAAGGAGGGACATTTTGCCGGTGAGAGCGATACAGTAGAAAGGGACGAGAGGGCCTCTGCGACAGGCAAAATGAAGAGAGGACAATAAAAGAGAAGTGCTGAGACAAAGGGTAAGGAAAGACAGGAAAGGGACGAACAGAAAGCGGGGCGTTCGAAGGGTGAGGAGAGTGAGAACATGAATACAAAGGGTGATGAGAAGAGGCAGATCTGAACGAACCAAAACAAATATTTGGGGGAGAGGAGGATGAGAACAATAAGTCCCCACAGCATAATCATACAGTGAAATGTGGAGACATATGGGCTTCATTTATTAACTTATGTGCTCTAGATTCCATGACAGCCTTGTTTTTAAGATTATGACAATGGTAAAATAAGTTTTTAATAGGTTTTGTAGACATCAGAGAGTAAGGGAGGAGCAGCAGAGTAATGAGTTTCATGTGGTTTCTCGTCCACCTCTGTTCATTTAACAGCTATACCAAAGGGAGAAATTAGAGGAGGCCAAGACCACCAACACTAGAGCCATTTATTCTACGGCAGTAACATTATTGGCTTATTGAACATGCGGGGGGGACAGAGTTGAAATACAGATTATAAAATGATTACACGGACTAACCTCGAGTATTCAGCGTTCCTGTGTGGAAGGTCACTTTTCCTTCCGGTGCCCCTGATTAAACTAAGTCTCTCAGCTGAATGAGAAGCTGAGTAAACGCAGGAGAAATAAAGTGCGACAGGAATGAGTCCTAAAACCCGGAAATGAGTTAGCATTTTAGCACTTACGGTTACCTCGTCTGGAAGTCAATGGGTCTTTTTTAATGGGTTTTTATTTAGATGCCTGAAATAAGGTCTGTGGTTAACACAAGCTGAAGAGATTTTTAACGTTTTGTTCTACGATATAAAATACGTCAGTCAATATCTCACTCATAAATTTTGAAATTTTAATGTGTCTTAAAAAAGGCGATTGCTAACAAGTGGCTAAATGAGTCTACTAAACGCCATCACGCCGACTCGTCCGCCTTTACAGCCTCGTTGTGTATACTCGCGCTCATGTGACCGTAGTATAGTTTGTTTATAGCCTAACGTTAGCATTTTACTTCTGCTGATTGTATTCGCTCTTCAAAAATAATAAAAGTGGTGTTCGTTTGTGGAGATTATCTTGCTGAACAAAACGTGTGAGTATCATAAACATGTGTTTGCCACAGTTGCCACTTTTATTTAACATTTATATCTGCAGTACACCTTAGAGCCACATGACGGAGCCTGAATGTTCGTTTGGTTCTGATAAGTGTAGCCTACTGATAACATTGAATCTAACATGAAATAGGGCTGCACATTTGTGTCAAAATACCATTTCAAATTCAATATTGTCGTGCTGCAGAAATGTCCTGGCCTACACGTCATATTCTACAGACTACAGAAGAAAACATCTTTATTTGGTACAGATCCCCGCAAAAATCACACCATAATCATTTTAATAAAAATGAGAATAATGATGTAAAAATGATCATTCCCTCTAATATCGCAAATCTTATCGCAATTGCAATATCAGTCAAAATATCAAAGCCCTAATATGAATGGCTAGCGTACGAAAAAAAACGAGAGCCTGTCAACTATGCCTAAATGTATTTATTTGGTCTCATTTATTAAGTATTTAACATGTGTGTATGTTTTCAATAACACATGCATAAAATGAAGTTATTCTTTATAAAAACGTATTTCTCTTTGAAATGGCTGGTTTACCTACTCAAGATAATATAAGGTGAAGCAGAAATGGTAGTAAAAATGGAAAGGAACTCTTCTCACGATTTCTAGATAAGGCCGATTGTGAATTGGGTCGTGAGGGTTTGTCATTTTTAAAAAGTGGGTCCCCAGAAAAAATGTTTGGGAAGCAATGCCTTAAATGGAAAGTCTGGTTTCAAACAATAGATAATAGTAACAACATTATACTCGCTAAGTTAATTGCTGAGATTCTTTGACTACAGCGACACCGCTAAAAATAAGTCATAAAATCGAATCAGATTTATTTTCCAAGGACGTGTGCATACACAAGGAATGTGACTCTTTTTGCATCTCTCAATATACTGTAAATGGTTCGTCTGAACATTGTGTAGCCTAAAGGACGACCTGCACACACAGCTTGACATGTGACTCACATGTAAGTTGGTGAGGGGGGGTCATCGGTATGAAAGGGCCATTGTGAAGGCCTCACATCCTCTAGAGAACGATGGGTCATATGATACACCGATTGGTAAAGAGAAGAATTATAATCTCCAGACCTGCAGCGCCCAGTCTGGAGGCGACAGCTGGTTATTACAGAACAGAAAAGGTTGATGTGCTGCAGATGCATTACCTTTTTTCTTACCCTCACCTGCTCTCAAACCTCTTCATACACTTTTATACTTTCTGATCTGTGTCGACCACAAAGTAAATCTCCCCTCCTGATCCCTCTGCCTACTTCTGTTCTTAAGCTACGTGACCTGTCGCATCCAGGCTGCAGAGATCTCTCTATATCTCTTTCTTATCCCACTATATTTCTATCATCCTTTATTTGGGAAAGAAGGACTGACAGTGAGGTTATAGATAAATTTACAGTCGAGCTCCATTACAATGAAGATGCCCCCGTGTTGTCTAATCCAAGCATTAGACAGTCGGGGATTGAATTCGCTGCAGTATTTGTCCTATCTTCCCTGTCAGCATCCCAGGGGGGGGATCTGCTGATCAGGTAATTGTTGTGCATTCTTGTCCCCGTATCTGATTCAACAATCGCATCATTTAGGGGGCACAGCTTCCCGCTTTCAGGCGCAATCAGGGCCCAAATTAAGCTGGCAGGGGAGGAAGAGAGAGGGAAAATAGAGAGACACGCTCTCGACTCAGCTCCCACAGTCCCCGGGACAACAGCGTATCAGATTTATCCCCCTGTTCATTCATCCCTCTGTTGTTTATCAGCCAACAAAAGCGCTCGAAAGAAAGATAAGGGAGATGGGACTTTGATGGAATGGCCAGGAGCTTAGTCTATTATGGAAACAGCCTCCTTAATGCGGTGTGGTATTCTGTTAGTACTAACCTTTATGCAGCTGTGTGGCGCGTCTCTCAGCGCACGTTTGCACCCACGCAGGCACACAACAGTGTCCAGTATAGTGCATTAGTCCAATAATCAGTAGTTATTGTTGCAAGCAGCAGTATAGAGCGATAGGAACGGTTAAGATTAGGACATTTTTGAGACTAGTTCATGGAAATACGTGCAGAAATATTTTGGGGAACAAAACATTATTATCTATCTTCTGGAAGAGAAAAATATTAGGGCTGTCAATTGATTAAAATATTTAATCGCGATTAATCACATGACAAGTATTTAATACTCTTATCAACATGGGAGTGGACAAATATGCTTGCTTTATGCAAATGTATGTATATATTATTATTGGAAATCAATTGACAACACAAAACAATGACAAATATTGTCCAGACACCCTCACAGGTACTGCATTTAGCATAAAAAATATGCTCAAATCATAACGTATAATATATCATAACATATCGTGGGTACCCATAGAACCCATTTTCATTTACATATCTTGAGGTCAGAGGTCAAGGGACCCCTTTGAAAATGGCCATGCCAGTTTTTCCTCGCAAAAATTTAGCATAAGTTTGGAGCGTTATTTAGCCTCCTTCTAGACAAGCTAGTATGACGTGGTTGTTACCAATGGATTCCTTAGATTTTCAAAAAGAAATCTAAAAATCTAAAAATGCAATTCAGAAAGCAGGAATTAAACATACTGTATACTGTATTTATTCACTTCATTATGAAGTGATGTTTTATGGAAAGGTGATATTGAACAGTGAGTGTGTAGAGACTGAGCCCTCTTCACACATACAGCAAGCAACAAGAACACACATGGCATCGTTTCAATGTCAAACTGGCAAAAGGCTGAACTCCCAGAGAGCCGAACCTTTTAGAAATCAAATATCTGCAGGAAGGAAGGAAATATTTCTGCCTCAGTATTGCAAGAGAAAGGTTTCGTATTACTGGTGCCAGACGATTGATATTGTATTTATTGCAAGAGAATGTATCTTCATACAGTATACCGCTATAATAACTATTTACCTCTTTGGTATTTAGAAGTGTTCATCAGGCTTACCTGAAGTGCCAGAGACAATAGAAATGTTCTCAAAGCTCTCTTCAGAGTGCAGCTTTTTGTTATTGCTGTGAGTCATTTCATTTTTCTGCTCTGACTCCAATGACGTTAATCTTTGTTTAGACTGTTATTTTTTTTTTCTGTGCAGCGTCTGATTACTTTAAAAAAAAAAGCACTTTACATTCCATTCCTCTTTAACTAAATGTTTGTTCACACCAAGTATCAAGTTCAGACTCTTCAGTGTTTTCTCCTTTCTCCTTTGTTTGTCGATAAAATAGCAGCGCCATTTGGACTGTGGTGGCGCCAAATAATGACGCCAAAACTGGTCTGACAGACCCAGCTAAGTACACTGTGAATGTTATCGTAAAGTCTTTTTTTTTTTTTTTTTACTTTAATTGTTAATCGCCTGAATAACTATGGACAAGTCAGAACAATTCTCTGAATAGATGCCTTGATTCACCTTTGGAAATGAAGCTACACTGAAGCTACAGCAGCTTGATCAAAAAGTGACCTATAGGCTCTAGTGGAGCAACATAAGATAAAACACAATTTTCTGAGTCTGTGTCTGTGTTACTGAAATAGAGACAAGGCTACTGTTGGTGTCTTTTCACCCCAAAGTTTACTGCTCGCTGTCAGTGTGGATATCATTAATCGAGACTGAATGCTTGCTGTTGTTAATTTGTGCGTGTCGCTCTGTCTGCGGTTCACTCGCTCACAGCTGGGAGTTAAAGAACGGGTTCCAGTGAGGTGTTTTTGACAGCTGGTGTATTAAAATAAATAAAGGAGATGTAATTGTACAATAAAGGATTAAAAATGGATCAAACTTTATTTAGCTGATAGCAATCAATTTAAAAAGTGCCTTGATCATACTGATGTGTATCCACGTCTATCAAATCAGGACATGCTGTATTTTGGGTCCTGCTTTACAATAAGTGCCCAAATGTTATTGCCTTTGGCAAGACTTGGACAAACTGTGGACCTACAGACAAGATAGAACAACACAGAAGTGTGTATCTGCAGGATACAAAAAGACAAAATGCTTCCTGGAATCAAGTTAAGTTAAATTAAAGAGGACCTATTATGCTTATTTTCAGGTTTATACTTGTATTTTGGGTTTCTACTAGAACATGTTTACATGCTTTAATGTTCAATAAAGGCTTTATTTTTCTCATAGCAGCTGTGCTGCAGCACCTCTTTTCACCCTCTGTCTGAAATGCTCTGTTTGAGCTCCTGCCCCCCCCCCCGAAAAGCCCAGTCTGCTCTGATTGGTGTGCTGGCCCACTCTGTTGTGATTGGTCAACCGAACCAAACTCTTTGGACTCCGCTCCAGCTCCGCTCGAACTAGCTTTGTTTGAGGGCGTGCCAAACTAGCCGTTATGCAAATGCCTTACATGTTGACATCACCACGTTACGGAAGAAAAGGCGGGTCTTCATGCAAGGCGTTTCAGGCAGTTCAGGAGCAGCGTTTCTTTGGGGGAGAGTAACTCCCTTTGGAGTGGACTTCGTAACTTTGCAGACCTTTTACATGCACAAAAAAAACTATATAACACACTAAAGGAAAGGAAAAAAGCACAAAAGCATAATAGATTCCCTTTTAAGAAGACGCAAAACGTTAAAAAATAATATCCCATTTTAAAGGTTTATTAACGTGTAGTATAGACAAGTGCACTGGGAAATGTGTCGCCTGGGGACATGAACATAATGATTAAACATTTGACACAGATCAAACAGGTTTGACAGGCTCTGACGGCTGAGATATGACAGTGATTGTTCTATAACAACACAGCTCATCACTGCAGTGTTTTTTGGCAGCCGACTTTAAAATTTCCAATGCCTGAGCTTCCTGAACTCACCAAGGAGACTCTTTTTTTAAAGCAGTTCTCGCTCACTGTTTGACTGCGGGACCATTAGATAGCGAGGCTTTTCAATGTGATGAATTATCTATCATCTCAAGCGAGTCCCAAGCCTTTGCAATTTTGATGTTGTGCTCTGACTGTCCGACCTCCGCATGAAAAACTCAGAAAAAGATTTTTGTGTTTAAAGTTGTTCAAAAGTGTAAAGACTCCAGGCACGGAGCTTTTTATTTTTCTGCACCCAGCTGGCTTTGTGAAGAGGAAGGAGATTGATTATCTTAAAGGGGAACTCTACCGACTTCCAGGTCTTGGGGACTACTGAATATGTGGAGAAATAAAAGTTGCAAAGCACAGAAGGTAGTGTTGGTTGGAGTTGAAGACTACAAGTTTGAAAAAGAAAAAATCTGGGGGTGTGGAGTTAGAAAGAAGTGAGCTTACTAGACCTCTGGAGCCCGTTCATCATCTCTGCTCGAGGCTACATTAGCCGCCACGAGCGTAACAAACCTGAATCTCAGGCCCTGTTCAGACCTGGCATTAACATGCGTCCTGAGTGATCCGAACACAAGTGGACAGCTTTAAGTACGTCTGTTCACGCCTGGCGTTAGAATGCGTCTCCACGTGTGTCTTGAGTGACCACTTGTGATCCGATCTCACTTACCCGCTCTGTATGCAAATAAACACGTAGTAAACACAAGGCTAATACAGAAGACGTTGTGACGTAATATTAAATGAATGTCAGTAGTAATATTCGGGAATTCGGGTAAATTTTATTAACATCGAAATATAAAGTTATTGTACCGGCGGTCCCCCGGGACCTCCATGCCGCTGCCACTGCTGCCTTTGCCAGGCAACAGCGGCGTACAGAGCTTCAGAGAGCCGGGGATGAGAGGGGAGGGCAGGTGGGTGGGTGTCAGCTCCGTGCAGACACTGATAGGTCTGATAGTGTGTAGATTATGTAGCCTATAGGTAAGATATATTATAATAAAATACAGTAGAGCACAGAAGCCGTTTCCATGCTGCGAGGCAGACAAACTCTCACGTCTGCCTGTCTGTTCACATGAGGAGAGCAGTGAGATCCCGCGGATCCCAGCGGGACGTCAGTTGAGTAGGCGGTCCTTAATGTGGCCCAGGACACCTTCGCGTACACACTGCTAAAAGAGTGTAGCCATATGTGGCCCAGACCAGCTCTGAATGTGGTCTGAAAGATCAGATCTCAATGCCTCCTCAATGCGTCTTGAGTGCGTTCATACTTGTACTTAGAGCTGTCCACTTGTGATCCGATCACGGAGGACGCATGTTAATACCAGGTCTGAACAGGGCCTCTCACTGAACTGTCAGTGGTCAGGGTTGAATTGTGAGCAATGTAGGCACCAGGTTTTATCAAGGGACGATATCTCTGGTTCTGCTGCATCGATTTTGATCCTTTTTTTTTTTTTAACTGTCCATCAGAAGTCCAACAATGTTATAGGAGTGCAATGCTAAGTTAGACGATTACTCTTTTAAACCACTTCTTGACACACGAGGTCGCCCGTAACCACCTTGCATAATTAGAAGAGATACTTACATCCATATCAGATCATATGCTTTTGCCCAGATAGGACCTGAATGCCACTGCAGTTTATGATCAATAATTATCTACTATCTATTTTGTATCATAAGAATTATAAAAAGGCACAAGAAACACTCTGGAGAAATAATTGGTCCAAGTGTACACAGGAGCCCCAAAGCGAAATCTCACATAAGGCTTCAAAAAGGCTGAGGCTGGCCCCGAGGCAGCTAGTTATTTAGAATAGAAAAGGAATGAATGGAATAAAAACGATGTATTATAGAAAGCAGAGATTGTCTAAACCCTCATACTTGACATAGTATGCAAATTCAGAGCGCTGCACACACTTTATACAGCAGTTTAAAATGCTTTATGCGGTGCGAAATGCTAAAAATAGCATCGCTATAAATGTTAAGTCCAAGGAGGGCAGGTAAGACAGGGTGGCAGCTCTTAGGGGGGAAAAAAATCATGTTGTGGGTGGACTATTGGGAAGGTAGTGTTTTTTTTAGAAAGTCTTTGAGACAATGAGCCGGGGTGAGCAGGTTGGTGGCAGTCTTGCCCTCTCATTTTTCACCTAAATGCCACGCAGCTCGGAACATAAATCCATGGGACTGGTGCTGCATGGACACTTATACTCTCCAGAGTCTTTGCTAACTCTGAGAGAGCGAATCAGTGTAATGATACAAATTGGAGTAGGGCTGCGATGTTAATCTTATTGCAGTATTGAAGGTGTGCCTGGCCAACCTAAGCCAGTAATCAGTATGGTGCATGCGGGCCATGGTGCCATTTTAATAGGGAATGCTGAACGTGTGCTTGGCATGGCTGCGCTAATTGGGGAAGGTTGTGCTAGCAAGGCACCTCAGTCCATTATCTCCATCGCCATGGGAACTAGATAAGGATAATTAGCTGGACGGCATGGCACAGTGCGGCGGCGGCAGCTATAAGAGCGAGCGGCAGGATTATGGGGATGCATACGATGATGAAACTAATCGAAATGGATTTTTCACAAACTAAAAAAAAGATTTAGTGAGTCGTTTACAATTAAGTGGCATCAATATTCACTTCATTCATCTAAACCTCGCTTCGAAACCGGTGCTCTTTCTCGTAGTTATTTTCTGTCTCCTTCTTTTCTTTCCTGTTTTTTATCACTTTTTTTTTCTCTCGCCCCAGGGCTACAAATGGGAGTAATAAAATCCTTGTCCTGCTGAGAAGTAATCTCTTTTCTCTTTCTTTCCTCATATCTCTCCGAGCTCTCCGCCCCTCGCCTTACTCTTGCTCTTCGTCTCGTCTGCATCCGCTGCTTCCACTCTCTCCCATCTCGTTGCTCACATACTGTGACTGCATTAGGTGTAGGACAGAGTAACTGTGAACCTTCATGGGGGGAGATGGATGTATTTCATACAGCTCAACGCCAAACACCTGAGACATAAACTGTCAGTCAACATCACACCGAGATGCAGAACTTCAAAGGGAAGTCTCAAGAGTTAGTAGGTCATCCACATGCTTCCGATGGCATTTAAACCAGTATGTGTTAGTCTTACCTCTACCTCCTCGTAGGGGTGTAAGAAAATATTAAAAAAAAATACAATATCGCGATATATATATATATATATTGCTTAAAAGAATAATGCCCAATGTATCGCCTTACTTACAGTATCGCAATATATCACAATATATTGAATCTTAACCCCTGTATCATGATACGTATCGTATCGTATCGTATCGCCAGATTCTTGCCAATACACAGCCCTACCTCCTGGGGCATTTCCTGCACTAAAATCCTGAGAATGTCTCTACTCTATGTCCCCACTTCTGTCTCTCTCTGTCCGGGTGGTCCAGACCAGTAGGACCCCCTACTTTCTCTTCTTTTTTTCCCCTCCCTCCTTTGTTCTCTCTCTCTCTCTCTCTTTCTCTCTTTCTCTCTCTCTCTCTGTCTCTCTCTCTATCTCCAGTTTTGTCTTTGCTCTGTGTGAGCAGATGGCCAAACAGGCAGATCTGTTTTTTCTCTACAGGACTTTGGATCTCACACAATAGGCCTCAGATTCTGAGTCCAGACTCTGTTCTGCCTGGCTGGGAAGCTAAACAAAGAGAGGAAGGAGGAGAAGAAATGAAAGGAACAAAAGTTACTTCAAAGAGTTTTCGCAGTGTTTGAACAGGATTCATGTGTTTCACTTTAATGCAGGAGGGAAGGAGGCCAATGTTCTCCTTATATTACTGTTTTTTTTTAATTAAGGTTGCTATATTTATGGCTGGGTGATATGACGATACATACCGTCAGCTGATATGAATTTTTTTTTTCTCATGATTTTGAAGCAGGACCGTTTTATGGCAAAATTGGATTATTTTAGCCATGCTAGCACCGTGGCTATGAATGGCAGTGTGGGTCTGTCAGTTGGTCCACCACTTCGGTCCAGACTGAAATATCTCAACAATTATTTGATGGATTGCACTGAAATTATTATACAGACATTCATGGATCCCAGAGGATGAACCCTAATGACTTGGTGATCACCTGACTTTTCCTCTAGCGCCACCATGTGGTTGGTACTTGATGTTTTGAGTGAAATGTCTCGACAATTATTGGATGGATTTGGTACAAACATTCATGTCCCCCTCAGGATGACTTGTAATAACTTTAATGATCCCCTGATTTTTTTCCACTAGCGCCATTATTAAGTCAATTCAAATTGGCCTTTGGTTTATGACCAAATACCTGCAAAACTGAAGACATCAGCCTGCGCTGTACTTTGTGTTTAATGCTAATTAGCAAATGTTAGCATGCTATCACACTAAAACAAGATGCTGAACATGGTAAACCTACTAAACATCAGCATGTTATGCTACGTGTCCACAGAATCCGTCCTTTCCACCCTTCCTATTCATTGTCTGTGTAAGCAGCCATGCAATGCATTCTGGTAGCGTTGCGGCGCGATTCGAGAGACGGGGCGCCACGTTGGCCGCTCCTCATTTGCATAAAGTTGAGGTATAGGCTACTTAATGCAAATCGGGAGTGTTTATTGTTTATTATTTAATTATTTTTGGAAAAATTAAGACTACACAAACATAACAAAAGATAAAATAATATACAGTGCATGAAGAGGCAAAAAAACCCACTGGGCTTATTTGAAGATTAATATACAGAAATAATATGACTACATAATAGTGATGACAAACAATAAGGACAAGATACATATAATAACAACTATGATATATATAATAACAACAACAGCAGCGTCCAGCGCAACTAGCCGCCTCTGGAAACTCCCGAGAAACTTAAAACATAAAATGTTTTAAGAAACACATTTCGGTGAACTATTTTCGTAACATAAGAGGAAAAAAAAAGTCTCCAAACGAGCCGCCAGGTTGGTTCCAGTTTGAAAGCTGGCAGCAGCAGCCCACGAGGGAAAGCGTTCGTCCAATCAGGTGCCGAGTGCCTCGTGTCTAGTGGCAGCCAATCAAGCGTCCAATGCTGGGAAGAGAGGTCCAAAAACTCCCCTGTGGACACGTACCATTAGCATTGTGGCGGCAGTAACTCAGTTCGTGGGGACTTGGCTTTGGGAACCGGAGGGGTCGCCGGTTCAAGTATGGAGTGTGGACTGGCAGGAGCTGCCAGTTTGCCTCCTGGGCACTGCAGAGGTGCTCTGGAGCAAGGCACTGAACTCCCAAAACTGCTCCCTAGGCAACTGTATAGTTAGTGGCTTCTCCTAATGCTAGGATGGGTTAAATGCAGCTACGTTGTGCTGTGCTGTGTATGATTGTGTGTGATAATAAAAGTTGATTTACATTTTCGTCATCATGAGCTGTTGGCATGCTGACGCTAGCATTTAGCCCCTCTGTGGTCAAAGCACAGCCTCACAGTGCCGCTAGCCTGGCTGTAGGCCAGTCTTATAGTCCTGTATGATTTATGCATACATGTAATATACCTTGATTTACAGTTATTTGATTTGCTGCTGGATGCCAAAAACAGACATTCTCGTCTGGTTATTTGATCCACGAATGGTTTATAGCTTCTGTAAATGTCCTATATTACAATAGATATTGGCAGATATCCCCAGCTTCATCTTCTCCTTCTCCATCTTCCTCTGTTCCCCCTCCTCTCTGCCTCTCTCCTCCGTCTGTTCCAGGTACCACGTGTCTGGTGGCCCTGCTGTCCGATAAGGAGCTGACGGTGGCCAACGTGGGAGACTCGCGTGGAGTCCTTTGCGATAAAGACGGCAACGCCATTCCCCTGTCGCACGACCACAAACCTTACCAGCTGAAAGAACGCAAGAGGATCAAGAAGGCCGGTGAGAGAGCAGCTGCAGTCCAGACCAGTATAGACTTCTCTCAACTGAGCAGCAGAACAAGGCTTTTAGTTGAAATTTTAGGGGAACATCAAAACTCAGATTGTTGTCATGAAAGCATTAAAAAAAAAAAAAGGTCTTCTTGATGATCAAAGCGAAGCACCATTATCCGTTTTCTCCACATCTTGTGTCTCTGTGCTCAGGCTGACATCAAACCCCAGTGACTGATAACACAATCTGTTTCTAAAGAAGCGTGTTATCAAATGCAGCCAGACAGTGCAAAGTATTTAAGGTGTATTTGAAGGCATAATTCTCCCTCCTACCCTATCTGCATACTCTCTGTGCTTGAAGAGAGTTCGGTGGGCAGGTTGCCAGATTAGTCAGTCAGTGTGGTCACTGTCGGGATAGCCCACCATCTCCATCTAATGGTCTGACTGTGTACTAAAAAAAAAACCCTCGCAGATTTAGTTTGCATTACTTATTCATGTAACACGCTTGCAATTATGATACTACAGATGATTTTCTACTGTTTTTACAGTTTTAATCATACAGACAGGATCCACTAGTATACTAAATATTAACTGCTTATACTGTAGTCCTCTCTCCTGTGGTGGATTATCTTGTTAAGGTGGTGTTTGTCTGTCTCTCTGTGACACATTTCTTGTAAACACAGATACTCAAAAACAATTCGTGATAGAAACTTAATACGTTCACCACAGGCTCCAGAGCTGATGGTGTGATTAGAGTCTTGGAGCACCTTGCTACATAAATTTACATGTTAACGAGGGAAACCTGATTTTGCTCGAAACTGTTGTAATGCTCAAATGCTAAATTAAGTGCCGTCTAGGCACTGAAAAAAATGACAAAGAAACAGTGACATCTTGATGTTAGAACCACAGACTGCAACAACCAATTACAAAAGAGTCAAATCACAAACACTTACCATCAATAATTGATTTTTAAAAATCCCCCAATTTCGACCAACAATGTGTCTTAAGAGCCACAGAATACAGTGAATATGTTTTTTAGGAAAGGTTTTACTTGACTTTTACCATTTTAGTTTTCTTTTTTACAGTTATGAAGATTATTTCCTGTTTGCATTTGAGACTATGAGGCTCGTCGTTGACCGATTTTCCAAAAGATCCCATATGGATTTTTTTTTTCTTGACAGAAAATACTGGCAATGCAAAATAAGTAAATTATATTTCCTTTTTACTATTGTATTCTGTGGATCTTAAAGGAACAGTGTGTAACATTTCGGGGATCTATTAGCAGAAATGGAATATAATATTCATAACTATGTTTTCATTCATGTATAATCACCTGAAACTAAGAATCGTTGTGTTTTCGTTAGCTTAGAATGAGCCCTTCATATCTACATAGGGAGCGGGTCCTCTTCCACGGAGTCCACCGTGTTGCTCTGCCATGTTTCTACAGTAGCCCAGAACGGACAAACCAAACACTGGCTCTAGAGAGAGCCTTTCGCTACCTGAAGGCCACCGTAGTTCTCCGACACGCTTGTGAAACTGCGGTAACGTGAGCCGCAGAGTTCAAAACCGTGATACCGCCAGCCGCCGTCTGACTTCCGTTGCTCCTAAAGTAGTGTTATTATGGTAAAGATGGCGGAGGGGTACTCAGTTGGAATCTGCAACCGCACCACAAGATGCTGACAAATCCTACACACTGTACATTTAATATACATTGTCGGTGTCATATTTGGGATTTTTTAAAATATGTTATAATGGTATAACTTTGTCATGTGTTTGTGATTTGACTTATTGGAGTGATTTCAGTCTGTGGCTCTAGTAAGAAAATGATGTTGTCATTTATACTGTATTTAGTTAGTTGGATGCCCGACGAAGTCCTTTGACTGAAACGTTGCATTTTCAATAAACTTAGTACTGACTGGACGGGAATGAAAACTAACTAAATAATGAAATAAATACAAGCCACTGGTTGTTAAATACAGTCTGATGATAATGTGAGGGCAGAAATGTTTGCTAATTTATGCATTTATTAGCTCAAGTGCTCCCCTCAGCAGCTAAGTGCTTAGGTTAATACCTCAATGTGTCCCTCTTGTTTCTAATTGCAATTTGTACATAACATTTCCCAACAGTGATGTCAAAACAGTTAACTAAAGAGACAGTAGCTTATAAAGTAGCTACTGTTGAGAACTCGGAGATCATATTCCTCTGCTTTTTCGGGGAATTTGGGGATGTTAGCTAATAATAGAAAGATACACATAATGGGTTTTTTTTACAACCCGAACTCTCAACCTCAGTGTTTTTTTTAAATCCCGGCTCTGGCCTCGCTCGCTAGGAGCTAGGGAGGCATCCTGACCTAGTATGGAAGTCTTCATCTTATCATTTCCAGTACAATTCCCTGCTTGCAGATCTGTTGAAGCCGTAGAGGACACACAGCTGTACTTGCAGGATGTGACACGAATTGAAACGTATCCAACACAAACAATTACGTTCCGAGAGCTCGAACGGTGAGCGCTGAGTGAAAACATGCCGATGGCACTGATCCATATTATTATTTGAACTTTGATTGTGAACACAGCGACCTCATAGTTGATAGAAATGAATAGAGTTGGTTCAGAGGACCAAAAATAATCTTTTATCTTAACGGCAGTAACACGTAAAACATCTGTTTCTCTACTTTTCCTCTCACCTTTGTGTTCCTCTATCCTCCTTACTTCCTCACATTCTTCCTAACACCTCCCCCCCCCCCCACCTCATATTTCACTTCCCAACCATTTTCCTTCTGCCTTCCTCCTCAGGCGGGTTCATCAGCTTCAACGGCTCGTGGCGCGTTCAGGGAATCCTGGCCATGTCCCGTTCTCTGGGCGATTACCCACTGAAGAACCTCAACGTGGTCATTCCCGATCCCGACATCATGTCGTTCGACCTGAACAAGCTGCAGCCGGAGTTCATGATCCTGGCGTCGGACGGCCTGTGGGACACCTTCAGCAACGAGGAGGCGGTCCGCTTCATCAGGGAACGACTGGGCGAGCCTCATTTCGGCGCCAAGAGCATCGTCCTCCAGTCCTTCTACCGCGGTTGCCCCGATAACATCACCGTCATGGTGGTCAAGTTCAAAGGCAAGGCCAGCGAGCAGTAGGCCAGACACACAGTATCTGTAACGTGTTTGAATATAAGTAAGAATAAAATAGGTTTAAGATGAAAGATTTAAAAGCTGAGCCCCTGACTTTTGGAGCGAGAACTGTTTCTATCACGGATATTTACATAAGTTAGCCCTTCAGCGCATCGAATCACACCACGCCCCCCCCCCCTCCTTTACTTTTACTGCTGAAAAAGTGACACTTGTAAGAAAACGTCTTTCATTTAGGCTTAGCCATATCAGTGCAGACACCGTAATGCAAGCTGGGTCACCGTTATGCAAATAAACAGATTTAGCTTCGTGAAGCTGTGGGTTTACACCCATGAGTCTGCACACGTGTGTCTGTGTGTGTGTGTGCGTGTGTGTGCGTGTGTGTGTGTGTGAGAGGAGAAACAGTGATAGATGTCAGTTACCAATCCATTGTCTAGTCAATAATGACAAATTTAAAGTATACAAGCAAGCATGGAGTTTCACTTCCCACATTATTTCTTTTTAAGGTTATGTCTTTCACTCAGTGTCTATGTGACGTGTATTTTTTTAGTTTCCTTCCTCTGACGTCTACCGAGTGACTGCACTGAAAAAGTTCTTCTTTTTTTTTCCTGGATCAAATACACGTCACTGGTGCAAATATGAATTTATTCCCTTTATACGTGAACAACACAATATGCATATGCTTGTTCAAATATCACCATTCATAATGTACAGCAATAGAACCGATTACAATGGTCATATCACACTTATTGCTGAACGTGAGGATGAATGAAGCGTTTTGTCTCGAGTTGCCCAATTTTTATAAGTTTAGATGTCGAATGTCTTAGTTGACTTAAACTGATTGCTGTTAGTTTCTGTGCTGATGAAGCCTCATTTCTGTTTTGATTGTTGATAAAATTTAAAGATTTTTCTCAAACTGAGACTCTAGTTTGATCCCGAATCTTATCAGAATCCATGTAACTACTGATAATGTAATAACTGTTGGATAATGCGGCGTAGGTTGTCAAACCAAATCTCGTTTTAAATGGGTTCAAAATGTAATACTTTTAACTTTTTAGAGCAATACTTTGTGGTGATGATGTTGTAACATCTCATTGTGACTCTAACTGCTGATTATTAATTCACAAGGTTTGTCACATTTCATCTGATAATATAATAACGTTGACTGTTAATTTAAACTTGTAAGAAGGTAATAACTGAGTTGTCACATAAAAGAATTTAAATGATTATTGGCGGTTATACTTTTATTGTTATTTAGGATTTTAGATGACCATGTTAGATTTACAACCCTTTTAATATTTTCCATATTGACATGCTGCTTTTCCTTTATCTGACTTTTCTTACATTATCATTTAAACTAAAATCTACATGAGATATAAATGTACTGAAATTGACATCTTACTGTTAAAATGTCATCTGTTAATGTCATCTTCATCCTGACACAGATCACATCTCCCTGAACCGTAACTCAAAATGTAACAAGCCTTTGAATGAAACGCATTATTGTTGCCTTATTTTTTTAACCATTAATTTCCTGTTATGAAGTCTGCTGCCAAAACTACTTCTCGGTTTTTAATGTAATGCAGTCGATCATGCCATGCACACTGCACGACCTCGGTGTCATACCTTGTTAGCTCCCGTGTAGAATAGCGTCGTCGAAAGAAGATGTCTCCAAGAGATATGAAATTGTAAGATGAATGTACATACTGTCCTCATGTTAGTATCACCCTCTCCACTGTTTATACAGCAACGAAGAAAGCAATGCGCCTGTTCCTGGATTGTCTAACTTCAGAGATATATATCAGATAAAACTGTCTGTTTGTGCTTTTTCAGTTCACATTCTCCCTCGATAATGTACCTTACAGAGTGTTTATGTGGCATTTGTACTTGTTTTTGTTGACTTTAATAAACTGTAAAAAAGGAAATCATTCTGAAATTTTAAAATGTAAATCAAAAAGGTAACATTAAAATGATAAATGATCATTCTCTCTGTGCCTGTGTTTTTATTGTTGTTTTTTTTATTTTAAGAAAATATAAATCTAAAGTCATTCATACAGATGTAGCGTGGAGACAACAACATAGACATAAAGAAAAAGACGAAACAAAAATGCCATACAGATATTCAATAAAAAACATTAAACAAACATACTCTTCTTCTGTTTCCTGTATGCTGTACAGATTTGCACCACAAATCTAAATCATACAAAAAGGCAATAAACAAAAACATAAATATGCTCGAGAGCTTATTCATAGTTTTTCCAGAAAGTTTTCTGTCATGGTTTATTTTTCTTGTTTAACAAGAGAAAATGCAGTGAAAGAGAATGACCCTTAACTTTTGAAAAGCTTGATTTTAGTCAGTCTATGCCATCTGCTGGGTGAGTAGAAGACATTCAGTCCACGTTCACTATTATGCTAGGGCTGGGCTGTTATGATTCTCCGATCAATCCAAGTTTTATCATATCATACTCGTCAATAATATGTCTGAATCCCATATAATAAAACTGAGAATTTCTACAACAGTCAGTGACATTATACCCAGAAATGTAACCCATCAATCAGCCTACAGTCCAGTCACAACGTCCAGTTTAAGAGGTCATATAGTATTAATTAGTGCAGACAAATCAGAAGACAGCCAATATTACAAATGAAATATGATGATGTATTTAAAAAAAAAAGAATACATATTATTATATGAAAGGTTTTATTGATAACATTTTTATGTGGATTTGTGTGTGTGTATTTAATAGTAATATATCTACAGAGCCTTTAGAAAGGTGCTGAATAAAAGTATGGCTTTTTATTAAAAAAAAAATTATTGTGAATTAATCATTATAAAAATGTTGACAGGTCCAAAAAGAATGTTTTGTTGATCTGTGTGGAAGATATCTGACATTTGGTTCCCACTTCTAACAAGGCTTGTGAGCCAATAGTAAAACAACGTTGGTAACATGTGGTATCTCTGTGTTGTCAGTTAGTGTGGGAAAAAGCGGATAAATGGGTGCAATTGAACGGGGGGGAGAATGCAACATCTAGTGGCTGCTGAAAGTTATCAATAGCACCTTTAATTGTTATTGTACTAATTGGGACAATTTATCATTTGGATCATAGGCTATTGTGCGGTCCTACTGTAGTACAATATTGTGCTAATAATGCTATATCATAATAATTCAAAATGTGTTTTATGTATACATGCACATTCATTTGAGATTAATAACAAATTCCCAGAAACATTTTTTGGCTGAGAGGTTTCTAGAAGCCACACGTTCAACCTACATATGGTCAGTCTGAAGATGAAACTACATTTACCCATCAGCCCCGGGTGAATAATCCTCCACCAAAATTCTCCTGTGATGTCATTGCCTCGGGACATCCAGTCAGGAAGAAACCCAATCTTCCTGTTTGCACCAAACATTGGTGGTTGCATGGTGTGTATGAAGATCTGCAGCAGGTGTGATGTGACTCCTCTGACTGTGCTGTGGTAACCAGAGAACTGCATGCAGTTAGTTGCACCGTCACCCTGGATATAAATAGCTTTACTGAAAGCGACGCAGGGACTGGAGGAATCCCATCACAACAGAGGGGAGGGGTCACTCTGCTAGTGCAGTACATAAAGCATGCTGATTGCAGACAAGAGACCAGACACACTAAGCCTACAGATAGACAGTACAAAAGGAGCCACTGGGTGCAGGCAGCTCAGTTTTACTATACACAAAGAAGAAGCCTATAGGCACACGCTGCACTTGTAGGTCATGGGCATGCACGGATCCAAGCCTCGGAAACAATCTCAGGTCCTGATGCTGGGTCTGGACGGATCGGGAAAGACCACCCTGCTCTATAAGCTGAAGTACAACGAGAGCGTGGTGACAGTGCCAACCGTGGGCTTCAACGTGGAGACGCTGGAGACGGACAGGAGCAGCCCGGGCCTGACGGTGTGGGACGTGGGGGGTCAGAGGAAGATGAGGCCCCACTGGAGGCATCACTACACCGATACAGACGGACTGGTGTTTGTGGTGGACAGCTGGGATCATAGGCGGCTGGATGAGGCCCGCAAGGAACTTCATCGGGTAATTAAATCAGAGATTATTTTATTCTTAATAAGTGTAACACTCCTCCAGTCCAAAATGTGTTTTGCTTATTAATACTTCATTGGGCAGAATTTTTTTTTTTTTTTAAATGGCTTATAGCATACTTTAAGCAAATATAAGAACATTTCAAAGTGCTTATTAATGTATTTGTCAACAACTATAACTCCATAACTGTGTATAAAATTTGAATGAATGATTAATAATATTGCGCACTGCAGCTGTAATCATATTTATAGATATGATTATATGCATGAACAGATGTTGCGTGTGCTATAAAGCATAAATTATTTGTTTATACACGTACACATCGTTCACAAACGGGTTTAAAATAGTTCATAAATGAAGAAAATATTCTTAACTTGTGGTCCACTTTTTCTGGCAGAGTTGTCATCAGGATGGAGTTTGCTCAGTTGTCATGTAGAGTGAAGACGAATTACTTATAATAATAAATAAATGCCTAATTGATGAATGAATGACTAAAAACATCCTATTTCATTACAACTGCATTATATTGTCAATCATTCATTATCTGTTTATGCACCAGTTACAGTTGCTCCACAGGAAGAGTTATAATGGTTCGCAAATATATCAATAAATGCAAAAAAATGTCCTTATCTCTGTTTACAACTACATAACAGTGTGTTGCAATATGTTATAATCCATATATTGAGTGTTTATCCTTATGCTAAATAAATAAGGTTAAACACAATAAACTGGTTCATCTAAAAAGTTTGTTTTACACTGTAGTGATTAAAGTGTTCTTTACTTTGTCTTCTAGGTCCTGAGGTACGAGAGTCTCAGAGGAGTTCCTCTCGTGGTCCTGGCCAACAAACAGGACCTCCAGGGAGCTCTAAGCCCAGAGGCGCTGTGCGTGACACTGGACTTGAGGAGAGTGTGCGAGGGCCGGGCCTGGTTCATCCAGCCCTGCTCAGCCACCACCGGCATGGGACTAGAGGAAGGCTTCAGGAGGATCGTCTATCTGATGAAGACTCCATTTAAACAGACTCAAGAGGACATTAAGGTTAAGATGAGGTCTAAGGGCTTCAGCGCCACAGCTATGAAACAAGTCTTGCTCTGCAGCAGATGATGGACGAAAACCTTGTTTCGAAGATTCATTCAAGGAGGAATCCTTCTCGTCTGCCGGTGTGAGTCATCAGTAAATGGCCTCACTGTGGCGTCTATAGGATCAAATCAGTAGGTGATAAGAGAAGGGATGAGATTACTACAGTTAACAGTGTTAATCTCTGTAGCGGAAAGAGCTTTTACTCAATTCCTGGTGAAGACAAAGAGTCTTTGGACCATGGTGATAACCCATGAGGATGCTGTGAGTAATCTCGTGTTGTGACAGCCGGTGAGTCACAAGATATGATGATATGAGCCGATTGCAAAACACAACGTTTGAGATAGTTCAGTCTGAGAGTGGTCATACTGGACATGGAAAACTGACTGATAAGAACCTGTGTTTCTGTGGCTCAAAGAAATGTTTTTCTCCAATTGTGCATTATCTGTTTTTTTATTATCATTTTTTTATGTATTTATTTGTTTTCCTTTTTATAAAAGATAAAGACTTATTGTTATGTGCTTACTATTTATTTATTTATTTAGAATGACACTGTCAGTGTTGTCACACAATATGTTAAATTGTATAGATTTCCTTCAGCAACACAAACGTGACTAAACATATATATACTGTTTATGTGGCTAGTGCCGGTTCAGTGTTGTTTTGTCTATTTGTTGCAATGAAATAAAAATGTTAAAATATCTGGAATCAAACGAGGTGGTTCTGAGTTTGGGTGACAAAATAAATAGTAGAAAATGTACTTAGACTCTTTTCTTTAAAGATTACAATACAAAAATGTAAAAAATTACATTACAAGTAGTCCTGGAATGCAAAATCTTGGATTTTGACAAAAGGTCTTAAAGGATATTTTCTTATTTTTACAAGTCCGCCTTAAAACAATACTTACATGTCCATATGTACATTGAAAGAGTCATTGGTCGCTGTAACTGCTCCTCCTGTCCACACTGACTGATCCTCTCGTAATACCAATGCAGGAGATGGGGACCAAAATCTACAGTCTGTACTCTGTGCAAAAATTGCATTTCAAGTTCATAAAAAGCTAGTACGAGGCTACAGCAATCTGACTCATTTAAATCAAGTGGGTATCTTCCAGTTGTAGTGTTTTTAGCACAATATTACCTCTTATTGGAAAAGGAAACAAGGAAACACTGCCCAGGGGGAAAAAAAGGGTGAATTTAGTAAAATAAATAAATAAATGAATATATATATATATATATATAAATGCAGAAGCTAAATGTCACTGTGTGCTGTGCTGTGTACTATGCAAATGTGACAATAAAATCTGATTTACATTTACACATTTACATTTACATTTATACTTGCACCTTTATTGATATTTGCACTTTTTCTTCTTTGTAATGCAACTGCTGCACAACAATTTCCTTCAGGATAAATAAAGTTCCATTTTATTTTATCGAGTGTGTTTTGCCCAGGAGTTAATCCAGCCTCGTTTATAGGCTATACTAGTGATAGTCTAATTTACAGTAAAACAAATTTAAGATTACCATATATTTTATATGTAAAATGCTAATTTGCAAAGTATCAATAATTGTAAAATAACTAAAGGTAAGAAGAGTAAAATAGAGACGTAGTGGTATAAAATATATGTAAAATACTCAAATAATCAACATTAATTACAGTAAGTGTAGTACTTGAATAAATGTACTTCCTCCTACTAGTGTATAAAATACACATATAAATGAATTAAAAGAATCAGAATCAGAATCGGAATCAGAAACTCGTTTATTGCCAGGTGTATGAGGTTTACACTAGGAATTTGCTTTGGTGGGTTGGTGCAATAAAACAGTAAAAATAACAGTAGGATAATTAAGTGTTAGAATAAAATAAGAATAAAAAAATTGAAATCTACAAATGTACAATATAATATATACACAAGAATTAAACATAGTATAAAAGTATAAACAGATGTGCAAAATTAGTGCAAAAATGGACGTTAATTGTCATCGTATCCAATGATCAAACCTGAGTTTGTATGTTGTTGAATAATCAAGCCTTGTTTATAGGCTATACTATTGATAGTTTAATTTACAGTAAAACATTTTTAAGATTACCATATATTTTATATGTAAAATGTTAATTTGAAAAGTATCAATAATTGTAAAATAAATAAAGGTAAGAAGAGTAAAATAGAGATGTAGTGGTATCAAATATATGTAAAATACTCAAGTAATCAACATTAATTACAGTAAGTGTAGTACTTGAATAAATGTACTTCCTTCTACTAGTGTATAAAATACACATATAAATGAATTAAAAGAATCAGAATCAGAATCAGAATCAGAAACCCGTTTATTGCCAGGTGCATGAGGTTTACACTAGGAATTTGCTTTGGTGGGTTGGTGCAATAAAACAGTAAAACATAACAGTAGGATAATTAAGTGTTAGAATACAATAAGAATAAAAAATTGAAATCTACAAATATACAATATAATATATACACAAGAATTAAACATAGTATAAAAGTATAAACAGATGTGTAAAAAATTAGTGCAAAAATGGACGTTAATTGTCATCGCATCCGATGATCAAACCTGAGTTTGTATGTTGTTGAATAATCCAGCCTTGTTTATAGGCTATACTATTGATAGTTTAATTTACAGTAAAATATTTTTTAAGATTACCATATATTTTATATATAAAATGTTAATTTGCAAAGTATCAATAATTGTAAAATAAATAAAGGTAAGAAGAGTAAAATAGAGATGTAGTGGTATAAAATATATGTAAAATACTCAAGTAATCAACATTAATTACAGTAAGTGTAGTACTTGAATAAATATACTTCCTTCTACTAGTGTATAAAATACACATATAAATTAATTAAAAGAATCAGAATCAGAATCAGAAACTCGTTTATTGCCAGGTGTATGAGGTTTACACTAGGAATTTGCTTCGGTGGGTTGGTGCAATAAAACAGTAAAAATTACAGTAGGATAATTAAAGTGTTAGAATAAAATAAGAATAAAAAATTGAAATCTACAAATATACAATATAATATATACACAAGAATTAAACATAGTATAAAAGTAGATAGATAGATAGATAGATACTTTATTGATCCCGAAGGAAATTTAGGCATCCAGTAGCATAGACAACAAGTCCCAACACCAATACACTTTAAAAAAGATTCAATCAAATAGAATAAAGTGAAATAAAAATAAAAATAAAAATAAAAATAAGATAACATAAGTACAGCAGTGAAGTGACAGTGTGCCAATGGTGCAAATAGTGCAAATAGTAGTGCAAATATCAAGAGTATATTAATATATAGCAGAGTATATTATAATGTATGATAAACAGATGTGCAAAATTAGTGCAAAAATGGACGTTAATTGTCATCGTATCCAATGATCAAACCTGAGAGTTTGTATGTTGTTGAGTGGCGCGCCCTGCAGATGGATGTGAACAGTGAAACCAATGAGAGTGGAGGGGATTTCCCCACCCTTCCTTCTACGCCAGAGCGAGGCTGCCCTCCACCACCACCACCACCACCACCCGGCAATCCCAGTATGCACCGCGGACAGAGCAGCAAAAAATAGTCCGCTAACGAGAAGGCTGAGAAAAGGGGAACCAGAGAAAAGGAATAGCTCAACCAGCTAAAAACCCCACGACTTATATACTGTATTTAAACCTCACCACAACGGCTAACATGGCTGACAACGAGAAACTGGACAACCAGCGGCTGAAGAATTTCAAGAATAAAGGCCGTGATTTGGAGGTAAAAGTTATGCAGATCGGTAGTCGGAGGATTCTCCTCTCGTTTTCCGCCGCTCCGGTTCACGGCCGGCTTCGCCTCCTGGCTTCCTTGTGACGTCGTTTCTAAATTTCCACCATCGGGGAACTTTTTTACCGAATAAACCTCGGCCGGTGCCTTCACATATCACCAGTTATATATATCCGGGCCTTGACTAGGCGATCCCGCTGTTGGTGTCGCAGGTTTCGTTAACACCGTGAGACCGCGTTGGTTATAAAACATGTCGGTAAAAAAAGCTAGTCGGAGTTCTCCGCCTGGATGCGCTCTGCTAGCATCGATGCTAGCTCGATGCTAGCAGGCCCCACCGGGGGGGACACGCTACCGTAACCGAAGCATACCGTCCACCGGGTCGGTTTAGGTCGATGTGTTAGCCGGGGAAACCATTACTACACATCTAAAAGTACATATAAATGACTTTCGGGTTTTATTGGGGGGGGTATTTGCCTGTTTGGCGAGCTAACGCAGCGGCGGATTAACGTTATTTTGATACCGCAGTTAGCCAGCCTGCTGCTAGCTGGTTAGCTCCCGTTAAGCTCGGTGCTGCTCGGTGGCTGCAGTTTCCACCCATCCCCCGTCGTCTTTAGCACCAAAAACAATGGCGGAAACCAGCTAGCCTCTTAGCTGGCCGGTTACACGGGGGCTTTTAAACTGTGGCGTAGTGTTAAAATGTAATAACGTGGTTTAAACTACGACGTCGCACATGCTTTAGAAAACACGGTTATCAAAGACCAGCTAGTTATACGCGGTCACATGACACATGTAGATCAAAGCTACACGTTTAGCTAACGTCGGATCCTATAAGTTAGCAGGTGATTTACAGTCTGCTTCATTATTCACTGTTAATAATGTTGGCGGGGGGGGGGATGTTGTTGTTTTCAGGCGGGCTCCCCTTAAGATGTATACGAGCAGCAGGATATACTCACACATCCTGTTTGACAAGTAGTTGGTGTTGCGAGCTAGGCCACTAAGACACGAGTCGTCTCATCTAGCAACCTGTTTATTACCTATCATCACCACGGTGGAGGTCTGTCAGGGATGATCACAAGCATTACAGACCAATATCTACTCTTTAACTCTAACTAAAACACTCATGGCTTGAGCTATATCATAAACCTTATACTCAGTTGCCTGTTTATTAGGTACACAGCTAAAACTCATGTAGTCTTACATAACATCCTTGCCATAAATCCTACAATCGTCAAGGATATAATGTTATGTCATTTGTTGAAACTGTTTTATTAGCGAGATGTTGATTTCACTTCTTGGTCAATTTTGGAGGCTGTAGTTTGTGGTGCAGTTGAATTGTATCGTTTTAAAATGAATCACAGCACAGACTACAGTAATAAAGGTCACAAATCAGAATCAAAACCTCTCTAAAGCAGTCTCGACAAACAAAATCTGAACGTCATAACCTTCATGAAGGACTTACTGCAGTGGATTTTGCTAGATGTGCCTAATAAATTGGCAGTTATGTAACTGTATGTGTTTTATGGGTGACAACATTGTATTTAGGGATGAGAGAGTGACAGACAGGAACAACGAATCTCACTGCCATGTCCATGTGTATGTGATCAATAAACTAAACTTGAACTACTTGAACTTGAAGAATTAGGGATGCGCCGCTACCGGTTCGGACAATCGGGCCGATACCGACTCAAATAGCTGGATCGGATATCGGTGACAATGGGGCCGATCTATTCAATTCAATTCTATGTTTATATACCATATACATTATATACTGGCATTTTAATTCCTGTTTAAGTTTTGAACAATTTGTTGCTGCATTAAAAGGGTTTACACTTGAATTGTAATTCCTGATAATTTTGAAGATTTTTTACCAAGTTGTTGGTGTACCATTTATTTATTTTAATAATAAATATCTATTCAGTAAATTTATATCTTTGTATTTATTTGTTACATTTTGTTTTACAAAGTTAGGAAAGCAATATTTAAGTCAAGCCTGACATAAAGTAATGATCCAAGTCACTTCCACACAGTGAGGCATACAGCATATTAATTAAACACACGATATCGGATCGGCTATCGCTGTCGGCCGATACCCAAAGCCCAGTTATCGCTATCGGTATCGGGACTGAAAAAGTCACATCTGTGCATCCCTAATAATAATAATAGTATATATCAAAGAACATGGGGGTTAGCTGTCTTGTTAAGCCACATAAAATGGTCTTGCAGTAACTTTAGCTGAGTCACATTAGGTCAGACTCGTGTTAAATGTGTTTGGGTGCTGTCATACGCAGAGTGTGGGCTGTTGACTTAATGCCCCAGGGTCTGACTGACATTGCAGATCGCGCAAACAGGATCCTGATCTCAGACTGTGCCCAAATTTAATTTCGTAACTCGTGTCACTCTCTTGGGCAAAGGCAGGTTGGGATTAAAGTTCCGTGTTGAATAATGTTAATATGCCATCTCGCCCACAGACTATGAGAAGACAGAGGACTGAGGTAGTGGTGGAACTCAGAAAGGTAAATACATTTGTATTATATTGTGCCTCCTACTACAACTAAGACCTTTACAACTATTTTCATTTCTAAACATTTTATCTGCAGTTGAAATAATGTACTGAAAGATGCAGAGTTTTTCTTGTTATCATTAATTTCTGCTGGCATGTGCATGAATTGATATTTCTGTTCCCTCCCGCCACAGAACAAAAGAGATGAGCACCTTCTGAAGAGGAGAAATGTGCCCCACGAGGACATCTGTGAGGACTCCGATGTCGACGGAGATTTCAGATCGGTACGCTCGTGCATCCTCTGCTCAAAACGTGTCTGCTGCCACCAGAAAATCAAGTTCACATAGTTTTAGGTTTTCTGTTTCAAGGGGTAGAGAATTGTACAGCTCCTGTGAGGTGCTACTGAACACTGGGAATGACAGGTTGGCATAAATGTTTGTCATCTCACTGGTTAAACACTCCAGAGGTTTAGGACATGCTGACATTTTGGCCCTGTGATGCTGCCCCCCCCTTGCTCAATGTCCATTGGGTGGGGCATGAGTGTGAACAAACATGCAGTCTGTCTTTCTCTGTGCTGGTTGGTCTCATTTTCCTAAAGTAAGAGACCATTTACATCTTCCTTGGTAGAATATGTAAAATGCACCAGGTATAACTTTACCTCATCAGGCTTGTGTTCCTTTTTGAATATCTTCTGTGCCTTTGGGGCACAATACTTCCATTAATGTTTGAGACGGATTCCTGTTATGCAGCGTTTTTGTGCTGACATGATGACATGCCTGCTTATGTAACCTCTGCAATCAACACCTGTGTGGATTTTTATTTTTTCATTTCAGATGGGAAAACACAGTTCTAAAGTGTGTACCAGAGAAGAAAATAACTAATATTTGAATCACCATTGATGGTGATAGTTCTGGTTTTGGTGATAATTACGATACATACAGAAAATGATTTGTAACACGAATATTTACCTGATAATTGGGGTCAATTTTGAGTCACTTAATCTTCAGGTAAATGCTTATCTTACCATAACTGATAAGCCAAAAACATTAAGGTAGTTTAAGCTTAAATTTCAACGGTAAATGCCTCGGTAGTCATCCCTTCGCGTATGCAGTGTTGGCACACGTCCGACCAACAAGTTTTAGGCTAACAACGTCACAAAAAATAGATGAATCAAGAATCCCTTCATCACTAAGAGGGGCTCCATGTTTGGCGGTATTGCCGGATAAAAAAAAAGGCCACTCAGCAGTTCAGAAATTCAATCACAGTAACTGCCTGGTGGTATTGAGAGGGCTGACTTGAGACAGGCTGCTTAGCAATATATCAACAATGACATGCTGCTCTGACTCACTGCAAGACATTAGAGAGGCTTTTGTGGAATAGTGTGTTGGCCAATCTACTTTAAATACTTAACAACCAATGGCCGCCGTGTGACTGTTTTCAGCCGGTCTAAAATAACACATCGATTGTGCCTTGAGGACATTTTCTTTTCTTTTTTTTTTTGTTAGTTTTCTATTTGTGGTTAGCTCTTTCACAATGACAACGTGAGCCCGCTGAGCTCGTTGGAGTATATGTGCCCTTTTCTGATGTATCAGATGTTTCTTAAATCATCACTTTCCCTCCGCTTTATTATTTTTTTCTGCTGCTTTGTCTCATGCATATTGTGTATGCAGGGTTGTGTTTGAATGTTTTTCTTTTCTGGTTTGACTTTTGTTGCACGTCTACGGCCCCCCCCTTTTATTTGAGGGTGCACAGGCAATCAGCATCATCGACCAACTTTATTTAATATGGCCTGCAGTCATGGTCAGTGCTTGATTGAAAGTGAGAAGGCTACTCTACACATTACGGCCTACACACCGGGCCCTGAACTCCCCCGTAGAGGGCGTCGGGTCAGCTTGCCAGTTGGCAAATTATCTCGTCGAGTGCTGGCCTTCACGTCCGGCCTGCTGACAGTTGCACCACAACAACGCCACATTGGTTCAAGTGAGAAATGCAAGTCACTGCATTGTCCTCGTGGCGCTTCCCAATCATGAGCCTCCGCTCGCTTGTTCTCAGTGGTGCTTTGTCAACTTAACATACAAAAGCAATTTTTAGGAAAGACTGTTTTCACCGTTGTGGTACTGCCAGGATATGCACTATTCGGGGCATCGGCTTTTGACTGGTGGACGCTGCTGTGTTTAACATTGTTGACTTGTTTTTTCAAGTCTAACCACCGGTTTAAAATGTACCTGTCACTGATCATCTTGTATCTCTTGACATTACATATTGTAGTGTACTGTACGTGTTACAAATGTGTGTCGAAGCACGATTCCAGACTGATGGCTCTCCAAAATGTTTCTTTTTCAGCAAAACACCTCTCTTGAAGCAATAGTACAAGTAAGTAGGATATTTTTCTTCTTTGTCATTTAGCCCCCTCTCATAATCCGTGTATATTATGCATCAGAGTTTAACGTATGTCCTTATGTCCTACAGAATGCCACCAGTGATAATCAGGGAGTCCAGCTGAGTGCTGTTCAGGCTGCCAGGTATGAACACACACCCTCACACTCATGGACTCTACCGATCTCTCTGGTCTCGCTTCAGTTTACACAAGTAGTTGTTGGCCAATAATTGAATATTGTTTATTGTCTCTGTATAATCATTTCTCATGTTGTAATATCGACGCTCACAGTGAAAGGGAATTGGACCGACTACAGGATTTTATGATAGCAAATTTAGAGGGAATTCAAAAGAAACGCTACGACGGAGTAGGGCTGTGTATTGGCAAGAATCTGGCGATATGATAGGTATCATGATACAGGGTTACAGTTCAATATATTGCGTTACTGTAAGCAAGGTGATATATTGTGATTTTTTTTTTTTTTGTAGATACAATTTTGGGAAAAATGTCATCGTAAAGATCACACCGCCATATGCATAAAATCTGAGTGGTGGGATCTGCATTTGCATTTAACACAGTTCCTGTAACATCCAACATTGTAGCACTACTTTTTGTGCAATCTGAGCCACAAATCTTTGCATGTAATTTATTAATAAAAAAAAACTCTAGTGTTTTTGAGAATCACTACAGTATCACAAAACATAATATCGCGATACTCAAGTGTATCGATATTTTCTTAACACCCCTTACCACGCTACCGAGCGTGAACCTGTCGAGAAGGTGATCTGTATAATCCAAAATAAAGTGAAACTACAGATGTGACAGTGGCCTAAATGAATTAGTGAAATATGTCACAATTTAAATTTAAAAACACCAGAGAACCTGTTATTTGAATAAAATTAATTAAAAGAGTATCAAGGCTACTTTTTGACATGTGAAATGGTTAATATTGTTACACGTCACGATTATCATATTACCACTTCAACATTTTCACTATGCATAAACTATATTGATGCTGTGTAATATTGAAGTAGTAGTTTGTAGAGCTGCAAGGATTAATCCATTAGTTGTCAACTATTAATTTAATCGCCAACTGTTTTGATAACCGATTAATCGGTTTGAGTAATTTTTTAAGAAAGTCAACATTCTCTGATTCCAGCTTCTTAAATGAATCAGAAATACTCAATTGATCACTGGGGGGGAAATTGGGGCGTTACAGTTGTTCTTATGTAAACAAATGTGAATATTTTCTGGTTTCTTTCCTCCTCTATGACAGTAAACTGAATATCTTTGAGTTGTGGACAAAACAAGACATTTGAAGACGTCATCTTGGGCTTTGGGAAACATTTTTCACCAATTTTTGACATTTTATAGGCCAAACAACTAATAGAGGAATCGAGAAAATAACCGTCAGTTGCAGGCAGCCCTAAGTACTTTGAATGTAATCCAGATTCACATCTGGTTCATCTGGTATTTGTGAGCCAGAGATTCTGCACCAGTACACCAATACTTTCTCTAGAGAGAGCTTTCTCTGATTAAAATGGATGGCCTCTTGCAAAACACAGTGTTGAAATTTCAGGGGGGCTGAATTGTTTTTCCAGCTCGCTTAGACGGCGATGATTTACAGTAAGTCGGCCCCCGTCTGATTAATGGACATTGCAAATGGCCCTGCAGCTCAATAGTGCGGCCCTTCTCAGGTTGGATCAAGTGCAGCACGAGGCAGCTCGAACTCACGAAACATGTTTCTCTGTTATTTTTTTTTTTTTTTACCACCACGTTACCTGGTGTTCTGTAATGTTGACGTTGCACCACGAGCAGGGTCAAGTTTCCTGTCATTACAGTCGCTGCGGCTGTGATGGACTTACAATGTGGACTCTTCACATTCCTCAGCTGTTTGTCTCAGTGTGTCATTGATTTTGTCTTGTTGGTATGTGTCAGTGAAGCTATGCGAGTGTGAGTAATGCTCTTTTGTGTCCTCTTTTTTGTTTTTGTAGGAAGTTGTTGTCCAGTGACCGTAACCCTCCCATAGATGACCTGATTAAGTCTGGGATCCTTCCTATACTGGTCCACTGCCTGGACAGAGATGACAAGTAAGCCGGCTGTTATTCCGTTTGTGTTCATGCAGCGGCGCGTCACGCTTTTTTCATGTGCGATAATTATAGTACTAAGCTAGCCCTTTTTTTTTTTTTTTTTTTTACCCCGATCGTGTTGAGTTTATGTTCACTTCAAAGTTATGCAAATGAAGTGAGCGGGGTTTTAGCCCAGCCTACATCTGTAGCAGTTTATGTAAATGTGTTCTAGTTTTCACCTTCCAGGGATGGCAGAAATATAAAATGACTCATCAGCATGCTCTTAACTGTTTGACGCCGCTGCCCAGTCACACTCCTTTAACCGCGGCCTTCCTCCATCTCTCTCTCACCCCTCGACAGCCCATCTCTGCAGTTTGAGGCAGCCTGGGCTCTAACCAACATAGCGTCTGGTACTTCAGAGCAGACCCAAGCTGTGGTCCAGTCCAGTAAGTGCCATTTTTAATCACAACACACAACACACATTTTATCTCTTTTCTTTTAGGTACGGCATTTAGCATAAAAATGTTCAAATCCTAACATGGCAAACTCAAGCCCAACAGGCAACAACAGCTGTCAGTGTGCTGACTTGACTATGACTCGAGGTCAGAGGTCAAGGGACCCCTTTGAAAATGGGCATGCCAGTTTTTCCTCGCCAAAATTTAGCGCAAGTTTGGAGCGTTATTTAACCGCCTTCCCGAAATGCTAGTGTGACATGGTTGGTACCAATGGATTCTTTAGGTTTTTCTAGTTTCATATGATGCTACTCACTCTAGCTTTAAAACTTAGTCTGCTACAGCCTAAAAATCTTTAAAAATGGCGTTAAAATAAATTTGAGTTAACGCGTTATACTGCTGTCTTTGACAGCCTTAATCATTGTCAAAATAATGTCTGGCCGATTGTTATGAAACGGTAAAAACTACAGACTTTACTTTTGAGAAATGCTGATTGTGAATATGTCGCACCTGTTATGTTCACAACCTTATATTGTAGCGAAATATTTTCTTATTATGGGTGTTATGTCTGAAAAAATTACTGAAAAGAACTAATGTATTCACACAGCCTGCTAATATGTAGTGTGGCATTTTGCTTCACAAATGCAATCAAAAGGATTAAAGTGTTTATTCAGCGGTGCATTTTCAAATAGCAGAAGTTCTTTGTTCTTTATAACATTGGGTTTATTCATTTATTTCCACTTGTCAACATGGTTGATGTGGTATTTTTCTTTCTTAATGGAGCTCCCTGCTTCTCCATCTTGATTTTTTTTTTGTTTCATTCAGAGGTTGTGATTCATCACACTAAATGGCAGCGCTTGCAGCAAGCTGGAACAAAAGGGAATTGAAAACACTTAAATCAGTGAACTTCAGGATTATTAATCTTGACAATGCATAATATCACAATCTGTGATTAATTATGCAGGCTTAACAGCAGAGTTTTAAGTGTCTCTGGCGTAGAATGCTTGAATGAAGCATATTTCATCTTGAGCTTTCACTGCTTACATCTGTTTTTTTAAATGTTATTCTAAGGATCTCGGATCATTGCTTTATATCTACATTAAGCGATATGCAACAAAATAACTTGGATGTTTTCCTACTCTCCCTCTTTGTTTTTGTTTTTTTCTCAGCCTGTTGTGGCTCGATTGTATTTTAGTACAAACTTCTACAAAATCGGGAGTCTAGGTCTGCCAAGTGGTTGATCTGATGTGAAACCATTATATCTCTTTACTAGAACAGAGACATCAGATCATGAGATGCCCTTTTATGTGACTGACATCTACCTGTGTCCTTTGTGTAGACGCTGTGCCGCTGTTCCTCAGGCTGCTTCACTCTCCTCACCAGAATGTGTGCGAACAGGCGGTCTGGGCCCTGGGCAACATCATAGGTGAGTCGCTGTCGGTGTGAACACGAGTGTGTTAGAAATAAATACAGTCAGTCCCGAGACGACAATGCGCTCCATCTGTGTGTGTGTGTGTGTGTGTGTGTTCTCTCCAGGTGACGGCCCTCAGTGCAGAGACTACGTGATCAGCTTGGGCGTGGTGAAGCCCCTGCTCTCTTTCATCAGTCCCTCCATCCCCATCACCTTCCTCCGCAACGTCACCTGGGTCATGGTCAACCTGTGCCGCCACAAGGACCCTCCACCACCCATGGAGACGATCCAGGAGGTGTGTATATGTGTGTGCAGAGGAGAGCGCGAGAATGAGCGAGCAGTACGCGTGTATGCCAGGTTGCTGAGTAACATGGGGGTTTATTTCAGTGTTTGAGTGGGAAGCCGGTGAGGGATTAACAATGCAACGTCTTTTGTTCATACATTTTCAGAAGCACAATATCCTGAATGTGAAAGATCCAACATCCTTTTCATTTCAAAGTCACCATCAGGTCAAAAAATAAGAGAGGATGCTACATACTGTCGTATAGGTTGCAGCGAGAATATTTTCTGACCTGTTGGTCAGAAAATATTCTCTCGAAAAAGGTGTCTCTTCTTTAGGCCTTATAGTGAATGCAAAAGAAAGCTGGTTTACAGTAAGTTTCACAAACTACAAAAATGGCTACCAGAGGAAAATCATGGGATTTTTTTTCTTTCTGTCTGCTGTTGTGGATGCTCACCCCTGCTGTATGCAAGTGAGGGCACTCTACCTCAACCCTTCTCCTAAAATCTAAGAGAGAAACGTGTTTATTGGATGGCAGGGGGAGAGAGGCGCCATCAGTGTTCTACCTAAAATCGTTCCACCGCAGGAACGTTCCCCCGGAACTAAGAACCTTTTGACGAACTCATTGCGTTTCAACTGCAAGAAAAGGGGTATAAATTAAGTTCTGGGGACATTTTATGGGGCCTTTTTACCCCCAAAAAAGGCCCCCGGTCGGGGGTCTGAAATTACTGGAACTTTCAGGGTGGAGTTTGCAGGTATGTCGCTGATTGGTGCAACACACACACACAGCACTGCTGCTTCAACTGTACCGCTTCATTCATTAAACAAGGAAGTAGGATCTAGTATCGATTTAGGACGAGGGGAGAGCATTTCACTTTCTGTGATAACATTAAAAGTAAAGTTAGGCTCTGCTGTCGGCTTCCCGACTCATTTAAAAAATAAAAAAAAAGAGAGAGCGATTGTGCAAGCGAGCTGCAAAGGGAGGTGGTAGAAGAGAGAGAGAAAGAAAAGTTATTTTCTGACTGTTTCACGGCGTTAACGTTCTAAAGCACAAATAAATTACCCTCCAACACTCAACAGATGATTTACTGTGGAGACAGACGCTCTTAGCTTCATTTTCCTCCTCTGCATTTCATTCATTACATCCATCGTGCAGCAGTAAATATATGCAGCAGTAAATATCTTTGCAGTGTGTTTTTTTTTAGATAAAAACAGGCAGACATACTGAGCTGCAGGCTGCAGAGTGTGTTTACAGCTTTGACCACCAGCAGCCCTCGTCACATGTCATGTTGTTTTTTTCATACATCAGCCGAACAATTTGCCTAATCTTCTCAGGTCTTCAGACCACGTTGGAAACGCAGACAACAGTGGGCTAAAGGAACCTTTTAGTTTCTTGAAAAGTCGTACTAGGAACTAAAAGTCCCGTGAACTTTTGGTGGAAACCCGGCTTAAGCTAGTTAAATGAGGGCAAATTTAGTGTGTTGCTATTATGTGCTGATATTAATTAAAGTGTGGCAAGTATTGCAAAGTACAGGGGCCATGCATCTATTTAAACTATTAGCCTTTTACTGATGTCAGCCACATGTGAACTCTGTTGATGTTTTTGTTGTCATTTTCTCCACCCAATGATCCCAACTGTCTTTTCTTCCCTTTCATTCTTTTCTCAGATCCTGCCAGCTCTCTGCGTGCTGATCCACCACACTGATGTCAGTGTGAGTAGACTGATTTTTCTCCAGTTTTTAAGCAGGCTGCGGTGCCTTGGCCTCACTTGACTATTAGCAGAGCTCTAGTCCCACAAAATAAATCTATGTTAAATTACAGCTGTCTTTAAGACGTTGTCCAGGATGGAGAATGTGTATTCATTAGTTTCTTTTCTTCTTTGCTGCCTCCAGATCTTGGTAGACACAGTGTGGGCTCTGTCCTATCTGACGGACGCCGGGAACGAGCAGATCCAAATGGTCATCGACTCCGGCATCGTCCCTCATCTGGTACCTCTGCTCAGCCACCACGAGGTCAAAGTTCAGGTATGAGGAGAAAACGGGGCATGAAACTGATGTATGTTTAAGATTAGATTAATAAAACTTCAGGCACGGACACTAGAGATGAGATTATATTTTGGATTGAATTAATAAATAAATTCAACAATTTTTCCACTCCCTTCTCTCAACACCCAGACTGCTGCTCTGAGGGCCGTTGGGAACATAGTGACCGGCACAGATGAGCAGACCCAGGTGGTGCTCAACTGTGATGCTCTCAGCCACTTCCCCGCACTCCTCACACACCCGAAGGAGAAAATCAACAAGGTAATACATCCTCTCATCTTCTTCCTCTTCCTACACACGTACGCGCCCCCGTCTACTGCAAGATGTGTTTGTCTGGAAGTGATGAAATCAGAGACTCGGTGCTAGTATGAATGCTGGTGTGAAAAGTATAGACGGGACAGATAGCAAGTGGTAGGAATTCGCAACACAGAGGATCGCGAGGATGAAGAAGACGAAGAGGACCTCAACTACAACTAACTAGTTAGTTAGGGGTGGGGGGGGTTGGGGAGGAGCTGTGTGCATGCGATTGAATGTGTGATACCAATGGGTTGGTGGCCAGAGGTTGCTGAAGACCTCGTGTCTCTGCTGATATCGGAGTGCATCTGAGTCCAGTCACTTAAAAAACGAGGCCCACTTTGTGACCTGGACGATGATTAGAGCCTCAAAAACCGCCCCAGCCCCGCCCACAGCGCTCTGTCTCGACCAGAGGTCAAACTCTCAGGGTTTGGACCTCTGGATTCTGATCCAGTTCAGACACACAAACTCATTTTTTTGACAAGTGTTTTAGCTCTCGAGAAGAGAACGGGCAGTCTGTCATGCTTCATTTTTAATCAAAGTCTTAAGCAGGCTATTTCCTCCTCTCTAGTTGAAGGTGTGAAAATGTTCTGGCTTCTTTGGTTAGGATGAAACCTGTATACATTTAACCCTCCAAAGTAGAAAACTGTCACTGACTGCATTTGTGCGTTTTGTCCTGTAGGAGGCGGTGTGGTTCCTGTCCAACATCACCGCAGGCAACCAGCAGCAGGTGCAGGCCGTCATCGACGCCAAGCTAGTTCCCATGATCATTCACCTGCTCGACAAGGTGTGTAGCCATCTATCTTCATAAGCTGTGTGAAGTACAAGTGGATCATGTGTAATTCTTTTTAGAGAGCATATAGGGAAAATCTGTTTTGCTCACTTTTGAATGCATATATATATATATTTTTTTTTTAGGGTGACTTTGGCACTCAGAAGGAAGCAGCCTGGGCCATCAGCAACCTGACAATAAGTGGGAGGAAAGATCAGGTAAGAATCTGCTAAACAAATCACCTACTCTACATACTCTGCCCGCTGTGAGGTTAAACTTTAATTTCACCTACCCCTTCCTCACGAAAAAAAACCAAGACATCAAATGTTTGATCTTTGATTACAACAATGCAAACCATTTTTTTGAGAATGAAATTGAGTCATGAAAAACGGAAACCGCATGAAGAAAAGGGAGAAGGAATGGGGTGGACAATATGATTGAAATCAATTTCCCAAAAGTGAAATAGAATATAAAACCAATGCATATCGGTGCATATCAACTCTTAAAAACTTAATTTACAAATTGTATTAGCTTTAAATTAGTTTGAGTTTTATTGTTAAACCCCTTTATTGGCGTTTTTCAAATTTATTTACAAGAAAATGACATCGTCAGAAAGTGAATTTGAAATGTGGAACCACCGTTGAAGTATCCCTTCCTTCCTACGTGTGATGTTCCTCGTCGTCTCTCCGCTGCCTGCAGGTGGCCCACCTGATTGAGAAGCAGGTGATCCCTCCGTTCTGCAACCTGCTGATAGTGAAGGACGCCCAGGTCGTGCAGGTTGTTCTCGACGGCCTCAGCAATATCCTCAAGATGGCCGACGATGAGGCCGAAACGATTGCTAACCTTATTGAGGAATGTGGAGGTAAGTCCCATCGAGGTTTTTATCGTGTTTGTGTTAATTAACATGAGGTGTTCATGTGTGATTGAATGGTGTATAAATTGTTTGTTTTTTATTCCTCAGGTTTGGAAAAAGTGGAGCAACTGCAGAATCACGAGAATGAAGATATCTACAAATTGGCATACGAAATTATTGATCAATTCTTCTCATCTGACGATGTAAGTTACAAGTAAATGCAGTATTTTTCCTAGGGATGCACAGATCCGATACTCAGTAATCGGTATCAGTCCGACTACCACCACCACCACCACTAATGTTTGATCTACTGTCTACATTGTTAATGTCCCGTCGCTTCGTCTGTTCGTTTAGATCGACGAAGACACCAGCCTGGTCCCAGAGGCCATCCAAGGTGGAACTTACGGCTTCAACTCCGCCAACGTGCCAGCCGAGGGATTCCAGTTCTAGACGGCATCTGGGGTATTCTGGAGTTTTGTTCACGATGCAGCACTCTGTTCAACATAAAAAAATTAGGAGAGAAAGAGCGAGAGAGAGCGAGAGTGTGAGAAATTTGATCCATTGTGCTTGGCTCGTGGGATCCATGGCTGCATCTTATCTGAGAGAAAAATGTGTGGATTTCATTTGGCATTCCAGGGGAACCAGCCCAAATGAAGTTTGAGATGGCGAGTGGGTGCGAGTGAGAATGAGTGGCTACATGTTGCAAAAAAAAGCAAAACATCTACATCGAATGCGTTGAGAGACATGCCGACATAACTTCTGTGTTATTGGAGCTGTCGCCTTCGGAAAACTACTTCAAACGACAACAAAAAAAACTCGGATGTCTGCCCGGGGAGAACCAAGGACATCCCAAAATACGAAATCAAGAGATCTTGAAATATTACAATACAAACAAAATGCAGAAATGAAAATAACTTTAATTATGAACTGAGATGAACCACGAACCATCACAATTCTGCGGTCCTCCGACTCGAGAGGGCGCCACCAATGTGCCCCTCCCCCAATCGGCCACGCTATCAGACATGTGTGTGAATGGACCCATTGTGTATGAATGTCTGGACTCAGTGCTGAGGAGCCAGGTTCATCTCCTCCAACGAGACGCCCCCCCCGACAGGGCACCATCCTCTCCCCCTGGTGGGCGAGGCCAGGAGTCCGGCTGCGCGTGTCGCATGTGCGAGAGAATGGACGGATGAGTTGTTGTGTGCTTGGCTGCGTGCGTGACTGTGCGAGACTGGGTGAGAACGCATGCAGAGACGGGAAAAAAAAATACAAATACAACATCTGAAGAGAAACAAAATTGCAACGATGAGGGTTAGCAAAGGTTTTCAGGAAAAGAAATTCTGCCTTTGAAAGAGAGGCTGATCCGCAAATCCCTGAAAGGAAGAACTTTGGATATGAAAAAAAAAAAAAATCATCATCATCACAAGGATTATTTTTTTTGTTTTCAAATTATGTTAAGTTAGTATTAATTGACACTGGACAATGCTATTGGCAGGTGTGGAGCAGCAGTGCATTGTATTAAGATGCATTTGGTGGCTTTTGGGCTTTTCTTTTTGCCTCCAGTGTGTTCCTTTTTATGATATTTTTTATTTTCAGCTTTTAGTTTCATTGCTTCTGTAAAGGTGATTGACGACGATCGTATTCCACCCTCGCACCAGAACCCTAACCTACGCACCAGACATGGGCTTGATGCTGTGAAATCCTGACACCATCACTATAATCAACCAAATGACCTGTTCCCCTTGTGACACTTCATTACTTTTCCTTCGATTTACAGCAAAATCACTGCTTTGCAGTATTGTTGCCATAGCTTTGACTTATCACCAAGGGAGAAGAGAACAACGGCCATTTCACGTAGGATTGTGAATCATAACATTTGCATGTACTAAACTATAGCACAGTTATTTTTTAGGGTATTTTAGTTTCCTTAGGCTGTGGATACAGTGTAATTTTCATTTTAAGTAAAACTGTGCTTAAATGTTACATGTTTCCCCTTCCCTTACCCCTCACTAGTGTCCGATTTGCTAAATAATCTATGGTTTTGCACATGTACTGCAAAGTGAGGCCTGAAGTCTTTCTGAAGGTGTGTTGGTCGGTTTCATAGGTTTTGACCTGCCAACAACCTCTACAATATGCATCACTCAACCACAAATCTTTGTTGTCTTTCTAGAGTAATCCAATGATGCATTTTAGTGATACTTCAGAAAATAATGACTTTATTTCAGGAGCAGCAGTAATGCATCTGCTAATGTATCTCAGCTAGACTAAGTGGGGATTTAGCCTCCCTTTTCTCAAGGTCAAAAGGGCGTCCCACATGTCAGACTGGAGTTTTCCTAAATGGGTTCTCCTGAATAATAAATAAACCCATGAACAAGTTTGCTGTACCTTTAGTACCTTGCAGCCCTTAGCCCCATACTCCTTTTCCTCTTATACCTGCTAGGTGTACAAGCTTACCCTTCTCCCATTTTTTGTGTTAACTTCAAACACTGTAGTAAATGATTACACATTGTGCTCATAAACCTTCTGTTGAACATAGGGGTATTTTTTTTGCAGCATTCCTTGTTAGCAAACATGTGGTTTCAAATCTAAACTTATGACATGGAAGGTAAAAATAAAAAGGTGGTTTGCCCAAAAAACCTTTTTGGGAGATAGGCTACAGGATAGGTTGTCTTCGAGAAAATAAATAGTGAAACCCAAATCGAGAGATTGCGTGTGTGTGTGGTCTGTTGTGAAGAAGTGTGGTGTGATTTAATACTTTTGCATAAACGTTTGAGCTTGAATTCAAATCGAGAAAGCGCGGAGCCTGATTGGTCAAGGAGGCCGTTTATCCGCATGCGTACTACAGGAAATAAAAAATGATGCATTCGGGACTATCGGAAATGTAGCGGTTTTGACAGGGGCGGAGTACATTCACACGAGCCAAAAAGGCACAGATTTATTTAAAGGTGGAAATTATGAGATATAAAACGTTACAAATGTGAACTACATATGTTTACATTGTCATTTATTTGCGGAAGAAATGTTGATTCAAACAACTTCAGTCTGAAAATGTCAGACATCTTAAAACACGTTTCCCCTTTTTATCGTATTTTTAACACAAGCATTTGAATGTGCTCATAAAGTTAATATTACAATGAAAAAAAGACACTAAAACTAACTAAATTAAAAGAGTATTTCCATCATTTCCACCTCCTGCAGTAGGAATTTACTGAGAGTACGTGAAGGCAGCACATGAACGAACAGGAAATGAAAGCTCTTGTTTTGGACAGACAACTTTTGCTTTGCTCCGAGCAGACGGTGAGTCTAAAAACTGAACATTTCTCGCCGAAAACATATTTTTTAAACAATGTACGTTGCGTCACCAAGACTGAAATGTATGAACTAGATGATAAAACCACAAAAACCGACGATAACAAATGGTTGACAGGGTCGCTGAGAAAGTAGCTGCAACAACTGTTGTGTGGCTAACGTGACGTCACTTTGTATTCGGGAGTGTCAAGTTAGTTTAAATAAAATTAAAAAATACAATTTTATCATGTGAACACTAACGTTACATTTCCTGGTTGTTAGGGGTGATGCCGAAATTACTCTCCATGAACCCACAACTTGAGAGTTTATTTGCTTCTTATGTGAAAGAAAACGGTGCAGTTAACCTGCATTATTTAAAATAATGTTATGGAAAGTAAAGCTGACACAACAGTTACCTGCAATGTTAACCTGTCCGGTTAAAGGCTGCGAAATAATTGTTAATTCACACTAAAGAGTAAAAAAAAAAAAAAAAAGGTGTCAAGTTTTAAAAGTACCCATTATTATGTGGATATGGCTAAAATGAATTAATTGATAATATTGGTCAGGCGGCAGCAGGACACCTGTTACCTGTTTGCAGTTTGACTCCATTATGGATCAGGTTTTTGGGGTCAGTTGCACAACTGAACAGCCTGTCCTGACCACAAAGTGTGTGTGTGTGTGAGTGTGTGTGTGTGTGTGTGTGTGTGTGTGTGTGGGGAGGGGGGGACTGGGTGGGTGTGTGTGGGGACTGGGTGGGTGCTGGCAGAAAGCCTCCTATTGTCACTGCGGTGCAAGCTGTAACTAGAGGAGAGAACACACACACACACACACACACACACACACACACACACACACACACACACACACCACAACACAACACAACTGATCCTCTAATAGGGGCTGAGCCGGTTTTTGGCTGTTCTCTTGTTTTTCAGCACAAGATGGTTAGACTTACTCGAGTGAGGCAATCCATACTGTTAATATAGAGAAGCACTAATTACACTCAGTGGCCACTTTATTACATACACATGTAACTGTTATAAAGTAATAATAATAATGTTTTTTTTGACACTTTCATAGAGACGTTAATTAAATTGTATTTTTTAGCACTGGGGTCATAGGTTAGTGATGGTGTTGTACTGGATTGCATTAGATTCAGAGGTTTTTTTCTAACATCGGTGTTTCCCCCTGTGTAAATAGGGAGGACAGAATACAGTGGAAAACGCTTGTATGGATCAAAAAGTTTGGGACAAAATCATTCCCATACAAATGCCGTTTAAATAATTTGCTTATAGTAATCAAGTAGTCCGCTTGTAGTGTTCATTTTGGGTCTTTTCATACGTGACAACATACGGAAAAACATTTTAAAACTATGTTAGACTAACATTAATGTCATTTCTTTTTTTCTTTTTTTTTTTACTTTACAGTGTTATAAACACCTCACATTAAAATTTAGTCCCCCAGTATAACACCACCTTTGACCTCAGTAACAGACATATAATACATGTGAAATTACACATTTACAAGCTGAGCTTTGTAAAGGTAGAATTTATGGCAGAGATGTTGTATTGGATTGCAATATAGGTGTACCTAATAAAATAGCCACTGAGTGTATAACCCTGACAATGAAAAATGGGGTTTACAGTCATAAAAAAATGCCGCACCCAAGTGCAGTGAAATACTTAAGCAACTAAAAATTATTTTCATTATTGTTTAATCTGCTGAATAGTTTCTAAATGAATCATTTTGTCTTTAAAACATCCGAAAATAGACAGTCCAAAACCCAAAGATATTCACTTTACAGTCATATACGACAAAAAGAAAATGTTAAATCAATCACACAGCTGGAACCTTCAACTGTTGCTCGGAAAACAAATGAAACAATAATTGATTATCAAAATAGTTACATTTTCCGTTCTTTGACTTTCTAAACTCCGTCACATTCTATCCCATTTTTTTTTTAAGTCGTCACCAGGTTATATTCACTTCACAGTTGTAGCAAGTTAATGTGTTTTAGCTTTTCATCCGTCCTGCTGTCCTGCCAGATCTTCTTCACCGTAAACCGTCGGTCCTGATCCCGGCCTTTAGTCTCCACCATGGACAACCTAGAGGAGGACCTGACGTGCTCCGTGTGCTACTCGCTGTTCTCTGACCCGCGAGTGCTGCCGTGCTCGCACACCTTCTGCAAGACCTGCCTGGACAACCTGCTCCAGGTGTCAACCAACTATTCCATCTGGCGTCCGCTCCGCCTGCCGCTTAAATGCCCCAACTGCCGCAGCGTGATGGAGCTGCCCCCGATGGGCGTAGACTCCCTGCCCTCCAACGTATCTCTGCGGGCCATCATCGAGAAAGTAGGAGCCAATCATTCTTTGGTTACCGGTCTGAAATCTTTGTTGTTGGTGTCCATACTTTTGCTGCTTCAGTTTTTGCTCATCTGTGTTGCATGTCTCTCAGTACCAGAGCGACAGTGCGCCGCGACCCCCTTCCTGCCAGGAGCACCCCAGGCAGCCTCTCAACATGTACTGCATCCAGGATCGGCAGCTGATCTGCGGGCTGTGTCTGACGGTCGGGCAGCACCAGGGCCATCCCATAGACGACCTGCAGGCGGCATTCATCAGAGAGAAACAGACTCCGTCGCTACTGCTCGCCAGACTCTCTGAGCAGAGATGGGCACAGGTAGGTGAATCCTGTTTGGAAATCTGTTTAACCAAATATATAAATGCATGTTCCAGAAAAAAAAAAAACCTTCCTTGTTTTGCCCTCTCCCGCTGTCCCGCCCGCTGTCAGGTGTGTGAGCTGGGGGAGCAGCTGCAGCAGGAGAAGGCCCGCTGCGAGGGTCTGGTGATGCAGGACCGACAGGAGGTCAATCAGTTTTTTCAGACGCTGGAGGTGGTGCTGACCAGGAAGAGACACGCCTACCTGGAGACCCTGGATAAAGCCGGCGCCGAGGTGTCCCGGTTCTACGACCCACTCATTCACAGAGTGAAGGAGCTACAGGTGCGTTTTCAGGGCCAATGGCAGTTTTACATCAGATCATAGCACACACATCTTCATCGTGATTAACTAGATACTTTAGCGTGGGCAGGTAATCACAGGAAATTACACATTTTGTGGAGTGTTTTACTAGATCTCAGTCGTTGAACTTCAGATGCCGGTGGTGCTCCACCGCCATGCAATGTGTGGTCATTATGTGGCACAAACATTTAGCGCTACATCCATTAAATTTGGATTTAACTTCTTTCGACGACGGACTTCGGCTGACGTGAGGCGTCCGTGTTTGTTTGGTTTTTAAGGCACCTCAAAATGATTTAGTGCCGTGTTGGGGTTTCCCTGTCGTAATTCGACTTGGGTTTCGACAGTAACGCTGTTTATAATCTTGAAAATTGGTCTGGGACATTTAATTGTGCTTGTGTGTTTTATATTGTGGTGTTTAGCGGTGAAATAACAATTATGTTTGTTATTGATTGTTTAGTTTATAAAATGTCCATCACAACTTACCAGAGCCCAAGGTGACTTCCACAATCCAAAAAAAACCCCAAATATTAAATTTAAAACGGAGAGAAGAGGCAAATCCTCATATTGAGAAGTGGAAACGAGCAAATGTTCAGCGTTTTTTAGCTTGAAAAAAAAAAAATGCACCGATAACCGTCGTGTTACCCGCAGGAGGAACAGTTGGACCTGGTGTCCCTGGGTTCATCGGTAGAGGAGGAGGACTCGCCGCTGGTCTTCCTGGAGCAGGTGCATTTGTTCCGAGAGAGGGTGGAGGAGTTCATTAAAACCCCTCTGCCCTCGGTGATAAACCTCTCCGTCACCCCGCGGGCGGCGGAGCACCTCCAGCAGCACTGGCCCGCCGTGACCATCGGGAGCCTGGACGAAGCGCCCGTCCCTAAGGTGTGCTGCTGCGCCAGATGCGGCGGCGTGGAGGCCGGCGTGGAGACCGAAGAAGCTGGAAGGGATCGGTCCGTCGGCTGGGGGCGGAACGTGTGGTGCGAGCTGCAGCCAACTTGTTCCGTGGTGCTGCTCGGGCTGCTGCTGCTGCTGGCGGCGCTGTGGGTCAACCCGGTCGGCGGGGCGTCGCTCGGCTTCTCTCTGCTCTCCCAGTTCAGTCAGTTGATCCACGGCCTGAGCAGCGACCTGATCACGTCCGTCTGGGACGCGACGGGGACGGCGTACGCGGCGATGGAGGCCGCCGCGGGAAGATGGAGCTCTCACCTCTCCTCGGTGGGCGAAAAGGCCTTCCAGCAGCTGGCTGCTTTATTTAAAACTATGACATCCCACTGAAAACACCAAACTGGAACCCTCAACTTTTATTTTTAAAAGCTGAGAAAGCTTCACTTCCACACTCCTGTAGTAAAGAAAAAAAATACACCTTAAAATACACCTGCTATTGCTGTTGTCCTGGAACAATTCAGGCAATGAATAAATGAATATTTAAAGCAGGTTTAGGGAACATTGATACAACAAAATGATCAAATGAATTGAATTACAACACATAACTTCATCACTTTTAAGCCTCACTTCGAAGATTCCCAGTCGTCCTATGCAGACCAGAGGAAAGCATGAGATATGACTCGCACAGAAAATTCAAAGTACAAGTTCTTTACAAATCTGAGCACAGTTTATGTAGCCGTTCATCTGTATTGAATTGTGTTATTGTCGAGTGTTACGTTCCCCTTTGGGGTGTGTTATTCAAGGTTATTACACGGCTTTGTCGAGTGCTTGATTCCGATCGGTCGATCAATGCGTTCTACGGTCTGTTATTTCTTCATAGCAGACTGCTGCTATATATAACAGACGGTTGCTATGAACGCAGTTCTGATGTCGTAGTCTGGAGGACCATTTTTGCGTCGAATTAATGATTTCTTAAGTAAGTAGCCGTGTAATAAGCGGGACAATGTGCAGCTAGCGGGTCGTTGTTGTGTAATAAACCCCTGCAGGGCGACGCAAGATGCCCTGAAGGGGATTATTTCACAACAATGACCGGCTCGCTGCACATTATCCCTTACTTATTACACGGCTTTGTTGAATATTCAATTCCGATTGGTCGATCACGGCGTTCTACGGTCTGTTGTTTCTTTATAGCAGACTGCAGACCCTCCACTCAGCGTCAGGATGCCGCATCGCCCTGTTGGGGTTTATTTCACAACAATGACCGGCTCGCTGTACATTATCCCTTACTCATACTTCATACTGCCTAACTAATAAGCACTTATCTTATGAAACACAATTCATACATTTTAACATAGATTAAAAAAAAGTGGGAAGGTGTCCCGTAAATATTAAATTGGTGCCTAAAGACTCTTGAGTCACCTTTCCCATCATGCAGTGGGACAATTCAGTAGCTTTCCCGTCGTGTGTCGAGAGAGCTCCGGACATCGGTACAGCTGCACGTGTATCTCCTTACACAAGACTGTTTACAAGTGACCGGAGCTGTACTTGAACTTCAGAGCCCGGTAAGAGGAACCAGACACACAGCGGACCTGAGATCATGTTGCAGTGATGCACAGCTCCGAGTGTCTGCGACTGTAACCATCACGCCTTTACTTCTAATAGCCTTGTTGTAGTGGACTGTAGCTCCACCAGGACCAATAACTCTGCTCTTTTTTTACTACAATGGTGCACTGATATACAGCAGTCTATTTTGCATCCCACAAATGTTACTTTATTTTGCTCAAGCAGACAGATGCCAAGCTGCACTCCTAAATATTATGTACACAGGTATTATGCAAACTCTACTGCTTATGTGCTCCTGCAAGAATCACACACTGAAAATTACATTTTGATGAACGTTTCAGCGATTTCTAACTACGAACAAAATGTTGTTACCTAGACCTTGTTGTATTTTTCTAAACTTATTCTCAGTTCCTGTATTTTAAAAAACGTTATAATAAATTTTTTTGAATGCTTTTAGTTTTTCGTAGTATTCATAATTAAAAGAAAAAAAAAGCCATCTGTGTGCCAGTGTGAGATGAGTTACAAGTCAATTAGAGTTGCAGTATTTCTCGAAGTGTCGCAGCGAGCTCAATTAACTGATGCTCGCCACAGTTGTCTTTGCAGTGTGAAATATGGAGTGTGCCATCACATGACCTCACAGCAGAACATTACCAGAGTGCCAACATTGCACAAGTTGTATTTAAAAAATATATTTTAAATATAGCCTCATGCAAGTTGATAATTTGAGCTAGTTTTATCACTGAAGTACTTAAAGTTGACGTATATAATTTTAGGAATCAAATTCTAAGTCACAAAAGATTTTATTAAATTTTCAGCACCAAAAAACAATGTGTCAATGTTACAAAAATATCTTTCAGGTCCTCTCTAATCAGTTCAGTGACTGAAACATTATGTTTGACACTTTAAATACAACTTGATCACAAATATATTCCCAAAGTTTTATGTTTGTGCACATGTGAGTGTCTGCATTAAGGAAACGATCTTGCCAGAAAACAATTTTATTGGTTCAGATAGTAAAAAGTAAAGATAGTAATAATAAAGAATAGCAGCACTTCGTTGTAAAGGACGAGATAAAAAAAGACAAATATTTACATGTTGTGTGTGAAAAGGAAAGTAAAACTGAAAAGTTTATGGGAGGTTTAAGCGGTGACCGCATCGTGCTCTTTGAACACGATGGTCTTGGGGTTGATTCCCACGCTCTTGGTGGTGTTGTGAGTTTTGTAGATACCGATGAGACGATCGGCGATCTCAAACATGTTGTTCCTCAGCGAGATGATGATGAACTGGGCGTTCTTTGTTTGCTCCTGCACAGAGATGAGGGGAAAGGGAAAAGAAATTACCGATCTGAAGAGAGATTGAGATTAGAGATTTTCGTCTTATGGTGCAGATCCACCAAGTCTGGCCAACAAACGGAAAAGACGCGACGGAGCCCGAAACGGTCCGGTTTGCTCCGGCGTATTGGTTCGACTGTTTTCAACACGGCGTCCGGGTCACAAACTTTCTAATTTTACAGCTAAACAGTACACTACAAGATGTTGCTGAAAACATTATAGGCAATGAATAGGCATTACAGTAACAGAATATTACTTCATATTTGCTCAGCGCTGCCTAGTTTGACCGTTTGATTGGAATTCGTGAGTGATTGATAGCTGCTCATAGACGGCGAGGCTCAAGCTCGGCTCTGATTGGTTGTTTTCCTCCGGTCTGGGAAATCTTGCAGATGCCATTAGGAGCACCGGAGGACACAGAGGCACATGATTTTTTTTCAGGATACCTGTCTCATGCACTACTGTTCAGAATAGTGACCGTTTTATAAAACAACTTTTTTTTAAAATCACATTTGCTCCATTTCTACCCACTGCAGCTTTAAAGGCTTAGTACTTTGTTTTGCTCCAGCTCCCATAAAAAAGGTGATTAGTCTGAACTCCCCCATTATTCCAGTGTTACACAACAGCACTGATTACGCCACAGTGCTGAAAATTAACTGGCTAAAATGTTAAATTACTTTTTTGTTGCGTGCCGTGTCGCCTAAAACACACAGGTCCATACTCACATAGATGTAACAGGCCACGATGGAGACGTTCTTGAAGTCGAGAGCGGCGTCTATCTCGTCCATGAAGTAGAGCGGCGTGGGTTTGTAGTGGTGCAGAGCAAACACCAGAGCCAAGGAGCTGAGGGTCTTTTCTCCTCCTGACAGGTTAAAGATCTTCTTCCAGCTCTTCTTTGGAGGACGCACGCTAGAGAGAGAGAGAGAAACAGAAAGTCAGAGCTCGAACAAAAGGACAGGATTTACGTCTAGAAATGTAGTAAACGAGATGTGCCTTTAGTCTTTTGAGCAGTTTATTTTTTTATCCTCTCTTACCTGAACATGATTCCCTCGGAGAAGGGGTCTAAACTGTCCACGAGCTCCAGCTCTGCGTCGCCACCCAGTGTGAGCATCTGGTAGTTTTCCTTCAGCTTGTTGGTGATCATGTTGAATCCGGTCATGAACTCGTTGAGGCGCTGTTTGCGCAGGTCCTCGTAGCCCCGTTTGAACTGGTCCCTCTCTGTGGTGATCTCGTCCAGCTGAGCCACACGCTGCAGGTACAGCTCCTCCTGAAAACACACACACACACACACACACACACACACAATGACGCGCGTTGAAATCGTTGCTTCAAGTTGCTGTAAACTGAAGAAATATCACCCGTGTAAGATTCAAAATGTTAGATAAGATAGGATGCACGTTCATATTTTATGCGTACCTTTTTCTTGTACTCGGCGATGGCCCCGAGGTTGGGCTTCGTCTGAGCGCACTTGGTCTCCAGCGTGATCATCTTGTTGATGATGACGTTGGGATTGGCGATTTCTTCAAGCTCGGCGGCGGCCAGCACGGGAAGTTCCTCTGCTGGCAGGCCCTCAATGGTATGAAGGGACAGCTTGGTGGCCTGAACAATATAAACGAGATTAATTAACACTCGGAAAAGTCAAAAATATAACTCATACACTCAAGACCGATCTATGTAAACAGAACCATGTGTAACTTCCAACACTTCAATGAACATATAGACGTATATGAAATCTTGAACATTTTAGCATTAAAAAAATATTTTCAATAAAGAGCACATTTCAAGTCAAAGTGCTTCAGAGATAACGACCGGTAGTGCCGGGTACACACGACACGAGAATCAATCCGATTTTGGGCCCCAATCCCCCCCCACCTCCCGACAATCACCAGCAAAGCCCTGATTTTTTGATGGTTTTAAAGATTATCTTTCCAGATATTCCTGTGGTGTGAGGTATGTTAAGAGGGTTTTTTTACAGCCCCCGATCAGCTCGGAAGTCCATCCTGGCCGCACCGATCTCAAATCGTAAATATTAAACATGTTCAATATTTACGATCAGATCTCCTGTTGTGTGTGGGGAACCACCGAGGACAGTTGATGACGCAGTCACGTGGGAAAGAACGATGGCCAATTGAGAACCAGGCTGACTGAAGCTGCCAAGCTAATGCAAAACGCGAAGCATAAAGTAGCAGTAAGATGGACCTCAGATATGGAGGACCAACTTGTTAATTTGTGGCAACAACACAAGTGTTTATTTAACATGTCTTCATCTTTCCATCCTTTGTGAATTTTGAGTCCAAAGTAGTGCAAAAACTAACATCGCTTATTCTTCCTGCCCGCCGTCCGCCATGTTTGTTTACACTAAAGTCACGTTTGATCGCGAGATATTTTGCGAGACTTCTGTTGTTTTTTTGAGTCGGGACTCTTGTTGTTCATGAATGGAATCTGTTAGTGTGTGTTCTGCTGTTTTGGCCAAATCGTTGCTCACCACACTACAGGAACTAAACTGTTAAATTGAACATAACATGTCGTTATGTGTGGGGTCTCTCACATTTTCGACATCTGTTAAGATTTTAAAAATCTTTCAGTGTGGGCCAGCCTGAACACAATCAGGCAAACAAACAGGACTCTAATAAACAGACAATTCGTATTAGTACAAGTAGTCTAGTGAGTTATTTTAAAAGGATTTCCTTAAATTGTTTTGAATTGGTATTGAGGAAGAAGAAAAGTAAATTACATGAAGTATTTATTGCTCGTTACCCCGTTGGACCAGGACTCCCAGTTCTCAACTATTACTTTGGTGAGTATAACGTTTTCATTACCGATTGAGCCTACGGCCAGAGTAACAATAATAAAAACCTAAAGTTGCACTTGTATTCACACTCCCCCTTTCCTCACCCACCTCTTTCTGCCAGTGTTTGATCTTGTTGTTGTGTTCAGTGAGGGTCGCCTCGATCTGTTCGATGCGCAGCCGGACGCTGAGGGACTCCTCCTGCATGGCGTGCTCCTGCTGCCGCAGGACCTTTATCTCCTTCAACACCCCCTGATACTGCTCCTGCACCTCAGGAAGTGCGGCCTAGAGGACGAGGGGAAAAAAACAGTGGTACTCAGCTTATTTGTTTACTTAAAATTCATTTAGATGTGGTGATTCTACACAGCTAGAGCAAAAAAGCACAGTTGGTCATAAGTATCTATGACATGAGAGAGATAATAGACGTTATTGAACTTTAAAAATAAAATTACTGTAACTGTAAATAGGAGTGGTTGAATTTATCATTGTGTCTTTTGATAAAAAAAATGGTAAAAATCATATTTCAACACTGCATTTCAACAGTTTATTGTATTTTTCTTTCCTTTGTGGGAATTGTAATCAGCAACTTTTCTCTTTATTTTCAAATTACAAAATGCATAGTCCTAGCTATATACATTGCAAGAAGACCAGATTTACAATAAACTGCTGTCATGAATGTCTCTTGGAGCATAAAACTAATACTTTTGGACATAGTGGTATAAAATATCTGGATATTTGTCGGTGCAAATCTGTAGAAAACAAAAACAATGAGCCTTAAACATTAAGTGAACAAGGAGTGCCAACCTCAGCCTCCTGACAGGCCTTCATGACCTCCCCGGCCTCGTCCTCCAGTTTCTTCAGTTGTTCGGTGAGCTCAGCCATCGACTTCTCGTTCTCCTCCAGCTCTGCCTGCACGCGACTCACACTCTCCTCACACTTCTTCAGGTTTCTGCAGAGGGGACAAAATGCAAGATATTAGCCTCTGTCAGAGTGCTAGCGATTAATGTGTGTGTGTGAGTGAAAAAACTACTCATAAAGTCAGGTTCAGGCAGCTCAGCTCCGTTACAGCTTTTCAACTTTTAACATCAGGATCTGATGTTTAATCACAGCAAATCCACTCTAACAGGAGGCGTAACGCGAGCAGCGTGTTAGCAGAGCGGCTCTGTTTGTTTGTGTGTTCAGGCTCAGTCTTGAGTGTAGGTCACCTGTGTTTTGGCTGCACTCAGAGCCCAACCCACAAACACTGTAGTTATGCGTCGAAAATAGACTTAAAGGGTAAATATTTGTTGCATAAATGCAACCCGATGCGAGCCGTTAACGTGGCCTGTGTGGTCGAACAGAACGAGAGTTCAGTCAGACGCACGTGAGAGCGACGACTGGAAAAAAGCTTTTCTGTGTAGACGCGCTGTAAGACGAATAAACTGCAAAAGCAATTTTCGTGTCGAATAGGGTTTAGTCCACACTAGTTGCTTCAGATTGTTTTCTAAAAGTCTGCTATCGACACTAAAACCTTTATTAACACTTACACTATGTTTCAATACAAATCCCAGGTGTTCTAACGGATTTATATTTCTTTTGTCAGACGACTGTACGAGGGTGAAGCAGTGATTTGATTCGGCTCATTAATGCTACTTGCTAAACAAGGCGAACCGTAATCCCTGCACTGCTGCACTGAGACACTCAAACAAAATGAATACGGCCATGCCTGTGAAATCATCCCAACATAAATATAAATACAGATCAGAGACAACACTCGTGTGATGAGGCATACCAACTTGCAAAAATCAGCTATCAGAGAAAGAATTAGAGAGAATAAAAAGGCATCTACAATGTGTATATTAGAGTGAACATGATTAGCTTTAGTGGACATTAGTGAAATAGAGAATTATATTACTGTGGTTTTAAAGGTGTGTGTGCACCCCAACATCATAGATATTTCCTGGCACTGAAGCTGCAACAGCTCCAGAAAGATTAAATCTCCTGTAACATTGCTGTTCATGTTCATCCATCGGTTTAATAATAATAATAGCTTTTTTTGGCTTTTTCAAACATGCTTCTCCGATAGGAAGAAGTTCCATGTTGACTCCATTCAAACGTTACAGATCAGTTAACTGCAATGTTTGTGCAAAAAAGAAACATCTACACACAGGCTGCCTCGGTGTGCATCAGTTCAGCTCCACTGTGTTCTCGAACCGGCTCGACGGCTCCTCCGGCCGAACAAACCGTGTCACGTGCAGCCACCGGTGACTTCTTGCTACATCAGACAGACTGCTGCCAGGCTGTGTTCTGCCCACGCGATCAATCTTAATGTTCCAGCTTACAGATACTGATGATGACTAGATGCCCATTTTAGTTGTTAACACCGAACACAGGAAGAAGAGAGGAATTCAGTGAAATAGTAACTTCCTTGCTGAATCTGATAAGTGGAATTAAATACTCAGAACCCCGGGAAATGGTGTTTTCCCCCTAGATAGATAAAAATAATTCAGCTGATCCATCTGACTTTTATCATGTATGAATGTGTGAACAATGCAAACGCTTAATTACAGAGCTCAAACGCGCGCGATTTCCTCACCGGTCAGCTGTCTTTATGGCCACTTTGGCCTTGGTTATGGTGGAGGAGCAGTCGTCGAGCTCCTTGTTGACCTTGTCCAGCTTGTCGTGCTGAGCTTTTAGCTTGTGGCTGTTGATGTCTACGATCAGGTTGTGGAGCCTTTTCACCTCGTTTTCCACCTTCCCAGCCTTGCTCGACGCCGCGTCGTAGTCTGAAAGAGCAAGAGAGGGTTACGGAGGGGCAGAACGAGAAAACATTTTCACGAATCGGTCGTGTAAACTCATTTAGAACTAAAAACAATAACGCAATATGAACATTTTTGACACCGTTCGATTATGTGGAGTGTAATTTTTTTCCCATGAATTACAACTTAAGTCTAACATGAGATCAAACATGAACTTAATAACATATTTAACAATTAACAACAATATTTCTCTTTACTGTTTATAGGAGGACTCTACCTTTCTTGAAGGCATCCAGGCTCTTCTCCATCGGTTTCTGTTTGGCCTTGTCCGGAGCAGCAGCCAGCACGTTGGCCTCGAGTTCCTTGATCTGAAGTTTCAGGTGAGCCTCCTGTTCAGCTAGACTCTGAAGGAAGGAAGGAAGGAAGGGAAGAAGAAAAAAAGACTCAGTCACACAGGCGCGCTAAGAGCTGAGATCGCAAATACACTTAAATGAGTGAGACAGAAACACAAGTGAAGGAAAAGGAAGACGCGTATCTGCCGTACGGTCATGCTGTTGGCGTATTTTTCCAGGGTGTTCTTCATGTCTCGGAGCTGCGGCCGCAGGCGCTGGACGTTCTCCTCGAGCTGCAGCTTTTTCTCTTGGCAGTCCTGCAGCTTCGACACTTTCTCGTTCAGCTTGCTCTCCATACGGTCAAGCTGCAGGAAAAACCCGTGAAAATCATCACGTCTCACACTAATGGCTCTGCTGTGGCTGATTATCTGATGGGTCCATTTTCATCCAGTATCTCAGAATTACTTCAAGGAAACGTGCTCAAGGTAAAACTTCAATACTTCTAGTTTACAGCAGGAATTAGGAATTATTTATGAAGCCGGATATAATAAACTAAATTCAGAAAATAGTGTCACTCGTATTAAAAGGTAGTTCTACACAAGTAAAAGATGAACATAATTTACATGAACTCATACAAATATATTTAATCTGCTTTTGAGTTCTTGTATTGCATCTTGTGGTGCTTAGATAGTATGTCTATTTGTTATGTTGTTAATGTATAAGATGGCCTATTAAATGTGAACACTGTGTGCCATTTGGCCATTTTTGCAAAGCAGGAACAGGTGTATAAATGTAAACATTACTCTGGACAAAATCAGTAACAAGAGCATGAATTTATATAAAAAGGTTATTTTAAATCAAGCGAAAATAATTTTATTTATATTTTTTTTCTCTAATAATACATCTGATAAACACTCACCTCCTCCTGGGAGACCTCAGTACCAATACAGGAGCCCATCCTGCCCTTCATTGCTCTTCCTCCTCCAGTCATGGTTCCTGTGAAGCACACACCAGACCACAGGGAGATTAAAAAAAACAATTTATTATCACACTGCAGCACACATCTCCACTGCTCTCTGTGTCGGGGCTGAGCTCCTCCTTTATTTTCATTCACATTTTAGATTTGTTTCCAGTGAGATTATTGAGTTTATACAGTGACTTTGCCTTTTTTTTTTAAACATTACTGTTGCTGCTCTAAAACATTTGGTTATATTTAAAATGTTCATAAATTCCAATCCTGTTCTGACTTTAGTTTTTTTTTTTTAAGTAGTATATTAAAAAGCAATTATTTAGTAATGAAAAACAAACGATAATAGTACCAATAAAGAACCAAACTGATGAGGAGCATCGATAAGAGCAGTAGAATCGGTAAAATCCTAACGATACCCGTCCCTGAAGACCAGGCAGGTAAGAGTTCTGACAATAAAACGTGAGCCACCCACCGGCCATCTCGATGATCTGTCCCTTCAGGGTGACCACTCTCCAGCGCTTGTCTTTCTGGAAGGCCATCCTCGTGGCCTGCTCCATGTCCTGGGCCACCAGGGTGTCCCTCAGGGCGAAGTAGAAAGCCGGTCGCAGGCTCCCGTCCTTCACGCGCACCATGTCGAAGAGACGAGGGCAGTCCTCCGGAGTGCGAATGGGAGCCATGTTCCTCTCCCACACCTTCATCTGAGCAAAGGAAGCGAGGAGGAGTGAGACGGCGCGGCAAGATGGAGGAGATTATTTGCGATATCGGCGGAAAAAAACCTGAATAGCTCAACAGAGTTTTTAAAGTTTAGTAAATGTACGTCTTTAGAAATCCCAGTAACAAGCTGGTAGAATTTTAAGTGGTCAAAGATGGAACTACTCTCTTGACCGGCTACTGACGTCACTACTAGAGAAAACAATCTATCCTTAAAGAGACAAAATCATCTGTTTACACTCTCTTTACCTTGTCAAGACCAATGAAGGTGGCGAACCCGATGTTCTGCTCTTTGAGGAACATGACACATTTCTGAGCCGTGTCAATGGTATCCACCAAGATGTTGTCCAGAGCGCCACAGCTCGAGGAAATGGCCACATCATACTTCTCATCTATGGCTCCAAGGTCTCCCTACAAGCATAAATATAATTTATAATACAGCTACTACGGACTTCTGCTTTTCATTCCAGACATTAAATGCTTAAAAGTAAAATAAAATTTAATTGGTGGAATTATTTTGTTGCTGTGTATCCCTGTATAATGTGTTATAACAGCTTTTTTTTTTTTTACCAATCTTCCAAAGATGCCGGGGATTCTGCCGCTCTTCTTCTGCTGCATGAGGGCATCCAGGACCCGTCCTCGACTGCGGTTGGAGGACAGAGAGCTCTTGGCTTCATCCACCTTCTGCCTCATTTCCCTCACCACTTCCCTGGTCTCGTTATCCGTCTTCATCAGCTGCTCCAGCGCTCCCTCGTCCTGCAGAACAGAAAAAAGAGAGAGGAGCGATTAACTGGCATCCACTGGGCAGAAGTAGTCAACAGATGCAGTGAGCACCAGCTGGGCGTGTAGTGGTTTCAATACGAGGTACTTTACATTAATAAGATGCAAAATGTCTGAACAACAAGCCAGTTAAACGACGAATTTGATGTCGGATTTTTTACCTTTTTGAGCTCCTGTTCTTTCTGGGGTATTTTGACTTCCAGGTCTTTGATGGCGGCACGGCGCTCGCGCAGCGTGTCGGAGGTCGTCTGAAGCGTCTGCTTGGCCGTGTTGAGCTGCGTCAGAGCCGTGTTGTGGCGGCTGAGGTAGATGTCGAGCTCCGACTGAGCCAGGTCCATGCGAGACCGGGTCTCGTTTACGGCCTTGCTGAGCTCCATCAGCTCTTTCTCTTTGGTCTGGAGGAGAGGAGAGGAGAGGAGAGGAGAGGAGAGGAGAGGAGAGGAGAGGAGAGGAGAGGAGAGGAGAGGAGAGGAGAGGAGAGGAGAGGAGAGGAGAGGAGAGGAGAGGAGAGGAGAGGAGAGGAGAGGAGAGGTTAGAATACAAAGAGGCACGATTTTACGGAAACAAATGCAAAGATCTAAAGTCAAACAAAGCAACAAACAAACACCAAGACACATATACACACACACCTCTTTGTCCTGTTGCAATCCGCTGGTCTCTTCCTTCAGACTCTCCATCACCTCCTCGAGTTTTTTCTCTTCTTTCACCTTCTGCTTCTCCAGCTCTTCCTTGCGAGCTGTTGCCTCAGAGATGGCCTTTTCGCTGCTGGCCGGTACACCGCGCACTTCCTCCAGCTGAAAGATGAGCCAGACAGGAGGACATACAAAAACACATGAGACGTGTTCCGACACCGGATTTCTAAGCAACGGTGGCTACACCTGTCTAGGGGTTCAACTCGAGGACATAATTCATCTACACACAACCAACCACAGAGTAAGAGCCCCTTTACCTCTTAAATTAGATGATAAGATTAAAGGATCAGCGAAGACTTTATTAGGGAGAAAAGAGGCATAAAGTAAATGGATTGAATACGCTTTTTTTTTTTAGTGCCAGTTACGAGCAACTGTGCTACACATTCAGAAGCGGGCCAAAACACACAGAACTGTAATCAACTATAAACACACATCGAGGACTGAGCGAGCCCTGGTTAAGACTGGCACAACAATCGGCCGCTTGGCAGGGCTGAAACAAGGCAAGGAGTGGTGTGTGAGTGTGTGTGTGTGTGTATATAGTCTATGTTTTGTAGGGTTAACTGCGGGTGAAATGTGAATGTGGCTGCTGGGAGTGTTACACAAGCCAGGCCATAGTTGACTACCACACAGCAGAACACTGCTCCCCAGAGGTCTGCCTGCCTCTGCCCAGCTCCCCCCTCTGACCAAGACGCTTCCAGAGCACAGCCATTGTAGGTGGGGCAGATAGTTTTAGAGCAGAGAGGGGTAGATGAGAAGCTATTACCTACAGTAACTAAGTAAAAAGTTTCAGTAAAGTTAGAGAAACATTAAGTCTAAGAAACCGTAACATAATTAATAGTGAAACAGAGCACGAGTGGGCTATCAATAGGCACACACACACACACACCACCAACAACTTGTGTGTTACTTCACGGCCCCCTAGTGGCTGGTTTAGGGCTCTTCCTGCCATGAAATTTGACTGACAATTTTAAACAGGATTTATATTTTTTTTATGTATCATGACAATTAATCTAGAAGAAATACACAGATTTCTCTTTGACCACGGGAAGAAAAAAATATGAAAAATTTAGGCAAGGTCTGTACACACTTTTGCAACTGAGACAGCAACATTTTTTTGGTCACATAGGGGAATCATGTGATCGATATCTGTTAGTAGCAATATTCACGTTTTTCGTATGAAAGCCGATTTCACTGTACTTGCTTTGTGTAGCCGTAGCTATATCATGCAGATTGATATCAGTTAACATTTCTTTGGAAACTACAACTCTTCCAGTAGCCAGGCTTTTTGTTTAAAAACGCTACACTACCTGTAATATTTTTACACGAATGTATATTCTCCTTCAAACTTGCTTAATTTTAACACACACAAAAAAAATCCACAAACATTTTTTAAATTGTTTATCTCTAGGAAATGTATCACCGTAGAATCCGTGTTTATCATAGCAAATGAAAATAAAAAAAGCTCTTAAAATACTGAAATTCAAAAAAAAGGTAGACAACGAACGATGAATCATACTAAAAAAACACACAAACAGTACACTGTTTGTGTGTTTACAATTGTAAAACATGAACCTCGACCTACAAGTGAAGTGAATTTCATTCAGACTAAACATGTAAGAAGTTAAAATGTTGTTGGATTCTGCAATTCATGTAGGATTCTGTACGGCCTTGACAAATATCTTTTTCTCTAGGCCTCAAAACAACAACCCTTGTGTGTGTTTTTTTTTTTTTACAAGCAACGGAAATTGTATTTTTAGTGCCCATGTTTCTTTCTTGGCCACGGGACAAAATAAACAGAGTTACACTGGAGTGTCATACACACACTGGTGCTAGCTTGTCTCGACTTAGTGAAACCCTGTATTTGTTAATGGATATGCATTGTAAATTAGGAGAAAAATGGCTACAATTATGCTCTCCTAACAAGAGTATGTGACTGTGTGCCTCTGTGACAGTTGGGAGTGAAATAATCACAACTGCTGCAGGGCAGCAAACAGTGATACCAGGTTAAATGAAGCAAACTGAACTGTGTGTAATAGTGGACCCACAATTTAAAAAAAAAGGCCAACACACCTTTTCTTTGTCCTTTTCCAGCTGCTTCTGCAGTTTCTTGTTCTTGCTCTTGGAGTGTTTAATCTTCTCACGCACTTCAACGTCCTGCAGGTCCAGCTGGGTGAACTTCTCCTTCTGGGTCTCAATGTACTTGTTGAGCTTATTTTGTTTCCTGGTGGAGGAAGGCAGCGTTTTTTTAGTACCCTCGAGTCAATCGTGGAAAAATCAACTGAGATATTAGATAAACCAAGATAATACGAAAAGATGCAAAACAATGTATACATAACAAATAATAATATGCTCAATTTCTGTAATGTAACACAGTAAACTCTTCATAGTAAATAATGTTTTAAAATAATCTATGGTGATCAAAGACCAAGAAATTATGAAATTATGGCATCTAGAGCATCATCAAGTTTATACCCATTTTTTTTTTTTTTTGCAAGGGGACAACAGTTTTCTCGGTTAATAGCCCTTTAAGCATGTTACATTGGTTAGTAAAGGAGAAGAAGAGGAAGAAGAAGAAGCACAAAAAAATGCCTTACTTCTCCACATTTTTGAGCTCTTGGTTCATTTTCTCTGTCTCCTGTGAAATCTTTGCATTTTTCTCAGTGAGTTCCTTGGTGTCCTCTAAGATCTTCTGCTTTTCCTGCTCTTTATCCACCACACGCTTCTGCAAATCATGACTAAATGGCAAAGAGAAAAACAGTGAGAGGTAAGATATTATAGTTTATCGAGTATAAAATTGGCACTCATTCAATGGATTTTCTTTTCGTTTCTATGCTACTGTTTAATTTAATGAGATTATATTATTGTACAATTCGTACAGAAACGAAAGAGATGGTGCCGATGCACTCACACATAATATTGGCAGAGCCGACTCTTGTGTTTGAAGATGTCATTCTCCAGGGTGAGGAACTCCACCGCTTTGTTCTTTTCTCCTTCCAAAGCATTCTTCTCCTTTTCCACCAGCTTCACTCGGTTCAGCTAGGACATTGAACATATCGCAATACTTAATATCAGGTCACATAACTTCAATAACATTTCTAGACATAAATTATGTGCATTAGTGACATTGTTTTTTACAGCATGTACATCATTCTGATGCCACATAAATATTTTTGATAAAAGCTACAATAGCATTCATTTGTTTCTAATCACTCCAGTCTCAGCTTATTTATATAGTACAATAAAATAAAAAATAAAAAATAAAATAATAAGAAAAAATAATAATTGTCAACATACTAAGATAGCACAATCTTCAAAAAGTAAATATGTGCGAGAAAGATTTTCTATGAAAAACCATGAATCATGTCTGGGGCAGTTGGCCCAGCCAAGTACTAACTTATCTTACATACTTCACAGTTACACAACTATAAAAAATTATTATTTTCATCTCAGATATGTGCATCAAAAACTTCCAAACACAGGCACACACAAAAAAAACTTCTTCAAACTATAACCTCTACTGTCTGTATCAATGCCCAGTACATGAAATTGGTTAGCTTATGAGTGTGTGTGAGCAGATAGTGTATTTCACCTTCTCTCCCCTCTGCTCATTGAGTAGCTCGATGCTGCGGGCCAGGGTTAGGATGGGCTCCTTGAGGCGCCAGGAGCCGATGATGTCCTCCAGGTACTCCAGCATGCCCTCGTCGTGGTCCGTCTGACCTTTAGGCTTCATCATGGCGATCTGCTCCACCTCGCCCTAAGTACAGTCCACAGCAACACACGGACAAAGACACGCATGCGATCATTCAGTGAAAACACAGAGCTAAAAGTTCTGATAAAACACTTGTATAATTTAATAAATCAAATCAAAAAAATGCCTACAACACTCGATATTAAGATATGTGGTCAAGTGAATTCATAACTCTAAAATTAAAAAATAATGCTGGTCTGCTGCAAACACAACTTGGCAGATACGTACGGTCATGTACAATATACACATTGTGTTTTTCTAGAAGTTCCCTTTGAGAACACAATGGCTTTTCACACTCCGAGAAAGTGAGAATAACCACCAGTATTACACTGGGCTACACAAAAAGAGAACATAACATTAAAATACGGAGCAACAACCCATTCTTTAAAAAAAATAAAATAATAATAATAATAATAATAATAATAATAAATAAAAAAATAGATATGATTCAATCTAATGAATGAGTAAATAGCGTCATCGCAGACATGTTAAACCCGCTTCAGAACACTTAGAAGTATTAATGTTATAACAACACATTATCACCCCACCAGCAATCACTGCTCATTACACAATTTTGTCTTAGAATTATAATTATCAAATTTAAAAATGAATGATTTTAATAGCGTGCAAATTTTGACTTCCTGTAGCTACACCGTGGTTGAATTTCAAAATACTATACATGCTACTTGGCCCCAAAGTCAGGGACAACTCTCCTCTTACAACTCCAGTGTAATTTTATTTGTCTGAACATGTGGTCATTTTTATAAAAATTTATTTTTTGAGATAGGCTGGCTTGGAATATCAATATTCCTACATAATTAATTTCATGATAAACACAAATTAACTGCAGATATAGAAAAATCTAAGTCCTAAATTATGTTTTATTTATATGGAGGGGGGGGGGGAAAGACAGCTCACACATTACTTTTATGTATGAAAGAAAAGAGAAGTAGAATAGAGAGCGAGGGGGAGATCCCATGTCATCCTCCGTTCTGACCAATGCACAAAATAGACAGCTTCCCCTTAGCCAGAGGCCTGGAAAAGTGACCTTGGAGAAAAGCTAGAGCCTCTTCCCATAACCATGCAGCCATGTCACAGACAGAGAGCTGAAAAATCTAACATCTAAGGAGAGTGAGAAGGGACACGCACACACACACACACCAAAAAAAAGTCAAGCAGGACACATGTAATCAACCAACTAACCACAAAACCACAGTGGAGGGTAGAAACGAAGTTTTCACCTGAAACTACCACACACTGTAAAAAAAAAAAAAAAAAAAAAAAAATATTGGGGCAACAAAGATTACATCAGCCATTTTGTTCTGCTCTGACCTGTGTCATCACCCCATAAGCCTTGGGTTAATCAGTAATAATGGGTAGGTTACACATGTAATACAATCTGAAGGGGTAGGGGTGTAACTAGTGAAGTGGTGCAAACTCGGTGTCACACGATGCTAAATAAAAAATAAATGAATCAATAAATCAAACAAGAAAAAATAATTAAAACATATACAGGAATGCAATACATTCACAGTGGAGGTAAAAAAAAAAAAAATATTGAACCAATATTAAAGCCATGGTAATGGAGGGTGTGTTTGATCCAGCCACACTGAAGCAGCACTGCTAATATTGGGGTTGGGGTCTAGTCTCACACGCCAATATTTACGTGCTGCTAAAGCGTGGCGGGTACATGGGAAAGGGAGAGAAAGGGAAGTCCAACCTGTCCCCACTGGAGGGTCAACCCCATTTAAAAAAAAAAGAAAAAAAAAAGAAAAAGATTCCACCCACTACAAAATCTGAGTTAGTTGTTCAACTACAGCCACTCACATTCAGGTCCATGTTTTTCCTTAAAATTCTAAAGCAGCAAATAATGGTTCGCACCTTTTCCACATTGTTTCAAACCATGATGCGCTGCTATAGCAGTCTAAGGGGGCTGGCAGAGGGCTCACATCCTCTCCTTTCCAATTCCAGTGCAACAGGTTATTTCCCACATACAGGCATGGCTTTAAAAAAGGTAGCCATGACACACTCAAAAAGAAAACTGAGAAATGGGCAGATAAACGAAGAGCAGGAAATCTCTGACAGAATGGGATGGTCACAGCGAGGATAACAAAAAAAAAAAAAAAAAGTTAGAAGTGGAAGAGGAAATTATATTTTAAAAAAAATTGCAATTACCTGTAAGATCAGAAATCTGTTGTGGTCTAGGTCGATGCCATGGCTTCGGAGTAAAGCCCCCACTTCTTTGAATGTGGCTTTCTTGCCATTGATATGGTAGGCTGAGGAATTGTCTTTGTTGGCAGTCCTGGAAACATAGAACTTGCTGTTGGGGATGACTTCGTAGTCATCTCCTTCCTGGCTCAGAGGGGGGAGGGGCAGAAGACACAGAGCAGCTTAGTGCACAGCAGTTCAGGAGAAACTCTTCACAGCTCTACACGTCAAATGATAATACTCATAATACTGACAAATCCACTGAGAGTGGTTAGAGAAAAACATCGCACATTAAAAACTATTAAGAAAAAGGTTTGTTTAAAAAGCACACAACAGATCTAGGACCAGCTGTAAATACACCATATCAATTTTGGAGTGCATTCTATCGTGTTACATTTACAAAATTTGAACAACACGTTAGATACGATGATGAGATTATAAATGAATTGCAAAAAGCTATGTAATTTACCTAAAAATGTAATAGTTTTAAAAACAAGTCTAATAATCTAAGTTGTGTACACCACTTCTTAAAAAATATTTTTAAATTTCATAAATTGCAGATTGTAAGGCTGGCAGAATTTATAGAATTATGCCATTAGTTTAACAACTTGATTTTAATTTATTGCGAACTGCTGGACCAAACAGAAACACTTAGAAATATTTAACAGTGGTCAAGTCTAAACTTACACCCCCTGTGGCAGATCCAATATGGAAACATGTGTAACTCTAATTCTTTACACTACAGTCAATTTTCAAAGTAATTTGTGATTTAAAGCAAAAGACTACATTTGTCTCTTTATACAAACACCCATTTTATTGACTTTTCACTGTAAAATCAAATTTGTAGCACCTAGTCACTAAAAGATTTTTTTTTTTTTTTTTTTTTAAATTGTTTAAAATAGAGGAATCTAATCTAGCACATTATGAATTGACTATGGCATGTGTGGGTGTTAGTTGTAACTTTCATGACTGCTTTGAGTCTCTGTTCAGTCACTGGTGTGATCACTGTGTAGCAATATTATCTCCTGAGCATTGAGGAAAAAATATATTTAAAATTCAAGAAAAACACATATCCACTAGAAAATATTGCTAAATCAGCCCTTTCAATTCGGACTGTGTATTGATTAATTTAAGAGAGGCCAGAGTGAGTGTAGTGTGTATCTGTGCGACAGAGAGACAGATATATATATATACCTTATCAATAATCTTTTGAAAATGCACCTCCACAGTACAGCTTTGCACATCATTATGTTTATCAGAGCTGTGAATCAGCACCGAGAGCTTTTTCGATCTGATCTTTTGAGCTCTGTATCCGAACACAAAGAGCATCGAATCTATCACATTGGACTTCCCACTCCCATTTGGACCAATGATGCACGAAAAGCGCTGAGAGAAAGGTGAGAAGAGAAGATAAAAAAAAAAAAAAAAGTCAAAATCAATTATATAAAAAGATAATGCATCCACAAACAAAATACTGTTTTAATACAAACGTTACACACTATGTATTAACATTTAAGCATAGTGAGATTGTGATTGTGAGTGTAAGCCAAGTGGGTGTAGTTAAGATTTACTTTAATATACTTATATTTGCAGATAAATGAGGGGAGCAGAAAAAGGTGAAAAAAACAAACTTTAAGGAAAGTTATAATTTATGATTAATGTCAGCACATGACTAGATCACCACCCCTTGCTCGATACACTCACTAAATCAAAATGGAGTTGTGTGATTTGTTCCACTTTAAATATTTCTTAACTCAATAAATGTTATAATATAGTAGCAACAATAATGTTGTACTTTTTTTGCGTCTATCACCACACGAAGCAACATGTACAGTTGCCATAATATGACATTAAAAGACAAATTAAATGAAAAAATTGAGAAAAACACTGCAAATGGTTGGTAAATCTGGGAGCTTAAAACACAACACATTAACAAAGTATTTCCCACAGCAAAGGTTTGGACATTTTCTTGTAACCATGTTTGGTCTGTACCTTGTGAAAAGGCCCCAGGATCTGCTCGCCTGCGTAAGATTTAAAGTTGCGATTGACTAAGTGTGTTATCATGAGGCGAGGAGCGCCCGGTTCATTGGTCATTGCTGGGGGCGGGGGTGGAGGGATGCTGCCGAGGATCTCCTCCAAACTGCGATTATCAACCGCCTCGGCAGCAGCCTCCCCGTGAGACGGATCTGTGGCACACAGAGAGAGAAAAAAAAAAACTTTTATTCCTCTGTAAGAGTCGTTTCAGGTGGTGGTGGTGGGGGGGTGGAGGGGGACAGTGGTGCATGGGGGGAGGGGTAGAGGAGCAAAAAAAAACAACAACAACAAACAAACAAAACACACGCAGCAAGTTGCGACAGCGACTCAAACAACGACTCCCGAGAAAGTTGACAGGCGTTATTTTTCTCTTTGTTCCGAGTACAAAAGAGACCGTGAACTAAACATTATTACACAAAACGCTCTCCGTGAGACGCGTTCAGGGGTAGATGCGCCACATTCATTTCGTCGATAATAAATAACCGAAGTGCAAAATTTCGACCGTGAACGTCACATTTCCACTCACACACTGAGCTGCACTCCGAAACGCAGACAATGAAAACATCTTGTTTTGTGTTAATAATATATATAACGCTAAAAACCGATTATGTTGCCATCACACACCAAAGCCACAACGACCTGTCCCAAAAAATCTATTGTGCTCACATAAGCATAAACAAGCTAAAGGGGGTCGATGTTTTGCAAATTCAAATTTTAGGCACCCCAGTGAAGCATTTCAACGCGTTATAAAGAAACATCACTTGATACCAAAGTGCATCTTAAGCTTCGCATGCAATTTATTATACAAATGTATAAGAATAACACCCCCTTTTTTAGATCTACTCCATAAAACACTTCCATTATCCAAAATCAAATTACCTCGTTTGCTGAGAAGATCCGGGGATAGAAGTGCACTCGACGATATCAAAATCTCAAAAAATCATATTGATGACTGACACTTTAGAAAAAAAATAAAAAATACACATCAGCCATTCTAACTACGTGTTTTAAAGTAAGTAAGAAAAAAAAAAAAGCTTCACAGCTGTGGCAACTGGCCCACTAAGCAGTATACGGCGCATTACACGCAACGCCGTTGAGTGAACACAACTTATTTAGATTCCCAGACACCCAAAACAGCCTTTGTTACTTGCCAGTTGTCGGCGGTGCCTCCTCTTGGCCATTGGAGTTGGTTTCTCGAGGGGGCACATCCAGCAGCTCGTCTTCGGAGTCATCCCGAGGCTGCGACCCTTTCCCTCTTGGCTTGGCTGTTGAGCTCTTTGCAGTTTTAGACGGCATGATTTGAAAATCTGAAGGGGTCATTTGTAAAGAAAAAAAAAAAAAAAAAGGAATATCCATGAGTGGTTTTTGTGCCTGTCAATCTCCCCCCAACTCCACTTTTTAGTCGGTCACACGCAGCTACCGTAGTCAGGCTTTAATCATTACCACAGTCAGATCCCCACACTGCCGCCCATCTAACTGTTAATCGCTATATTTTTCGTATAGGAACTTTTTTTTTTTTTTTTTTTACAATAGATAAAGTAACAACATGACCTGAACAAAGTGAGTTATTAAAAAAAAAGGCTCTCGGCCTGATAACATTATGAGATTGGCAACGACCAGGCTTGCCAATCTGCGTGTGTAGCAAATTAGATGCTATTATTCTAAACACCAAACCCAAACAACAGTAAAAATGAATGGGCCTCCTCCTGTGACAGACTCTTGTTAGCGCCCCTCTGCATCTAAGGTGTGTTTGATTTGCGCGTCACGAAGTTTGACGGCGACCCTTCTTGCGATGATGGGAAAAAAAACCGGAAAATAACGTAACGCTGACTTGAGAACAAATTCAGTTATTATGCAAATAGCTCAATTCTCTCCCCGCAGCTCTTAGCCTAGCCTACGTTATGGTTATTACTTGAATAGACGCAGCTAAACACAGCTCTCTCTGGTCGGTCATAAAGACACGACGTCCTAAATTGTTCCGAGGTCGCAAAGTGACACTAATATTAACTTAAATGCCCACTCAACCTTTACGTTGAGTGGGCGGAGGTCTAAGTTTGACTCGGCAACCTAACTTGCTAGCTAATTGGAACGCGCATTCAAATAACGAATAGCTAACGTTAACGGTAACGTTGGTAACTACACGTACGTTACGTCTTGCCAAGTAAGTACGTTAACCACCAGTAACGCTAGCTTGGCCCACAAGGATAAAACGCACGAAAACGTTAGCGAAACGTTGCCACGTTACTGCGCTATTTTCCAGCTACGTTAAGTTAGCAGCTGTAGCTAACTATCTAATGTGGAAATACCGCAGCTAAAGCTAAAGCTAACGCAATGGTAATCTGCACTGTGACGTTCACTGTACTCAAAGTTAGCGTTATCTTAAATGAAAGAGGCGCTTAAAAGACCAACTAACGTCGACTAAAGCTAAAGTAGCTGACGTTAACCAGACAAAAGGTATCGCAGCTCAAAGTTAAGCAACATTAATATTAGCTTAGACAATCGGAGAAGTTGCATGTAACTGTTATAGGGGTGTGCGTCTACGAAAAGGCTATTTTTTGCTTTAAATGTAATATAAGTCAAATAAGGGAGCAATCATCTCATCCCGGACTATTGTTAACGTTGATCAGCACGTTTTTTTCCACCGTAGCTGATGTTAAAAACTCAAAGTTAAGGTGTTATTAATGTAAAGCCTGGTTTGGAAGTAACGTTATGCATTTCAGCAAATAGACGGAACCCAGCCATTAAAACTTACTCTCAGTTTAAAAATGTTTCAATGAAACCTTCCGTAATAAAGGCAACGGTCTGTCGAGAGTCTTCCTTTCTCGGATCCAAAGCACGATCGCGACAAAAAGTATTCGTTAATCCAAAAATTGTGCAAATATATAATCCACAAAAGTTATCCCCCGTGTCACTCCGATCGCTCTCCTGCTTGAAAAACTCTAACTTGTAAATGGCGCCTAAACTGAGCCGTCGAACCAAATTCGTTACAAACTGACGCAAAGCACCATGGAACGTTCAAAGGGCAGAAGGGAAGAAAAAAAAACACCAAATTCAAAAAAGGGGGGACGAAGCCAACTCCGCCTCGCTCCAAACAAACAATAATCATATGACACACGTACGAATCAGACGAAAAAAAAACGCAGCTCGTAACAATACTTATACTTTACAATGTTATAATATGATTTAAGATTATTGTCAGATTCAAAAGCCTATGTTTCTACATGTTCAAAACGGTTGCCTGGTTACAGTAGAAGGAAGTCCCGTCCGGAGGGATAGTTTTAAATATCAGGAAATATTATTCGATGGATCAACAACTAAAATTAGTTTGTTTGATTTTCAATGAGTCGTATTAAATGCATTTATTTAACAGATGTCATTTTTGTACTGATAATTCGAAATATCCATTTCAAGGAGCGATACTTGCAACTCTCGCGAGAACTCCGAGCTTCTTCTTATGACCCAGATTACATGGCTACCACAGGTTAGCTTGATAGCGTTAGCGAGAAATTGTTGATTAGTGATGGATAGGCTTGCTCTACGCTGCATTGGCTATTCGTGCATCTTTTGCTGGAGTAAATGACACGCATGCACCGCTGGTTGTTCCACAATAAAGTCCGTACCGACAGATGTATGTCAGTTTTAGCCAGTAAACCAAGTTAACTTTAGCATTAGCAGTAGCAGGCAAAGGCTCGGGGACGTCTCGTTAGCAACGGTACCGTAGCAACTGCAGACGCTTGTTTCATTCAGCTACCAGAGCATGCCAACAGTTGAGACGCCTAATCTACAGGGTAACGTTACTGGTCATCGTTTTGGTCTTTTTTATATTGTTTCTTTCTGTGTGTTGGTTTGACATTGATGTGATATAATGAGCTTTAATGTGAGTTACTGTCACTGACAATGTGTTGTTCGTTTAGGAATCAACAGAGCAAGCATACACCATGAGATTGAAAACCTCGCTGCTACAGGAACCCAAACATATCCTTTTTATGACGTCGTTAGCTGTCTATCCTTATAATTGTGTTTCTGTAAAAAAAACTAGAAGAAAGGTTAGTAATTAATATAGCATTCATTGTAGTAATTGGTTACTTCCTATCGCTTAGCTCGAACTAGCAATTAACCTGTACCAAATCTATTCATTCTTTTTTTTTTTTCAGAAGATCCTATTTATTTGCAGAAGCTACCGTGGCATTTCATATGATCAATAAGAATACCTACCCCAATAACTCACCTCAGATCAGATCACTTTCCTTAACAGCAGATCACATAAGGAACTTGTCAGTTGTGTTGGCTGGACCACAGCAGATGAGCTGTATTCATGCAGTGAGGACCACCAGATCCTGAAGTGGAACCTGCTGACAAGTGAGACCAGTCTGGTTGTCAAATTGCCAGAGGACATTTACCCCATTGACCTACACTGGTTCCCCAAGACCGTTGGTGGCAAGAAACAGAACCAGACGGAGATCTTTGTCCTCACCAGCACTGATGGCAAGTCTCTTTATTCTCTAAAAACTGGGCTTTGTTTCTGACTTTACTAATCAAATCAATTTATCAGTTTTGTTTCAGTTGTTGTTCATACAGTAAACAGTCGCATGACAAGAAGCAGGGATTGTTTTCAGGCATAACTATACAGAGAAATAAAATGAGTTAGACAACATTGTGTTGATAGAATGGCAATTGTCAAATGCTAACTGAACTAACTAAAAATAGTAACTGGTAACAGAGTTTGCAGTGGCCTCAGGTCTTTCCCCCCCCTGGTTTTTATACTTAGTAGGATGACAGTGTCTTGCTTGATCATTAGAAGAACTAGGCAACAATTCAGGAGTTTTTCAATCATCTCCACCAGTGTGATACTTAAGATAGCATATTCATTTTCACTTCAGGAAGTGGATTGTAGTATCACAGTAAAGAGTGAGTCCGTCTCTGCTTTGGTTTTTAATTAGGCCTTCAATGTCAAATCACTAAAGGTGAATTTTTATTTTCCATCCGTATATTTGTAATACTAAACTTGTCGACAGAGTCTGTGTGACGTGCATCCACATGGCCTCTTATGTCTCTTCTTCAGCCTATATTAGATATAAACACACATAATATGGATGTACTGTTATGGCAGGCAATGTGTGGTCACAACACTAATGGCAGTGTAGGGTTGCATAAACACACCCACAAACTGAAGCAGCAATTTTCTCTGGCAGACCAGAGAGTGAAAACTCTGTTACGATTCACTTTTGCAACTTTCTTCTGCTTTTTGCCTTGTTAAATATCAGTATTTATATCGTTATCGTTTTAAAATAAGTTTCTGTTTTTCGTTGAAAACGAAACATGCCAATCACACGATTTTACTCTTTGTAACTTTGGTGTGCACTAAAAGATTTTGTCACACATTTTTAAATCTGGATTATGTTCAGGATATTTAACATTTACGAGATCTGTATGATATAGTTGAAAAAAGGCAGGGTTTTATTGGGTGGGAGGACTCGATTAACCTTGTGGCTTTTCCTAACCTTTTGATTAGTGAGCCTCTCTTTCCCTTGCCAGCATATTAAATTTGTTGTTGTTTTTTATATCGTGCACACGCAGTTTGACCCTTTTTTGGTGATATTTTCTGTCCCTTAATTCAAAACTAAATCTAATATTCTAAACAACAAATCAATAGCTATACTTCATTATTTTGGGATGCCTAATATTCCCCCATGGCTAAGCATAAGTGTATAGCTTAGATGCAGCATTTGCCATAATGTATTTTGTGTGGAATCTAAGCAGACCTGTCCCAAAGCGGACCAAATTACAAATTAAGCATGAAGGATGTCGCTGGGCCTTCTGTTTGGAACAACAGTGCGTCAGTCTCATTCACTTTTACCCTGTGGGACTACAATGTGGCGTCACAATAGATTTCACACAGATATATCATCAGGAATTCCTCAACAAACCATATATAAATAGAAGTAAAATAACAAACAAATCAGCACACACAGTGTTTAGCTACACGGATGTGTGCATATGTAAATGAAAATTAGAAGTTATATTTTATATTTAAAAGTTGTTTTTTCATTTGAAAGAGTGCTTCAGTACAGCTGTACATGCCTGTTATACTCACTACCTGCTGGTCCAATAACATCCACGTTTGTTGGGATTTCCAAATTTAGAAATGGGAGCGAGCAGCAGCATGCTGATTTGCAGTTTTAGGCCACCAGAAATTACATAGAACATTCAGAATTTTTTAATACACACTGCCACAAAGTATATGTTAGGCCAGCGTCTTCAATAACTGTCTCCATGCCTGATCACCCTTCGTGTCTAGCAATTGCCCTAATTCAACCAACAGAAACCCTTTAGTTTGACTCCTCCACTTTATGCCATAAGTTTGTAATTTAGCTTGGAGGAGAAAATGTAGCTTTGTTGCTAATTTATAGTAATTGTAATTCTATTTTTTTAAAGCTTTGTAAATATTGTCCTCTGGTTTTCTGGGTTGGCCCTAAAAAATATGTTCTGCCTCATGCAGCAACCTGAATCGGTCAGACTTATGAAACCGTGATCTCTGCAGACGACATCCACATAGTAGCCAGAGAATTGCAGCAGACAGTAGTGTTCCTGAATTATAGACTCTAAACACCCAGATCAGGCTTAGAGTGTGGAAGTAATGCAGCCTCTTTTTGTCTCTTTACAGGGAAGTTCCACCTGACCACCAAGATAGGGCGCGTTGAGAAGAGTGTTGAAGCACACAAGGGAGCTGTTTTGGCTGGAAGATGGAACTATGATGGGACTGCTCTCATTACAGGTAAAGATGACAGGGACATGCGTATTTTCATCGCCATTTAACAAATACTTGTTTAATCAGCCTGCTATAGAATTTTGATTAAAATTATAATTTTGTGAATTAAATTTAAAAAAGCCTGATATCCATTTCATCTGTTTGTCTAATTCCTTAGCTGGAGAGGATGGGCAGATTAAGATCTGGTCAAAAAGTGGGATGCTACGCTCAACACTAGCTACACAAGGTAAGGCTGAAGACCCTTTGCTTTACTTCACTGACTTTAAGCCACATATGTATCTAGTGCTTGTGTGAAACTGCTATCCATAATTATATATAGTCACTCAACCATTTCTTTTTTATGTGATCAGTCACCCAAAAATAAATTAACAAAGCAGAGCACATGAAGTTGTGATGCATGCATCTTCTCACTGTGTTGTCACAGTAACGGCTGCTGATGCCTTTTTGTTTGCAGTACTTGAAAAGACTGACTAGTAAAAGTAAGGCAAAAAAATATGAGAGATGATATATAAATCTTGATTAAAATAATTTAAATGCCAGTGTCACTGGACAAAAAAAACACTGACACCCATTAAAGTACAAAACAAATCATTAATATGCTCTCTTCAAAGCCACCAGACTCCAGTCAGATAATTGTAATTTTACCTCGCTGATCATCGAAACACACTCCATTCAAACTCGACAGAAACAGAACCAAACTCATCAAAACCATCTTTGTTAGTCTTTCCACAGTTCCAACAATAACCAACTCTGGTTCGAGAGTCTGACAGAGATTGAATAATAAGTAACCGATATAAAAAGGAAGTAACCACCGTAACATTTTCACTGTTTACTAACCCTGTTTTCTGGCGCGCTCGTGATGCCGAACGTGACACACCAGAAAAAAAAACCCAGAAAGGCATACTCGACTACTGGCAATGAGAAAGGGCCTAGCGCCTATTTTAGCAAGTTTTCCCATGTTAAAAAAAAACCTGCATATGCGCGCTAATTTGGGTGGAAAAAGGGTAAAAGAAAAAGACAGTTTAAAGCAGGTCGCATCCATAACAGCTGCCAGCCAGCAGCAGAAGCAATGTGAAGCCAGTCTCTGACCAACCAGCTGCAGGCATTTAGTAAACACAACACAACATACCGACACCAATTACACCCTCTCTGTCTTTCTCTATCTCACACACACACACACACACACACACACACACACACACACACACACACACACACACACACACACACACACACACATAGACACACATACACACACTCACACAAAGTACTGATAGCTTTTTAACCTTCTGGCTCAAAGAGTGCCTCTTGTGACAGACAGAGAGAAAAAGAGCAAGAAGCAGAGACCTGATGAAGAAGAGCAGGCACACAGAACTTAAGTTTCATTGATGTGTTTCAGGGGAGCCTTCTCCTTCTCCAAATGCTTTGACACACAAGTTCACCTCCTCATCTGGCTCCTGTTTGACACCAGACTCAGAATAACCACCCAGGTAGATGAGCATTGTAAGTCCGCTCTTAGACGTGGTCCCAGATGGAAAATAAATAGCCACACTAGGGATGTGAATCTTCTGGTATCTCACGGTTCGATTTTGATTCTTAGGGTCACGATTCGATTCAAAATCGATTCTAGTGCCCAAAACGATTCCCGATTCAAAATTGATTCTCTATTCAGTACGTAGGGGTGCTAATTTCAGTGCTACTCCAGTCTGCTGTGCGCTAATAAAGGCGGTGTGGCAAATTATAAAGTTTGTATAAGATTATGGAGATTTTATACTTGAAAAAGTTATATCAAGTGATTGCAATAATAAATAATAAATAATAATTGGTAGGCTTAGGCTAGCTGCCTTTTTATTTCTCAGAAACAATTTAGAAAAATAAGTTGTACACAAAGTAACACTGTAAAACTGGTATTTTATGTGATTTTTCAACAAATCACACAATAATGCTCGACACAACTTCGACTTGTAGGACTGTTGTCCATCGGTAGTATTATTTAGGTTCTTTTGAAGAAAAAAGACGTTTTTATAAATCAATTTTTGCAAGTTGTGAATCGATTTAAGAGTCGTAGAAGATGGTAAATCTCGATTCTTGAATCATTGTCCCCCCACCCTTAAGCCACACCTCACATGTTGTTTGATTTTATTCTTCAGCCTTTCATTCTACATTTTGTATCGATATTATGCTTTCATTATAAAAGTGTCATGTGTGGTTGTTGCATTCATGAGCGTACACCTCACATGCACGCGCTGAGCGATCTGCAAGATTTGCTTTTGTGTTGAAGCTCCCTTTTTACTCTCGCCAGGTAATTTAAAGTGACAATCAAGGAGGAAATGTTTCTGGCTGTGCGATTGTGTGAACACGTGCATGGTGTGTGTGTGTATATGTGTGTGTGTGTATGTGCTGAGCCTATTAGAATGTAATTGTGCTCAGTACAACCAAAAGCAAAGTTTTTTTTTTTATTAAAAGCACCATAAAGTTTCAAAGCTTTATAGGAGTGGAGTTTTATTAAAAGCCATAAAAAAAGACTCCTAATGATACATTTCTCTATCCAGCGTTCACATTACAGATGGCTTACTTATTAATTGATTCATCGTGCTGTTTGACTTATTAAACGTTTCTTCTCAGTTGTGGGACAGGAAAAAAAAAAGATGTGGATGAAAGTTGGCTTCTGGAGGAAATGGATGGCACACTCCCGCTGAATGACGGGCGCTGTGGAAAATCTGGCAGGGGAACAGCAATTCAGCGCCAGTATTTAGGAACATTTTTTCCATAGCTGGTTGTTTGGAGAACAAGCTGCCAGGTGGTGGGCTGCTCAACAGACCTACAGATTTGTAGAACACCTGGATATAGTAGCATTGCCACAGATGCACACACCATCCTCCACATGGTACTCCAATCACTGCAGGTGTTGCTTCTCTCCAGAGTCGACGACTCCACACACACACACACGCTACAGGAGCAGGCTGTTCTTCTTGGGTACTATGACCCATTTTAAGAGAGAGAGAGAGAGAGAGAGAGGTGTAGGAAGAGGTTGGAAGTGAGTGAGCGAGAGGGAGGAGAGAGGAACTTGCCTCAACCCCTCTCATCGCCTTTGTCAGATTTAGATCATGTGACGAGTTGGCATTTGTGAGAAACCACATGCACCTGGAGTGGGGTTAAATGTCAGGCCCTCTCCCCGCCACATGTGCATAGCCACAAACCCAGCTCATTCACACACACACACACACACACACACACACACACACACACACACACACACACACACACACACACATTTCCCCCTCACACATGTGCACTTAAAAGCACACACATTTGTGCTTCTACTGTAGAGGTTAGACGGGTTTTCTCAGCTGGTGTCTCTGCAAGCGAAGTGCTGCTCCATAGGCTGAATGAGGTGAGATCTCTGAGGGAATATGATACCTTCTGAGAGGAGGACTTAGCACCGCTGTGTCCTCGAGCTATTGTTCATACCAACTCCTAGTTTGTCAAAGAGAGAGGGAGAAATTCATACACACACACACAAATATTACATCAAGTAAGAGTCAAAGTCCTTATGTGTGGAAGCGCAATCCATTGCTCTTGGCTTTAGATTAACACAGGATCTTATCTTCTGTTTACCTCTTCTGTTTCTGCATCTTCCAGGGTCTCCTGTGTATTCTGTGGCCTGGGGTCCAGACTCAGACAGAATCCTCTACACATCAGGAAGACAGCTAGTCATCAAGCCTTTGCAACCCAGCGCCAAAGTCCAACAGGTACACTACCTTTATGTATTCCTTTAAGAGGTGAAAATCTCTGACTTCAGTTAATGGTCACTTAAAGGCTGGATTGGTAAAGATTTTAGAATTTTTTTTTTTGTTATATTAGTTGAAATTCTCATTACATCCAGACAGCAATCAATAAATCAAATGCTCTGACAATAAAACAAAAACAAAACCTGGTGTCTGTGACTGTCGCAAGACTGCAATGAACCCGTCCAATCATTTAATTCGGCCCGAATGTAATGATCGGACGGGCTACCTGCCTACCTACCTGCGTGCACTCTGCCCGTACACTCATTGCACGTCACCGGAGTCTTCCACAAGCTGCGAGGACTATCGCGAGTACTCACAATAGCCATGTTCGCCGTTCATGTTCATTATATGTTTATGTTTGTAACGATCATTTGGAGGGAGTGGCTTTGGAGGGGGACCTGAAGGGACGGACTGTCAGTGTTGCCGACTTGGTGACTTTCTCTCTAGATTTAGGGACTTTTGGAGCTAGCGCTGCCAGCTACTTTCATTGGAAAAGAGTTGGCGACAGTAGGCTCGTTTTTTCGGCTGGATCATTTTAAAAAATCGAATGACTCAATAGTTGTGGTAATGGACATAAAATCAATCAAAAAATTGAGGCATAAATTATTTTTGACTTCTAAATAAAAAAGACGAATAGGTAAATGGAGACCCGAGTGGATCAGTGAATTAACAACAATACACACTCACGAATAAGAAAAGAAAAACCTGATAATGATGCAAAATATAACATAGCTTTGAATACTATGGACACACCAAGTCCCTATAATAATGTGACCTAGTAAGTGTTTTAAGTTGTATGTTACCCTGTCTGTTTGTGGGCTCTGTAGCTACATTCACTGTCTGCTTTGCCACATATACAGTATAGTATCTGATGGGGAGTTTCTTTTCTGTTGTCGATATCTTTGCGTGATACTTTTTTATCTCGTGTGTGGATTTTGCTTATAATTTGACCTGACGTCACTGGGCGTTTCGCCTCTTTTCAGGTCTTTGTGAAATAAAGTCAAGGTTCATTTATTTGCATTGCTACATAAAGGCATAAATAAAAGGAATAAGAATGCAATAGATCTATATGTCTTTGAGTGTTGCTGCATTTAAGGGAGGGTGCAGCGAGGACATTGCGCACCAGCGAGTGTTTTTCTTGTTCATGTATACATTTGTTTATTATTCTTTCTTGGAGCCGAATACCACCTGGGACCTTGGATAAACAGTAGAGGGTTTAATGTGCGCCTTCTCAACCCTTTGCTCTCCCCCAGCTATCGCCACACATGCAGGCACAAGCACACAGATCACATCCAGGGATGCGAGCGGAACCTGTGAGGACTCAGTCTGAATGGGTTAACGTGCGTCAGCCAACAAGGGTTAGACATGGGTTGGAAATTGCCTGGCTCTGATATCTGATATGAAAGGGGTGTGACAAACAGGACCCCCCCAAAAGATGATCTCTACCATCCCTTACACAGATACACACAACACACAAGTGCATGTGTTTACGTGTGTTTCCGTTGGGTGCGTGGAGTGAGCAAGCAGGGTACAAAAAAAATAGAAAATAGAGTGTAGGCATATAGAGAGAACAGAGAGACCTTCTGCTCTCAACACATGATGTCGACTCAGTTCCGCTGACATAATATGAAACATTTCATAAACCTGTAACTATGCAAGAACAAGAATAAATGCCACTCTCTCTGGATCTTATCCTGCTCACCTTTATGCTTTCTCTCTCTTTTTTGGACTCCGTAAAAGTGCATGGATTTATCGGAGATCTCTCCCACTTCTCTTCAACAAAAGGGAGACGTTATGTATGGATAGCATCATTGTGTTGTGTTGACCATAACTCTCAACTCTGTCTCTCTCTAGTGGAAGGCTCACGATGGGGTTGTTCTGAAGGTGGACTGGAGTTCAGTTAGTGACGTCATACTGTCAGGTGGAGAAGACTGTAAATATAAGGTGGGCAGCGATTGAGTATACTTTTAGATGTCTCGTGGGTGTGTTGAATTGTTTTTTTTGCCTCTCAAACCCGTGTCCTCCCTAAACAGGTATGGGACAGCTTCGGTCGTCTGCTTTACTCCTCGTCGTCTCACGACTACCCGGTCACCTCTTTGTCCTGGGCTCCAGATGGAGAGGTGTTTGCCGTGGGCTCCTTCAACACCCTGCGGCTCTGTGACAAGACCGGAGTAAGAAAACTTACTTACCCTTTTACTCTCCACCATTACTTTTTTTTCTGAGTTGTTGTCGTCTCCCCTCAGGATTCTTCCTGTTATTCTATCACTATAATGGGATGTCAGCAATTAGCAGCTGTAGAAACTGTATATATACACACACACACGTTAGAGTGCTGGAGGTTACTTCTAAACATAACTGTTGCAAAAAGAACAAAAGGCAGGAGGAGACACTGAAAGATGTTGCAGCAGCTTAGTACTTTGACATAAAGCTAACTGGGTGATAAAACTGAGATTTTAGAGACACCATATGTGGCACCTCTCAGACTTCAAATTCATTTAATTGTCTGTTGATTCGTGTATAATACAATTTTGCTTCAGTGAAAGCGGGACGTGTAAGTCGTGTGCTACCTCATCTGATAATCGGTTAACCCAAATACCAATATTGTTTGGCGTGTCAAACCAAGAAGTCCATTCACTACCAGTACAAGTACACTCTCATGTGCTCTTGCAGTAACAATGCAATTAGTCGTCCTCGCCCTAACACCCCTTCCTAACTGAACGCGATTCGAACAAGCGAGCGAACATCAGATTGTTTCAAAAAACGATCGCCCTGGTCCTATTTATGCAAAGTTTGGCGCACCCTCAACCTATTCTCACTGGTCAAAATCGACGCTGACAGTAACTGAGAATGAATCAATATTGCGCTCTCTATGTAATAGAGAGTGACATTGCTCGTAGTATATCTGGACAATATTTCACGCTCCATTTGCCAGAGTTAGCGAAGAGGTGTAATACCCCTTTCACACATGACCGAGGACTGTTAAAATGGTGATGGCAATCATGTGCCATTGTGCGACAAGGTAAGGGATGTTTTCATTCTACCAAAGGTGGCACCATGCCATATCAGTGATAGGTGTCTCCTCTCTGTTTAAAGTTTGGGTTGTCGGTTTATAAAATTATGCAAATCCAGATTTAAAGGGACAGTATACTCTGTAACTTTCTGTAACTTTCCAAAGCCTATCTTTCCTCACATTGCAAGCCCCTGTTTTGTGTATTCTATTTGTTTATTCTCATCTACAATATTACATTTATGCTTTGTAGTCAGTAGGTCCCTTTCCCTGAAACATACAGGTTGCATCTGAAGTTCCACGCCAACATGCTATTTTGTGTGCTAAAACAGTGTGTCAGATTTTTCAGTATGTCAGAAACCTTAGTATGAAACCAATAGTACGCGAATTGCACGCTATTTCCGGTGAAATATTAAAATATATATAACAAATGACGGACAGCAATGTAACATCAGTAATGCTTCAATTTAACTGTAAGTATAAGATTTCACTTTGCCAGGCGTAATATATATTTTAGAATATACGGTGGTATATGGTCACATGAGGTTGGCACCGGTTACCATGGTTACGCGTCTCCAACCGTCTCCAAGGAGGCTCTCAGGAAGTGACGACAAAAGTTACTGCTCGGTGCGTCCGAAAAGAGACATACTACTGCAGGGGTGTCAAACTCAAATACACAGTGGGCCAAATTAAAAAATTGGTACAAGTCGAGGGCCGAACTGGTTCAATGTTTATTGCAAAACTTATTGAAATTAACTTATTGCACATATTGAACCTGGAACTAACAAAGCTTAAGTTATTGCCTATAAAAAAAACATTAAACATTAAATAAATAAAAAATCTGTTGCATTCATTTCTTATGGCTCTATCTGCAGCTTTTCCAGAGTAATTTCTAATGAAGACATTTTTCCACATGCCAACAACAGCCAAAAAATAATTTCCTCCAAAGAAAAACCAAACATGCCCTGTGGTACAAGAGAAAAAGTGCTCTCAGTCGCTTCATAGTGTCTTCTTACCTTATATTCTTTCATTACAGCCACACCGTCTCCGCACACAAGACAAACAGGTTTGCCCTTTATATCCGCGAACATATACTCTGCCTCCCACCTGCCTTGAAAACCTCTGTTTTCAAAGTCCACCTTTCGTTTAGCCATTTTTTGGGGAGTGGGATAGCTGAAAGTTGGCCACAGGTGACTAGCTCCATAAAGTTGCTGATGAGCGAGTAGTGCAAGGGCTCGCGCTTGCAGGCCCTCACGTGGCTACGCACTGGCAGTGCATTGTGGGATTTGTAGTATTAGTGGTGCGTGCAATATACCGGCGGGCCAGCTCTAATAGTAATTAGATATTATCCTGCGGGCCAAAGATAATACCACCGCGGGCCGGGTTTGGCCCGCGGGCCTTGAGTTTGACATATGTGTACTACTGTTTATTCACACAAAAGTACGATGAACGATAGTACACATATTGAATATGTAGTGCATAGTATGTGATTTCGAATGAAGCAGCAGTATCTGTGGTACACTGTTAGCTTTGTGGTGGAGTGACTCGCAGGTGCAGTGTGGTTTACATTGTGCAGCTCGCGACAAGCCTCATGCTTTCCATACATTGTTCATCTCTGTAAACCACATTAGGCTGCATGCCACATGTCCTTGTCACCTGGTGCTGATGGTAACCGGAGTTGTAATGCGAGGGGAAATGAGAGAATGATGAATGGTAATTGTTGTTTTATTATTGCCGAACGTTTGGCCAGGAACAATATTGCCAGTTCCCCGCTCTGCCCTCGTGGGACGTCCGGGGCTTCTTTGAGTGTACGCGGCGGAGATGTCAGTGCATTGCCGTTTCAGACCCGTTGTAATGAAAACAAACAGCCGGGGCTGGGTTTTCTGTGTGCTGATCACCAGGCATTTCATGCTCCATTTTGATTTAATTAGGATCAAATGGCTTTTTTTTTTTTTCTGGAGCACTAAAACAAATGGGCTGGAGAGAGGTCTGAGCCAACACATATGTCTCCTCCAGAGGGGTAAGGTGTGTGTTTTGGAGCGGGTTACATTAACATAATGTGTAGAGTTCTGAACATCCGAAGGGAGACTTTATCCTTTACCGTTACTTTTGGTTTTCTGAACAAGGGATTTCAGTAGTTTTTTGGAGAATTGCCCAGACTGAATGAAATAATTCAAATGAAGCCAGCTTGTATCCGTTTTCTTTGCGTAAACAAAAATAAATATTAATGCGCTTTTAAAACCATAACAGTACAACAGTACTACTTTGCTCCTTTTATTTTTTTGTAACGACCCGCTTCACCTCACGACCTCCTCATTATGGGTTTGTTTACGTGGTTGGTTTGTTCCATTGTTTCGTCAAGGCACCACTTGCTTTGCTGTGGTGCGTGCTTGGTTAAGACGGTGTGATGATGATGATAATTACGATGATTACGGTCCTGCCCTGCTCTGAATGGTGGAAGGGTATATAGCTTGCCTTCTCCTCCCTAAGCCCCTCAGAGACAGCGTGTACTGTAGCATGGCGTGGGAGGCTTGCTCAAGAAGAGGATTGTGGGTGGGGGGGGGGGGGGAGAAAACGAAAATCCCCCTCCAAAGGTCACTCCATCTGAATTCTATGTGTGAATTCAGACATACACTCCTCCGTCCACTCAAGTGCATACGTGTGCACACTTTGCCACTGTACTATAATTACTGTAATCTCATTTGTAAATGTGAGTTTACACACAAACACAGAAGCCATTACCCCAATTACAGGGGCTTTACCTGTGTTGCCTCTGCGGTTTGTTTGCGTGGCGCGGCAAGGGTTAAGCAGCGCGAAGAGTCTTTTCAGTTACTAGCGTGACTAATGGGAAGGAGTTTCATTCTGTATCTGCTACAATGAAACCTTGCACTTTAACGTATTGCTGCTGGCTCAGCAGGATCAGTCCCGCGCGTTTAACCCCTTCACCTCCCGTCCGGCTCTGCTCTCCTCTCGCCCCTAAACTCTCGACTCGCTCCTACTCTTTTTCCCTTTTTCTCCTCCACGTTTTCTCCCTCCACGCACCACAGGGCAGATGTAGTTTGTTACCCCCCTCATTATCACCGTGGAGGGAGGGGGGAGCGCACACACACACACACACACACACACACACACACACACTTACGCACAGACACACACACATATAAAGTTTACATCGAGGCAAAAGTACTGGGAAAGATTAGTCTCGTAGCTCCAGCAAAGCCACACACATGAACTGAGCACAAAGTTTTGTTTTTCCATTTCCGCAGAGCGTTATTACTTGAATACATTATTGAATTATTAATACACATTTAATTATTTTCGTTGGGATTTTGTTGAGTTTGGAGTTCTTGTGTGTGGAGTACATTTTCTCTTCACGGGAGCTTTAACAGGACACAAGACACAAAGAGGCTCACTGTCCCTTTTACAAGATTTGGGAGAGACAATAAGTCAGTGTCTGTCTGTGTGCCTGCCATAGTATATGCATGTGCCCACATGCCTGTGTGTGTGTGTGTGTGTGTGTGTGTGTGTGTGTGTGTGTGTGCGTGTGTGTGCAACCATTGCCGTGCAAATGTGCCTGCGAGACAGCAGTCTATTTACGAGGCGCTGCAGCTGGTGTCTAGCGTCTGGACCCTGTCACGATCCCTGACACTGTCACTGGCTAACAAGTAGGACTCATTGTGCCAGGCGAGCACCCTCTCGCTTCTTTCACTCCGCCTTCTCCCCCCCCTCCCCCTTCCTCCCCCCTCTCTTCACTACGCTTTTTTTTTTTGTCTCCACTGTACACCCATGCTCGCATACATAAATGTAATAGCTGCTTGGTTTTGCTTTCCTAATTCCTGCACAATATTACATTTATTTTCCCTTTTTGAAACTTTCTCGGGTTAGATGTTATTTACGTAACGTGTATTAAGTTCTGCAGATTTTCTCTGCTCGGTGTTTCAGAAACTTTTAACGATAAAGGAAAAGAACATTTTCTTACAGGACAGATAAACTGCAGGACATTGTCCCGAGAGCTGATCGAAGTTCGGCGTTTTCTGCTCAAGGTCACATACGGTAAGCTGGGGCAGGATCTTGTAGTAATCGAGGCCAGATTTCATAATCATTTCACCATCCTTCCTTTTCGGTTTGATGCTCATTCAGGACTTCATTCAAACCGAAAACAGCCCTGCGTTAAAACGATGCAGGCCACCGCAGCACTGTGCCGGATGACATCACATTGCGTTGTGGCAAAAAATCGAGCCTGGATTTTGGCCGGACGACCTTGCTTTTGCCAGGACGGCTCATTCATTCAAATGAACGAGCAGCCTGCATTTTTTTTTTTTTCATGCAGGGCTAATGTCGATCTGAACGTGGCCTTATAGACCCAGACCTTGTTTTAGTGATTACTACTTCCCTCTCTCTCCCGGTCTGCTTTAACTGAGGTCTTCCTGAAACGTTTCTGAGCTTAGCCCTGGTACGATCCAGGCTCCTGTCACACTCCTATAGATACATCTCCTCTATCCCCCTCTCCTCTCCGCCCCTCTTTTTTCTACTCCCCCATTTGTAGGTTATACTTAACCTCACAGGCAAACTAGTCGGGATCATCAGGCTGAGCCCTACAGTTCTTACCGACACTCTTGACATGTGTAACGACTAAAAATGTCTCCCTCCTAGGGGTGCACATGCTTGCAGTTTTCCTTCCACAATGTAATAACAGCTGTCACCCTCGTACGCTTTTGGGAGATGAGTAGTCATAAATCACGCATCAAAGTTATGGCTCATAATGGCAGTGTTGTTTTCAAGAGCAGGGTTTGTGAAAGTGTGAAACCGCTGGTATCTACTTGTGGACACTGCCTTGTTATTTCGTACAGTTGTCAAATGGGCCCTCAATCATGACAATCGAGGGTATATTATCTCAAGCTGTTATTTTTCTGCCAGCCCCGCTGTCTTTGAATAAAAACTGCTTCTTCCCTTATCTGTCTATTCAGCAGAGCGCTTTGTGCTAGGTCACTGGTCTAACAGCTATTCTGTTTGAACTTCAATGGGAGATTGAGTCTTTTTTTTCCTTCCTCTATGTCTATGAAATACAAGCATGCTTTTCCTTTTGTAAAGTGTAAAGTATAAATCCCTCTCTATCTTTTCCTCCTTTCGCTGCCTCCCTCCTCCCTCCCTGCGTCAGGGCGTGTTGAACTACCTCGCGCTTATCAGTAGCTCCCCTTCTTGGCACCCTTTCCCTCGAGGCCCTCTTTACCTCCCTTTTTTTTCTGGGTGAGTCCGGGGGGTCCCCCTCAGGGTCTTTGTGAGCCTTGCTCAGCATTGCCACTCTGGGAATGGGTCCATGTCCAGCTGGAATCATCATTGCTCTCTCTCTCTCTCTCTCTCTCTGTTTCTTTCTCCTCCCTTCCCTCTTTAACGTGCACCCTCATTCTCTATAGGATCTTTGTCTGCCATCCTTATAGCTGCCAACCATTATTTTCTCTCAGAGAGTCTATCGCTCTTGACTATACGTTAGTCTGCCAGTCTTCTTGTGGTCTTTTTTTTTTTTTTTAAATCTTTTCTTAGCCGTAGACTCTCGTCCTCTATGACATGCCACCTTCTCCCTAATTGCCAGACTTCCCTGTCTTCTCAATGAGTCCCTGCTCTTAACATTCCCCCCCCCACTCACTCTCTTTGGGTAGCATATACCTGAGCCCGAGCCGGCAGTTCGCTGCCAACCACTGGCCGGCCAACATCTGGAAATTGCCGCTGCTGGAAGAGAATAAAACGGCCCAGAGCTCTGGTCCTGATCGTGAACCACTGTTAGTGGAGCATGAAAAGGCAAAAAGAAACCACTGTAGATTTATTAGACTGCGAGCCTTTATCTGTTTTCATCACACGAGAAGGAGACGTTTAGCACGGCGTGGCTCAAGTGGAGGAAAATGTCGCTGCAAAAGAAATGGGAAAGGCAGCAGAAATAGACATACACATGTAGAGGATAGGGGGTGGAAATGCAGAAGAGAAGATGATAAGTAAAGTCTAAGCGAAATTTACTGGCATGAGTCTGACAAAGAGAGCATGTGCACATGAGAAAAGATGGTGACTGGAGCGTTTGAAAAAAGACGAGTAAGTTTTGAGAGTGTGTCAGAGAGAGAGAGAGAGAGAGAGAGCAAGAGCGAGGGAGCATTGTCAAACAAAGAGAGTCCTGAGTCAGCAGCAGAGCAGTTTTCTCCCCAGGCAACTGGGCAGGGCTACTCCTCTCTCCCTCTCTCTCTTTCTCTCTCTTTTTCTCTCTCTCCACTTGCTTTACCCCTCCCTCCCTCCCCTCACAGATCTGTGCTTTTGCATGCTAGTACTTCTCGCTCTCTGCACTCTTCCTCTCTGCTCTCTCGCTGTCGTAAGCCCGCTCCCCTCCGTACACTGTGAACTGGTAGAAAGCGACCACAAGCTCCGAAAAGGGCAATCGGGGTCTATCTCACCCTTCAGAGCTCTCCTCCTCCACCACCGTTTTCTCTCTTGTTTTTATAGGAATAATTTTACTTGATTTCTTTTAACACATGTTGATGAGGTTTCCAGGCATGTCGAAAGCCTATAGTTTGGAGTGCGAACAGCACATGACCGTATAAGATGCAGTACTTACATGTAGACTTAATCTATCATCCCAAGGAGCTCATTAGTTTCCCTTCCAGAATGTGAGGATAATGGTTTCTCCTTTGTGTTCGAGGCCCTTTGTGCCGAACAGGCTTCGGTTTTTCTGTGTTGCTGAACTTATTCTGGCACACTCTGTGGAACAGCGTATTCTAAGGTCCTTCTCGCAGATGATTGACCTCAATTTTTTTTGTGCGAGCTCATGTGTATGTGTGTGTGTGAGCCGGTGCCTGTGTGCGTAAAGTGGGTTAGAGTAAAAGGCACTTGTTGACATGGTAATACTTTTACACCTCTCTAGAGTTCGGCTAAAGGCTCGCCTTGTTGGAAACCAAAAAGGAGGGGAGCATGAAAAAGAGCTGAGAAAAGAGAGCAGTTGGAGGGGTGGGGGGGCGGGGTAGTGTGGAACTGTCCAATATATCCTGTAAAGTTGGCCTAGGCAGTGAGGCTTGGAGGATTGGTCTCCATAAAAGACGGTGGTTTCTCTTTCCCTCAAGCCTCTCTCTCTCTCTCTCTGCTCTTGTCCCTCTCCCTTCTTTTTTTTTTTCTTTACTTCTCCACCCCTCCATCCTTCCCTCCCCCCACTGTATGACAGTGAGACAGTGCCCTGCCAGCCCCTCTGGCAGAGTCATCATTCTTAGCAGCACTAAATCACTACCTCCACTAGCTAGACAAACATGTCACACTCGCAGAGAGAAAGAAGCAGAAAGAGAGGAAAGAGGGGATAAAATAGTATAAGGAGCGAGGGTGCAAATAAAGGGCTTCGGCGGTGCACACAAATAAGCGGAGCATGTGTGTAACTGGGGTATCACTTCGAGCTTTACTGCCAACCCCAGAGTTCATTAAGGGCTGTTATTGAGGAGTAGGGCTGGGCTGGAGGCAATGGACCACGGTCCAGAAAAGGATGATTTGAAAGGGTTTAATTTTGGCTGCACCCTAGGGTTCCTCCCCCTCCTTCTGCTGGCTTCCACACGGATCCGAACGGTGCTACGCTTTGACGTTGACTAATTTATTGACTGGCTGCTTCGTTTGGTGTAATTTGTTATATATGTTTGCCTCCACGGAGAAATAATGGGCTTGTCATCACATACATGCATGTATGCACTTCGGTTAGTGTGTGTGTGTGTGTGTGTGTGTGTGTGTGTGTGTGTGTGTGTGTGTGTGTGTGTGTGTGTGTGTGTGTGTATTGCAATGTGGATACCTGTGTTTTATGTTCTATGAAACCAGTATCCATGTGATTTTTACAGTATAGCCAAGAAGGGCTGGGACGATACACCTATCTCCCGATTCGATACTATAACGATACTTGGGTGCCAATTCGATATGTATTGAGATTCTTAAGTATTGCGATTTTACAAGTATTGCGATATGAGATTATGATTTATTGCGATTTTTCTTAACTTTTTTAACACTAGACCATGGGAAAAAGTTGAATCATATACTTCTAAGGACATGTACTTTGGAAAATATCTATATTAATACAGCACAAATGTTTGATTTTCAGCATATATGTAGTCAGAGATGTCCTGAAGTCAAATATATTAGTCATTGTCAGGCATTATTTATTAAATTTTTTTCCAGCAACCCACAAATCAAAGAATAAAGACATTTCCCTCACAAATTAGAGGTATTTTCTTTTTATATATATATTATATATACAGTTCCCTTTGTTAACACCTTATTTTGAAAACTGGACGTAGTCACACGTGTATACTTCCGCTAACTTCGCCAAGTCCGCCGCTAGCTCTCCCGTCAGCTCCGTTCTCTTTATACATCCATGGTCAGCTCCATCGGGGCCGTTTGACTGTATTTAACATAAATGTCAGTATATGGGTGCTCTACAGTTGTAGCGTCGACCGATTTGACCACGGAGATGAGAGTGGCGGCTGGCTTGACCGCGCGTTACCGCAATACAATAACGTTTCCTGTTCATGGCAGAGTTAGCATGCAGCTTTAGCCATCATGTCTAGCTCTGCTTTTCCTGGCAATGTGTGAAACCCAAAGTGTTTCCATACTTTACTGTGTTACTTGTTTACCACTTTGGATTTAACATGCGAGGGTTCAAGTCGTATCCACGTGGACCCTCCGCTGTTTTGTACTTCCTCGTTGCGGCAGGCTGCTGTTTGTTTTGGTTGACGGTTACGGAACGTATATGATGTCACGTCACTCAGACTACAACAATAAAAGCGGTAACTTCCTTCTACCTCTGCATAGAGTCAAATGAAGCAAATATATCGATTATGGCATTAAAGAAATTCAAAATTGTAAAAATCTGTTTTTTTTCCCCTATAGCCAAGGTGTTATTATAAACAGGTATAACATACCGCATTGAGGAACAGTTCAGAGGCGTGCATGTCAGTGTTTCACAAAACAAAACTCTTTGTGTCTGTAGGGATCCCATAGAAAGTTGTCTCGGCTCATTGGCTACATTTTTCAAACCCTTCAACCTGTTTGTAGGCCATTAGATGCACTAAGTGATCCGGTATACTCTCTAGACCTGCCATCAGGGGTGCAGAAGGTCCATTGGAGGGTAACGGGTCTTATGTGTTGTGCCGTTTGTAGCATGCCAAAACACAGTCAAATTACCTGTGTGTGTGTGTGTGTGTGTGTGTGCGTGCGCGCGCGCATGTGTGTGCGCGCGTGTGCATGTGTGCGTGTCTGTTTGCAAGCGCATGTGTGCATAGTTGGTGCTAATAGAATTCTGCTGTCCAGCTCACAGCTGTGTCCTGCTGATGAGTCCCAGGAGGCCCCAGCATGTGTCTATGGTTACTATGTTGAGGCTCCAGCATGAAACCATGTGTAGATCATTACTCCCTCTCTCTTTCTCTTTTTCCCTCTCTCTCTCTCTCACTATCTTCTAGTTTGTCTTGCCTTACTCACCTACCCTTCTCTCTCTCTCTCTCTCTCTCTCTCTCTCTCGCTCTCTCTCTCTCTCTCTCTCGCTCTCGCTCTCTCTCTCTCTCTCTCTCTCTCTCTCTCTCTCCGTCTGTCCTCGCGCTGCCAAAGCTCCAACTTGTGCCACTCTACACCCGTCCCAGGCCCAGCCTCCCTGTATCTCTTTAGCCGAGCCAAGTGGGTATTTCAATACAGAGATTTGCAGAGCTCCTCTCGCCGGCCTATATTTAGAAACGGGCTTATACGACAGCTATAGTTGTTGTGTGTTATTGCAGAGTCGGGGAATGCAAACGGTTTATTGTGCAGCAGGCAGAGAAAACACTAAGTGCCAGTAGGTTCACTTAGTGTGTATTATACTCTAACAGTTGGAAATTTACATTGTGCTCTGTTACAGGCCATAACTCTATAATAAGAAATAAGATTCCATTTACAGATTTTCTTGCACTGTATATTATGCATTATTTTTACACACTTGCACATATGCACACAGTTCCTTTGCGAAACAGAGACTGAGAAGACAACCGGCTGAGGGGACAACCTTTGGGAAGTACATAGTACATAGAGGTGTACTGTATCTTGCAGGAAGTCGAGATTGATTTTGTTTAACACGTGCCTCTGACAGTTGTCCCCCAAAAAATCCCACAAAGCAACAAATAAGACAGGGATTGGTTGGATTTTCAGTAATTCTTGCAATCGCAACCTCACAAATGTTTGCTAATTTCTTTATAAACTTGCCTGAGGTAGTGCATCAAAGGTTAAAGGTCGAGGTCAAAGTTACATCTCCCATCTAAATACATTTCTTATGTATAGTTGTATTTAGACCTGAGGCTCTGCTTTTGTTTTGGTGGTCAGCACCTTCCAGGTGATTTGTGAGTGTTGACTGTGTGTGTGTGTGTGTGTGTGTATGTATGTGTCACTGTGTGTGTGTGTGTGTGTGTGTGTGTGTGTGTGTGTGTGTGTGTCTGTGTGTTAAGCTTAGATTGTGTGGTGTCGTGGAACATTTGATAGCAGCTCTTTTACGGCCTGAGTCCTCATTCGGTTTGATAGTATGTAATGTGATACAGGGGTTTAAGCTTTATTATAAAGCACAGCACATTAGATGTGCCTCATTTTCCTCCCAAAGAGCATCTTGATAATTTACCTCAGCAATCTTCCATGAAAAATGATTCATCTATGCATGTGTGCGCACCGTAGACTGTATGTAAAGATTGATGACGCATCTCCACTTCCTCCCACTGTACAGAAGTGAAGCAAAAATATTTGGAGCCAGAGTCTGCGCGGTAGTGATCGGGCGGGAGCCCATGTATTAAGGTCATCCATCTGTACCAATCGCGAGCCGAGCAATCATCAATGTCAATCGTGATGTCTCAAACCCTTTTCATAGCATCAACTAACTAATTAAAACCAAACTCATCAGAAAAATGAACACTTGAACATACATCATCGTGATAAGAACTACCTAAAATGACAGAAACCATCTTTGCGGAAAAATGTATTTGACGTGCGCTTTGACTTTTTAGTTTGACCCAAGTCCCATCCACTAACATGGCTTCACTTTTGGGGAGCTGTCATGTCGTCCATCTTTACATACAGTCTATGGTGCGCAGATAAGCTACAAAAAATGACTAAGAATACTGCCTTGGTAGCATTGTTGCTTACACATATTGATTACCTGCATAGAAATGTAGAATTCACAGTATAGGACACCAAATATAGAGTGATGAGGCATTGCGGTACATGATTGGCAGTTGAGTAAAACTGTAACTCCATAGTTAAACATACACATGAATTTACAGGTAGTTTGGTTCATAGTAACAGCATCAACTCTAGAAAAGGTGTGGTGACTTGGATCGCGTAGTCCATCTTAGAAGTAGGGATGGGCATGAGTACTCGATATAGTCGATTTGGACGTCAGTATTTGTTCAACGTAAGTGCAAGCTATGTAATGATAAACTTGCGTATCATAGAACAACTAGTTCGATGATTAGCCATTTGTGCATTAAGCACAAGGAGAAAACAGCAGAGACAGATAACAGGCAGTCTCTCATCACCTCATTTGCTAGCAGTGTTAGCACGCGCCATTGTGATGCCACCAGGGCAGAGAAGATTATCCAGCTCATCATGAAAACGGTAACTGGATATATGCTCCCATTAAGCTTTGTGGAAGGAGAAGGCTTCCGCGAGCTGATGGCAGTTGTTGTGCCAAAGTTTCAAAGCTACCCTCGCGGCAAACAACAACAACAACTACGAGAGTGGTATTTTCATTGTCGATTATTTTCTCGATTAATCGTTCAGTTGTCTGGTCTATGAAATGTCAGAAATTGGTGAAAAGTGTTTCCCAAAGCTCAAGACGACGTCCTCAAATGTCTTGTTTTGTCCACAACTCAAAGATATTCAGTTTACTGTCACGGAGGAGAAAAGAAACCAGAAAATATTCATATTTAAGAATCTGGAATCAGAGAATTTTGATATTCTTTTCATTAAAAAATGACCCAAACCAAGTAATCGATTATCAAAATAATTGGCGATTGATTTGATAGTTGACAACTAATCGATTAATTGTTGCAGCTCTAGGGAAGATGTAATGTAATGTAATTGGGAAAGCGCGGTGAAATTCAAGGCTGATCTGCAAAGTTCCGACGAGGTAGCTACAGACTCGTGGACATCTCTTAATACGGAGTCATATGTAACCGTCACTTCCCATTTCATTCAGAGCCGGGATGTTCTACAGACACGCAGTTCTGATGACCGAACCGCGAATACTCGAGTACTCCATAGTAATTTCATTTGAGTACTCGAATATAGAAATTATTTAAAATGCCCATCCATACTTAGAAGTCAATTCTCAGCCAGAGCAGTGCCCACACACACACACACACACACACATACACACACACACACACACACACACACACACACACACACACACACACACACACACACACACACACACACACACACACACACACACACACACACACACACAGGTCTGATCAGTCCTGGACATAAGCCCAGTTTGTCCTTATCCTAATAGTCAACCCCATCCCCCATGGAAGGGTCACCGCAAACTGACATTTACAAGGCCTCCTAATCTGCTGAGAGATTGATGAACCCTCATCCAAAACCACCTCCTCCTCTCCTCAAAAACAAATGGCTTTGTTTTTAGTTTCACTCTCGCACACATTTCCAGCTTACATAATTGGTTCGGGGTACGGGAGATTGAAGAGTAGATTTATGTCAGCATTTTCATCCTATGTCTGTTTATTGGCTAGATACGTGCCTGTATATGTCTCGTATCCATTACGCTCAGACATGTGTGTTGTGTTTATTATGTGCAGGGAGTTACACGCTGTACCTGCACTGCCAGGTCCCGTCCTGCACACAGACACACAGGCAAACCGAAGCCAGCTGGCTTCGCAGAGAGTCTGCCATCTGTTCTGATTTATGTAAGACTGTTAACCCTGGACTAGGTTGGCTCCCACTAGCCCACTAGCACAGTGATAAACTAACAGAGAAGGTAGCCCTCCTTTCACCAATGTACAGAGTGTACACAGTCTTATGGGCTTGAACAATCTGTGGGCTTTTGGTGGCAACATCTGTTATATAACTATGAGATAAACCAGTACTTTTAACACTTTTGAGCAAAAGTAACGTTTTATGTTAAAACTCGCTTTAGCTAAACAGTGGCAGATAGAACAGTCACATATAGATGGTCAAAAATAGGATATTAGGAAAATGAAAATGATATTAGGAAAAGATATAATTTCATTACTTTGTCTGTACAACATAAAACATTTTACCAAATATATGCAGCTTTAATGATCGGTAACAAAGTGTCATTCAGCATGCAGGCAGAACTTTGTAAGGTTTCATTTGTTCTCTTTTGTTGAGGAAAGTTTCTCCATAGCATTCATGGGATTTGGGATGTTGGACACGTTTAACTCTCTTTTGACCATTCATACCACGTTGTTAAAAGTGAATGACGCAATGTTGTTTTTACCCCGGAGATTACATTACATTACAGACTATCGATTTGTCTGTGCTGCAGTGTCATGTAACAACCATAAACTGTATATATACTCTAAGTGAACATAGTCAGTGTGACGTCACCCATTGGTTTGTGGACTGCCGTTTTGAAGCCTGGAGTTTGGGTTCTGGCCGTCGCCTTCTTGGTGTTTTGGAACCAGAAGTGACCATATTTGAGCAAGAGAGTGGAGCTGGGGAAGAGCGAGGCTCGGCGGGGGGGGCAGGTCCCGTTAGCCTAACAAACGTTAAGTTCGCAGCTAGCGCTAGTCCGTAATTCACGTTAACAGCTGTGATATTAAGTGCGATGCTAATTTTGCCTAGCAAACACAGGCTTGTTTGTAATCTACCTACAGCAAAAAAATGAACAGCCGACTCCTTAGAGTGTCTTTGAGTACAAGGTGCTAAGCTAACAAGCCAGGTATGGTTAGCACAGACACTATACCTGCTAATAAGTGCTATGATGTTATATAAGTAAAATAATACTAGAATTTCTCTCGCCGAAAAATCTGGAGCGCAGACTTGTTCAATCAATCAATCAATTAATCAATCAATTTATTTGTCATATGAAATCGTACAAGGTACAACTCCAGTGAAATGCTCTCCCGTCAGCTCCTTCAATTTTTGCATTATTCAGCATAAAGCACACCCTCCTTTTTTCTTGACAGAGTCCTCTGTTCTGTCAGATTGGTATGTAACAAGTTAGAAAAAGAGTCAAATGGCGCTGTCCGGTTAACGTTATTCCAGGATTTAGCCAAAACGCCCGCACATTGGCCAGCAGGATGTCTGGCGTACAATTAACCGCACATCAAGACATATTGTTTCCGATATTTGTATGAAAAAATCTCCAAAACAGCACCAACACCACAAACATGGCTGGGAGGTCAAGTTCAGTGACTCAAATTAGCTGAGGTGACGCCTAGCAGACAGCTGGCGACTTTGACGGCGCCCGTTTGTCACTCGACAACGCCCTCAATTATGCATAACTTTAAGTCTCAATATAATTTAAACGGATGCGTTATATAAAGATTTACCCCCCCATACAGTTGTCATGAACAGGGATATTAGCTATAGAGACCAAAACCGTTTTTTTTGTACCAGATTGTAAACATGTCTATCTGGGCATTTTAACATGGGGGTCTATGGGGGATTGACAAGGTTGATGAAGGTTGCCGCTTGGTAACAACATGTAACGACTTAAGGCCTTTACACACTGGGGTTGTTTTTTTTTAGTTTAGATCAATTTGCACGCCAATTTTTTCCAACTGTTGTTTTTGTCACCAGTACTTTCACACAGAAAGCGAACATTAGCAATTCATTTTTTTCTGGATCGAGCGCGATTTTCTGAGCTTTCGAATCGCGAATAAAGGCATTAACCAATCACGTTGTGCGAAATAGGTTGTGTTGCATCTATATTTATGAAACAACAACACGTAGTCCGAACCAGGGCGGCAAACTTTATTACTCCTTTCAACCTTGACAAAGTCAGCCCAGACCAGATCCACTCCTTCTGTTCTTACCTTTCACAATAGACATACATATAGTATAATATTCGCAGGCGAGTATTTCGCATTTTCTTGTATTTATTCGTCACGCCCCCTTGTCTGTAACGGCCTTTATACTTGACAATCACGTTAAAACGTTGCAATTGAGAGGTGTAGAATTCGATAGTGCTACAGATCACTGTCAATATTTAGTGCAGTATCATTTCTACTATGTACTCTACACAGTACTGTACTGTATATGTGCTACATGTACATTGTGTTCATCCTTTTATACCGAGGCCCAGTAGTGTTGCAGCTGCATAAAATGCAGGTTTTTAGCAGGGTCACAGACTCAGGTTGACCCATTAACACTAATGGCTGGTACAAGTTTTCCTCGATGCTTGCTTCAGTGTGACAGAAGTGTCAGATGAAGGGCTAGAAAAGCATAGAAAGTCTGGAAATCTCATGCCCCCCTTTCTGATTAGCATGTTGTTGACTTGCATTAGGACTGGGGGGGGGGGGAGCAGAGAGCGGTCAGGGCAGACATATTTAATGCTTGTGAAGTAATGGGGCTGAATCAGCAGATAGCTCCACTGGGAGCCATTAGTCCAGACATGTGTCATTAACCCTTTCCCTGGCCCGAACTCCAACCCCGCCCACCCCCACTCAGCCCGGGCCACGAAGACCAGAGCTCTGTTTCAGGTAGTGCAGATAGAAGAGAGAGGGGGGAAGGGGTAAACCAATGGCACAGATACACACTTTCATTTTCTCCTTTGACTTTGTTTCTAGTATTTGCACCGCTCCCATCTCACTCTGTGTGCTTCTCTCTATTTCAGTTCTTTGTTTTCAAGATAGCTTTTGCTCGTTTTGTGCATGTTGTTTCAGTCAGTATTTCATATACCAGGTAAAATACGGGTGTTTTATAGAGTTAAAGTTGTGCTCCACTAAAAATCGCTTGTATTTAATACTCACACCCCGTAGGCTTTAAAGGTGGATGTAAAAGGAAGAGTATAACAGCTGTGGGCTGCATCATGTCAGTTACAATGGATTCTAATTATTTCGAGTATCAGAATGTCCATAGAAACTTCTCCAACCACTCCAGCAGCAAATCCACATCGTTGCTATCCAGCCACATGCGCACTATGTTCCAAACACTCATATTTTGGCCAAAATACGTCTAAGTACACAGCTTCCATTTGTAGTTGGCGAATTAAGTTGGTTGTGACAACCGGAAAAAGCTCACCATGCAAGGTATAAACTTGATACTTTAACTTTTTTTTTATACTTTCTCTCTGCCATGAAAAGTTGTCATTATTGGAATGCACGGTGACTCACATAATTCAAGCTGAACACAGCTGCTGTTCCGTGGAAAGGATAAAACTTTTTAACTTTCAGCAGCCACCTTTCAAGCCTGCAGGGAACGAGTATTTCATAATAAATAGATGGGTGGAGTAACACTTTAATTGTGGGGTGATATTTAAAAAAAAAAGGCAAGAATCAAGTGAAAAAAAAGTAACAGGGCAGAGTTAGCTGTACCTATCTAGAGAGGAGCACATAGAGAATAAGGCAGAGGGTGCCTTTAGAAAGAAGTTCGGGTTATATCTTTTGGGGGTTGTCAGAGTAAGAACGTCCTTGCCTTTGAGCAAACTTCTTTTTTTTTTTTTTTTCGTAACCTTTTTGCAGGCCTCCCCATGTTGGCTGCGGCTGCAGGGCAACAATAGAGAGAAGGGGCCGGCCCACAACACCTGCCAGTCTTAATGGTAAACATATGTCGAGAAATGCAGAGAGAGTGAGCAGGAGGAAGGGAGGAGGGAGAGGGCGAGCGCACTCCTTAAAGAGGCTCTGAAGAGGCTGTGTGTTTCGTAGATCGGCTGTGTTTTTTGGGTGCGTGCATGCATATGTGTGTGTGCAAAATGTGCCGTTGTCAGCAGAACTGTCAGCATGTCTGTGAGTTCTATGGCAGGGCCGTTTCTGAACATTTTGGGGACCTAAGCGACTTTTTATACTGAGGCTCCCCAAACCCAAACCACCACTACCCCTCTAGCTAGTCATTCATTTTCATTCAGGGATAGTAAAATGACGAAAATTAATGACTAATGGGAATTATTTTTTATTTTTTTTAACGATTTTGAAATGGATTTTTTAATGTCAGAATCTATATATTTGCTTCATTTGAGTCTATGCGGAGGTAGAAGGAAGTTACCGCTTTTATTGTTGTAGTCTGAGTAACGCGACGTCATATCCGTTCCGTGTCGGTCAACCAAAACAAACCGCAGTGAGCCGAAAAGCAGGGTCTGCATGGATACGACCTGTACCCTCACATTTTAAATCCAAAGGGGTAAACGTTCCACATACAGTAAAGTATGGAAACACTTTGGGTTTCACACATTGACAGGAAAAGCAGAGCTAGACATGATGGCTAAAGCTGCATGCTAACTATCCAAAGTAAAAGTCCCTAGAAGTGTATGATTCAACTTTTTCCCACGGTCTAGTGTTAAAAAAGTTAACAAATATAACAATAAATTGTAAAATCGAATCTCACTTGTAGAATCGCGATACTTAAAAATCGCAATACATATCGAATCGGCACCCAAGTATCGTGATAGTAGTATCGAATCGGGATTCTACTAGACACACTTTATCAATAAAGCTTTTAATTAACAGTGGGTTGTGGTTCTGAAGTAACTGAGGTGGTTTTAGGCTGTTGATGTGATATATTTGGGGAATCTGAATCTGGATCAAATTAAAGAAAAAGAAAATGTATTATAAAGAACACTGTATAATACTAATATTATGTATATTGTAGGAGCCATATTTTTCTGTATACTGCCACCTGGTGGCCGAATATTTTGTTGCTTTCTTAATTAGTGGATCAAGACCTCAAGTCACATGTAGTTAAAATATCTCTAACGGAGCATCTTTGTGGAAGTGATAAAAGGTGTCACTACAATGTTAATATTAGCAGCAATAACTAGATAACACAACAACAATACTAATCATCATCAAACCTGTTACTCCTAGCAACATCATAATGAGCAACAGTGCTCACTTACTTCAGACATGACTTGATAGAACTTCAATCCCATTATAGTGAGCAAGCAAACCAAGCATGTTGTTTAAACAGCAGCAGCACGGTGGTTGTAGCCTACCTGATGGTTGTCCAGTTGTCCTTATTGGTATTAAGCACCTAAAACACACACACACACACACACACACACACACACACACACACACACACACACACACACACACATACACACACACACACGGAGCCAAATGTAACAAAACAAAAACCATGTCAGGGCCCGGGGTAGGTCTACATTATGTGACATTATTATGCAATTAGGCTAACGCTGAAAATCTTTATCCGATAGCTAGTCTGGCTCACCGGATGTAGATTGTGGGTGTAAGTCTGCCATTGTGTCTGCATTGTCCTTCCTTTCCGCTATCTGCGCTATCCATTTTGCAAGCGCACCGTCGCAGCATCTTGTGCTTAGCAAATTTCTTCAAATTTGGCACAAACGTCCACCTGGATTCACGGATGAATTGATTAGATGTTGGTGGTCAAAAGTCAAGGTCACCGTGACCTCACGTCCATCCCATTCTCGTGAACGCGATGTCTCAGAAACGTCTTGAGGGAATATTTTTTCAAATTTGGCACAAAAGTCCACTTGGACTCAAGGATGAACGGATTAGATTTTGGTGGTCAAAGTTCAAGGTCACTGTGACCACACAAAACACGATTTCGGCCATAAGTCAAGAACTAATATGCTAATTATGACAATTTCACACAAATGTCTAATAGGATAAAATGATGAAGTGATGACATTTTGGACAGACGTGGATGTAAACTGCAACTTGACCTGTTGGCGAAGGCATACAACCACGAAGGCAGTAATTCTAGTTTCCCCTACACCATATTGTGTAGTCTTGCATAGCCAGACCTTTCTTTAGATCTGGCTATGCAAGACTATCCAAATGTGCTTTTATCTTAATTCAATCCACACTGATTGATATATACGCTATTATTTGAGATCATTTCATCCATTTTTTCGATTTCAGGAGACAGTTAGCTCGCATTAAATCAGGTAGCCTCAAACCCCGAGGAAGAGCGCTGGGCTTTGAAGCCAATTTGTACATAGTGGCCAAACCGTGGAATTACAACCTCCGGGTCCGTCACGTGATGCCGTTTGGGATGGTAGAGCAGCATTATCAAATTATTCTATGCAGTACTACAGCATCCCACAGGGTAATTTTACCAGTTCAGCACTCCCCGATTTGTCACCTACATGCAACTAACGTCTGTGCGTCTGAGTCACATTAACACACGCATGTCAACACACACAGGATGCATGTGTGGGCGTTTCGCTCGGTGCTCAAAGTGATCATCACAAGTGTTAGACTACTAGCCTTGGTCTCCTGCCATGTTTTTGAGTACATGAGTGGGTGGGTGTGTTTCTGTCTGATTTGTGGTGTGTACCTAGACTTACTTATATGCACAGCCATACATTGCTGCCATATGTACCTACGTAGTCCGCGTGTATAAGCTCATTGTACGTTCGAGAGGTCTCCCCCTCTCTCCCACAGAGCTCAGCTGAGAACTACACGTCATGTCTGCCACCTTCTCTCTGGCCACAAAGCTGCCCATTATGGACGGACAGGGTTCAGTGACCAGAGAGTGGACTCCAGCTAGATGAAGGCCCAGACCCACCTTCCACAGCCCCCTACTAAATCTTCATCGTGGCCTTCATAGACTCTTTCAGCATGTCTGCTTTGCTTTTTCTTGCTGTATAATATCTCTCTGCACCGATCTTGAATCTCCTTCAAGCAGAGCTCCACCCCTTTTGGCTGCATTAAAACCAGTTGCCAAATCTACTGCCACTGACTGATTCACCTCCTCCTGCTGCTCTCCCCTATTCTCCGTCTCCTCCATTTCTCCTATCTTCGTAATAGTCCATCCTCACCCCCAACACCTCTTTCTTACCAGCCTCACATCTTCTTTTAAAATCTGAAAACACTAATATTGCTTTATAGTGTAAAAAAAGAAGTAATTAGCATTTCCGGAATGGTGACATGCGTCTGCTCAGACACACATACTATATAGCAAAAATATGCTCATTATAGATGCCGATTGCACAATACAGGTGTTGTCGTTGACCTTTATCGTTAGGCGAGGTAGGCAACCTGGGCCTGGGAGTCCAACTAAAAGGGCTGCTAACAGCTATAGATTTATTATGATGTTTAAATATGAAAAATATTGAATTATGTTACTATTCTAACTCGTTGTACCCCAAAATAACTTACAAAAGGCCCCCAAAGCATATAAAAAAATATGCAACTCAACTGTATAGGCCTACTACTTACTATGTACTTCTACTTCAGAGGAAAACATTGTAGTACTACATTTACTTGAGAGAAAAATGTTACTGGTTACGTTGCAGATTCAGATTTGACTCACAAAATATAACAATTAAAAATAGGATGCATTGTTATTTATTAAACTATCCAGCATCATATTAGAATGGAAAGCTCCACCTTCAACAGAGGTTAAGTACATTTAAGTACATTGTGCTGATAATACCTCTCTTTCACTCTTCACTTGAAGTAAACATTTGGATGCAGGACTTTTACTGTACGGTATTAATAGTTTTACTATTAATAGTTAATAGTTAATAGTTCGAGTAGGGCTACTTCTACCACTGTCAATACCGACATTCCCAGTTAGAGAAAGGCTGAAAAGTAAAGCAAGATGGCGTTTGCCCCCCAAATCACTAAATCCTCCCCTGAAATACACACCCAAGTCGCGGTTTTTCACGGTCATAAACATCGGTGAAATACACTTAGGGGAGGTAATTTCAAAATAGGCATATTAGTCGCTTGCTTTGACATAGCCACTGCTGTTATAAAGTAGAGCATGGATTTAATCAGCGGAGGTATTTTGCTAGCAGTAACGTTATTAGTGTTTTTAAGTTAGTATCAAGTCATACACCGGGGAAATACAGTCTTACTCACGGAGGAAAAATACACCCAAGTCGCGGCTTATTCACGGTCACAATGGTGAAATACACTCTGGTTCGTGTTCAGTCAACGTTCCAAATTGCACCAAATTCGACAAAGCACTCCCCTGGGACCCCGGCAATACACCCACCGAGTGGGACCTGGATCGGATGAGCGGTTCTCGAGATATGTGAAGGACATACAGGCAGACAAGAGATTCTTGCTTTATAGTTAGATGTTGTAAGACACCATGGAATAGTTATTTGATCAGTGGTCTCAACGTAGTCTCAAACTGTGTTTGGCTACACCGAAACAAAATGATTATGGAGAGTTAGATGGGGGAAAAAATAACAGAAGTTCCTGCTGAGAACAAGCAAAGTAACTAGGATATGCCTGTCTTGCCGTCTATAAAATTATCCTCGCATTGTCTTTCTATTTTATTGAAGAACCTCCTGATGCAGTTTTTCTCCTTACCAGTTTCTTGTTAGGCAGCCAGCTTTCAGAACATCTGAACTCTTCACCAGTAATAAGAGAGGGAATAAATGAAAGAAAAGGTAGATCAAAGAGGGAGAGATGCAGAGATTTTATATCTGAATGCTGCTCTGGAAAAGGGTTTTCGTGTCCCGGGTTTCTCTCCTCCGCTGGCCCAGTCCGTCCATCTCAGGAGGGCTATAGGAATCCCCCTGTGCCCCATAGTCAGACACTGGCTGACAACTCTGACAAGCCAGAGGATTTTCACCTCTTTTACACACATGCACACACACCTTCAAAACAGACATTGGACACTCATGAGAGGGGGGGGGGGGGGAAGTGAACTCACATTTATTTCTCCCTGTCTACACACACATTAATTACTCTGATGTGGTGTTATCTCATTTTCTCCCAATCTTACAATTACACTGTCTTCATCTCGCCTGTACTTTCTCTCATACGCAAACGACATACACACAGACACGTATGTGCTCACACACAAAGACAACCCCCCCCCCCCCCTTCCCACACACACACACACACACACACACACACACACACACACACACACACACACACACACACACACACATTCTCACTTGCTGGCTTGCCGGCTGGCTCTAGAAGGAGTCAAATGGCTCAATGTGTTAAAAGCATTAGGTAAGCATGGATCCAGCAGTGCTCCTCGGGCCGATATCATATGTCCTGCTTCATTACAGTCTGGTGTATACATTCAGCTGCATCTCTGACCCTCCATCTATCTATCCCTCTCTCCTCCATTCCTCCCCTCTCCTTTCCCCCCCGAGGTGCTTTAACACAGAGCGGGCCATCTCAAGATGTTAGCTGAAGCATGGATGAGATCTCAGTTTTGGAAAGGAGCAAAAAAAAATCTACATATAAAGAAAGCCAGGATAATTCCTGCTACATGATTTATAAGTAAGGAACGTGGAGCTGAAATCAAAGGGAGAAGGGAGGGAAAGGAAGCTTAAATAGCAATTAATTTCAACTTTAACAAACTGTCTCTTGTCCACATGGCTGTGCAGGTCTTATTTTTTCCCCGCAACTATTTTGGGTCCTGATATGACATTAACTGCTGGGAGGGTGCTGACCAAAACCATTTGAACGGTGTGTGTATGAGACAGGCAGACAGACCAGGGAGAAGGGAGGGAGTAGATCCAAGTAGCGGGGCCTGTAACCTGTAGTCTGCCGACTGTTACCTCACACCACACCTCACATCCTGCAGCTGCATGTGTACGAGGCAGCGAACACACTGAGGCCTTTTCTCCAAACTTCACCGCAGCACTTGGCCCGCCGCACCACACTTGTCTCTCCATCGCAGACAAGCAGGCAGCGCTAGGCTAACATTAGCACTTTTCTCCCTTCGTAAGCGGAGTGTGAATGCATGTGTTTGTGCGGAAGATCACAGCTGATTCGGATCGGTCGGCCACTTGCGTTCAAGGCAAGAGGCTGGAGGTCAGAGGGCCGGGGTAGGATGAGAAAGGTTGACGGTGGTGGTAGAAGGGGTTATTGGCTTCGTCCGAAATCGCATACTCAATAGGTGTACTATCGTTCAACATAATTTTGTGTGAATAATCAATAGTATGTATCTTTTCGGATGCACTGAGCAGTAATTTAGATCATCGCTTCCTGAGAGTTTCCTTGCCGGTTGGAGACGTGTAACCATGGTAACTCGTGCCAACGTCATGTGACCAAAACAACGGTTTGTGAGCAGGGTCTGAAATTAACTTTTTTCACTGCCTGCCACTGTGGTAGGCAAGTATTTTTTTGTCTGCCACTCAGAAATTGTATCCGCCACTTTTGAAATCTATGCGCTAAATCAGGGAATAACATTTTAGATCTGATGTCTATTCAAAGGGTACTGTACACAATACTGTACTTTGTTATTGTCATCTATAGTGGTTATTTGCATAAAAACACAAAATTCAAATGATTAGGAAATAAATTATTGTGTATTTGCTTTGATTAAAACAATCTTGGCATTAGTAGTTTTAATGATGTATTATAAGCTGCTTAGAGCTAGTGTTAGGAAGTTAAACTGGTCATAATTCTCTCTTTAATATCTTTTTTATATTACTGTGAAAACATCTCCTTCAAACTACTGGATTTATTCAAGTTTCTCACCAAAAACTAAATTTTACGAGATTACATTTGAACACATCATGGTAACGTTGTAATTTACCTTCGCCCAATGGTCATTTTTACTGAGCAGAGCTTGAACGCCTCATACTGTAACTCAACTCTTGGCATTAGATGCCAAGAAATCGGACAACTAGGAACCGGTTCTTACAGGAACCAATTCTCTATTTCCATCCCTAGCGTTTTCCCTGCCTGCCAAAGTGGCGGATGGCCTGACGATTGTACCCGCCACTGCCAACAATTTACCCACATTTGGCGGGTGGCGGGTGCTAATTTCAGACCCTGTTTGAGAATCAAAGTCTGAATTAATTTAAAATATATATTACGCCAAGCAAAGTGAAATCTTAGACTTAAACTGAAGCGTTCTTGATGTTACTGAGCTGTCCGTCAACGTCCGTTATTAACGTTGTCGTCTCTACCGCATTGCATTGTGGAATATTTATGCCGCCGTAGTGTCCAGCGTTGCGTACTGTAACATTTCACCGGAAATCGTATGTAATTCGTGTACTATTGGTTTTATACTATGGTTTCGGACATACAAAAAAAATCTCACATGCTGTTTTAGCGTACTAAATAGCATGTTAGTATGAAATTTCGGACGCAACCGTCGTGTGAGACAGTCAGCAGTAGTTATAACAGAAAGATTCCAGGTGTGCACAGCGGACTACAACAAATGATCATGGGAGGAGATAGAAACGTATTTAGTGTACTTTACTCTGCTAATAGGAAAACCTTTAACTGCTGTTGGATCCAGACTGTCTCAACTGATTCGAGTTGAATCAAAGCACAAGAATATTTTTTTTGTTGTTGTGATCCTCCACAGAAGACGTGAGGGACAGGAGTGTGGAAGGGAACCAGAGGGAGACGGAAAAAGTAGTGGAAACGGAGAAAAAATAAAGGGATTACATAGAGAAAAGGGATACCTCAGGGAAGCAGGGAAAGATGAGAGATGTGTTCTCATCTTAGATACTGTAAAGGGACGCACATCTCTCAGTTGTGTCTTTCACCATCACTGCCAGTCATCGGCAGTGCGGAGTCTGGCTGACGCAGCACAGCGGACGTGGAGAAAAGCCCCTCTCTCCCTCTATTACTCTGTGTCCGTTAGTCCTCTTTCAAACCTTTTCTTATAAAAAGAAGGGAGAGGTCTTGTTAATCAGCTTTTGGCTTCAGTTTGGGGGCTCGTATATAAACCCTCCCTTTCCCTCCCCGTACCCCTGCCCCCCGTGTATGTAACAGATGAGGATAGCAGAGTGTATGTTTACGAGCGCGAGTGCTGGACTTGGCAGGGCCGAGCGCTACTTCAGTGTCTCACAGTTCATCACAGCTCAATGACTGACTGGGCCCCTGTCTTTCCAGTTTACATTATGTGCATACGCACTCACTCATACACGACTCCTGACTCTCACCGCTTCTCTTCTCTAAACTTCTCATTGTTTCTTAGTCCCTAAGCTGCCCGCCCAGGTAATTGTTTAAAATTGTAGATAACTATCTGTAGCCATTAACCATATTGTTCTCTCTCTCTCACTCTCTCTCTCCCCTTGCCCCCTCCCTCCAGTGGTCCTACGCGTTGGAGAAGCCCAACACAGGCAGCGTGTTCAGCTTGGCCTGGTCTGCAGACGGCACCCAGCTGGCGGGGGCCTGCGGCAACGGGCATGTCATCTTTGCCCATGTGGTGGAGCAGCACTGGGAGTGGAAGAACTTTGTGATCACCCTTACCAAGAGGAGAACCATGCAGGTAGAAAGAGACCCACACACATATCCATGTTTATGCTTTAACCTTAAAGTGCAGGTCCATTATTTATTTATATATATATATATATATATATTGAGTTTTTTTATATCATTCTGTAGCTTCACAGTGGTGTTCCTTATGTATTCAAATGCGAACATTCCAATTTTTGTTGTATCTTTTAGTGTCAAAATGCTATTTTCTCAACCCCTTCTACCTACTTTTTCCCACGTGACCCGACGTAGGCTTCTGCATGACGACACTGCTACATGTAGAGTATATATACATCTTTATAGTCAGGGTATTAATGTCGCATACAGTAACTTAGATGGCGGTTGGCACGCTCCCGGTTTTGAAAAGCAGACAGGAGTACCGGCACGGAAGCTAAGCAACGTACTGCTGTGTGGCTCAAAGTCACACAATAACACAAACAAACCAACCGATCGATGAAGCGGTAGATCAGCAACTCCTGTGTTCTGTGAGGTAAAGTGACTGTTTTTGTGAATGGAGTCTGGTCTGGTAGCTTTGAAGACAGCGATATAAAGGCTTCAGTCCCCCCCGTCAGAAAGGGCTGTCTGATGGCGAGGGAAAGTGGTGAAAATATAGCGTACAATTAAACTGATATAGATTTTTTTTAGGTGGCTAAAATACGTTTTTCTGCTGCTTCCATCCACGGCCGCTTTACTTCGCTGTCAGACAGCCTTTTCCGACGGGGAACCGAAGCTGTTATATTGCTCTCTACAAAGCCACCAGACTAGATTCACAAAAGCAGAATGCGGGAGTATACATACAACCCCACTTCAAAAAATCATAACTAACCCTTTCAGGTATTTCCAAACTTAGCACAGCTGACTTTGTCTCAGCTAGTGCTAGAAAAATGGAACAGAATGCAGATGGACCCGCCCTTTAAAGATAGTCAATGTAGTCTTGTCTAGATCTTTTGAAACAAAACTTGTCTTTGATCTTTGTTTGAAACAAAAGAAGTGATAAAAGACTGATACAATACAAAGCGACGACAGAAACAGAAAGAAGAGAAATTCATTTTTAGTAAATCTTAGCTAAGCAATTGGCGTAGTTATATCCACATGCAAAAGGAATCATGCTGGAAGGCCCGTCTTGATTCCTGATCCGTCATAAGAGTTGTGGTTTTACACGTTAAGGGTTTTCAAACAAAAATCACTAAAGATCAGCGTGTCTGTGAGGAAAGATGATAGATTCTCAAACATCGACGGAGCCAAACTCCAGTTGTGTCAGCATAACAAGAGGATTGAAAAGTCGTGCGATGCCATGAGCAGACTTTTAAAGAGGTGAGCGAATATGCTATGCAGAGAAGCAAATGCTTGGCTTTGACTCGTTGTGGCCATATATTAAAGCAGGACCCTCTCCGTGTGCCAGTGTGCAGCCCTGCAATGACAATGACCAGCCTGTCTAGCTGCCTCTCTCGCTCCACCATTCTTTACTGTTTAAACTCACGCTAACCACAAGGTAGCGTTTACATGCGGTTAACACACCCAAATGTACATACACACACACACACACACACACACACACACACACACACGTATACTTTTTAGACAGGGATACGCACGCACACCTACAGAAACAAGGTCACGCACATGCGTGTGTGCCTGAACACGCGCACTCATTTGCCATTTACCAAGTGTAGTTTGTGTAAACCAAACAAAGTCGGGTCATCAGCCATTTATTTTCAGCATTGCAGGCGCTTTTCGGTCTCCCTCCTCCCCCTCTCCTCCTCGCAGTCCTTTTTTAAATGTGCACATCTGCCAGTGGTTTGTGAATCAGCCAGCTAAATTTACCACCTTGCGGTCAAATGTTTTTTATTCCTGGTTGTGTTGCATGTAAATTTGGCTTGCTGGAGGGAGCAGAGGAGGAAGATTTGTAAAGCTGTAAAAATAACCCCACCTTTCACCTGGTGCTGGAAAAGGCCTTTTCATTCATTCACACAGAGAGCTGGAGGGAAGTATTTATCTATGCAGGTTAAAAAATGAGTACCAACCACCGCACGCACACACTTAAAACAGTAAAAAACTGCTTTCTCCGACCACAGTTGCCCTACATATACTTGGACCTACTGTAGACTGTTTCCTGTGTATATTAAGAATAAATACACTCCAATGCGTACGTGACTGTGTTCGGCCCCTCTGTTAGTGAAGCCAGTGTCTCCTCTTTGTTGTTTGCGTGTTTAAATGTTAAGTGTTTGTTCAGTAGTATAGCATGTTCAGTCATTCCTGAGAGATTTATTAATCTCTACTCTTGTTTTTTTTTTTTTACTGAACTCGTCTGTTTGACCCCGTCTCCTTTCCTTCATTTTTTTTCTCAGGTGAGGAATGTGATGAACGATGCAGTGGACGTACTGGAGTTTCGAGATCGTGTCATCAAAACCTCTCTGGCATACGGTCACCTGGTGGTCGCCACTTCCCTCCAGTGCTATGTCTACAAGTCAGTATCCCACTCCTCCTTTGCTTTGTCTCCCGCGGTCCTTTCGTCCCCTATTCACACTGGACTGAAATTTTCCTCACATATCATCGGGGTTTTGTGCGACACATGCTCATCTTTTACATCTATTGACCAAATCCTGAGGATGATCTTCATATCCAACTGAAATATACAGAGATTCCATGACGTGTAGCTAGATTATCCTCCAAAAACCTAACATTTTTTCAAAGAATAAAAAAACCCCACTAGAAATCTAAGGAGTCCTGGTGGGGAAAAACAACAACAGCATATTACTAAAATGCTGACTCTTACTAGGTTAATGTTATCAGATGACCTCTGTGTAGGTTCATTTGAGGTGTTATTATTACTCCACTTCCCTCTGCACTTTTTTTTCAACGGTATTTCTGCAATGATCGTTAGTGTCGGTCCTTTTTCTATCCTGCACTCTTCCTGCTCTATCTGTAGATTTATCTCCTCTCATTTCATTGACATTTCCTTTATTTTTGTTCTCTTTCATAACTCTCTTTTCCCTTCTGTTTCTGTGGTCCGCTCACCTCTCCTGCACTTATGCCAGACGTAGCACTTTGTTCTTAGATTTCTGCACTTTCACAGATTTTGCTGTGTTTATTTGTGCCAGCTCAAGAAACTGGAACACTCCCCTCATCTTTGACCTGAAGGAGGGAACCGTGAGCCTCATTCTGCAAGCAGAGAAGTGAGTGTCTCTATTCCAGGAGCAGTGGAACAAGAGGGAGAACAGGCTGTTGGATCGCCTATCAGCTTCTCTAATGCTTCGTTGCTCCACACCTAGCACTCATCAAGCAGCACACACACACACACACACACACACAGGGTCTGTGCTCTAGATTAGCCAGCCTTGTCATACAATAAGGCTGAGAGTGAAACCACTGGGGGAAATTAGATTAATATGGAGTAGCTCTTGTGCAATACTCCAGTGCAGTGTCCCTGACACTCAGCATAGAGCTAAATAGATTACTGGCCATTCTGAAATCACAGTTGAGTTTGATGAGTAAGTCAATGCTGTGTTAATGTGCATTACATGTCTAAATTACCTACTAGCGTCAGCTGATTAACTGTTATAGACTCTTCATTCTTTAACTCTTTTAACATCTATCCTATCTCCTTACTTGGTCCTCATCTACTGTATTCTCCTGTCTCCCCTCCACCCAGACATGTTCTGCTCGTGGATGGAGCAGGGTTGTATACATTCTCCTACGAGGGTCGATTGATATCCTCCCCCAAGTTCCCTGGTATGAGAGCCGACATCCTAAATGCCCAGGGCGTCGCGCTTAGCAACGACACCATCGCCATCCGAGACAAGAGCGATGAAAAAGGTGAGGGGACCTCTGCTGTCACCACTATGATTATATAAATAGGATGGACTGTGCTTTTAAAATGTTCTCTTTTTCTTTCTCCTCACCAGTCATCCTTCTCTTTGACGCCCTGACCGGGAAAGCTATTGGCGAGGGCAAGCCCTTGACTCACAAGGTGGGTGATCCTTATATTGACCTCATGTGTTTCAGCAACTAGGAAGTGCTTCGATCCGGTTGTTTTGTCTTCTAATTTCCTGTCTACACCGGAAGTGGGAATGTGTCGTAGGGCTGCCAAAAATGAGGTTTGAATATTCGTTCTAAAAAAACACATAAGCTCAAACTATTCAAATTTCTGTTTTTGCGCATTATGTCCATGACACTATGTCCCAACTGGCAGCGAGCGATGCAACACTGCGTAGCGCTCCGTTTTGAGCTGAACTTTTGTCAGATGCCCTGTTTCTATTTATTCCTGTCACTTGCTTTGAAAGCGCCGCAATGGACGAGGAGCGGCTGATTGGTGAAGTTAAAATGAGGAGTTATGATATATACCTCCTCATTTCACTACAAAAACCTAAAATTTAAGGTGGCAGCTGGCTGGAGGGAGATCACCTGAAAGTTTCCTATTTGGTGTTGGCTATATTGTATGTCATTTCCAGTAAACATCTCAATATTAAACGTGTGTTTTCTGTTTATATAGTACAGTTCCGCTTTTTTTTTTCCACAATCGAATTTTAGTTTATATCTGAATATCTGTTTTTTTTTACTATTCAAATTTATATTTGAATTTAGAATATTCGTTGACAGCCCAAATGTGTCACATTGTGTAGATTGTTCTGCTGTTGTGATCACCTTGCACCTACATTTTATCAGTTTCAACGTTTAACGTACAGTGTGAAGGACTGACAGAGCTGAAAGAAAACTGAAGATTTTCTGCTACAGCAGTCGGACAAACATTTACCGCTAGATCAGTTCTCCTGCACAGCGCTGGGATCAGCTGGTCATGTCACTCTTTTAATGGTCACGGTGACTTGTCAGAATGTGTTGGTATTGTGTTTTATTATACAATATGATATCATAACAGAGGCTGCCTGAATGTGGCCGTTCAAGACGTGTGTTAGTACAATATTTCTTCATGCACGGTGGAGACTCATTTAGTTAGCTACACTATTACAGACTAGCGTTATATAAAATAAAATAATGATATTCGATCCCATTTTCGATATCAAGGGGGAAATTGACCCAATATTGAGGGCATGAAATTTTAGATTTGTATTAAAAGATAAATAGCAGTGTGTGTGTCAACTCGCTGTCAGACAGAAGAGAGAGCAGAAAGTGCTCCTGGAACCCGTATATCGATACTGTGGAAAATGAGTATTGAAACCTTTTAAAATATTTAGTATACACTATTACACACAGTCCAGTTAAAGCTGAAGTAGGCGAGATTCGAGCAAATATGATTTAAAAAAAAAAGTTATTTTTATAAAACGGTAAAAAATCATGTGCCTCTGTGTCCTCTGGTGCTCCTAACGGCATCTGCAAGATTTTACAGACCGGAGAAAAACAAGCAGTAAGAACTGATCTGAGGTCTGCTGTCCATCTGCTGTCTATGAGAGCCGGCTGTCAATCTCTAGCGAACTCCGACCAAACGGTCAAACTAGGCAGCACTGATCAAATACGAATCAATATTCTGTTACTGTAATGTCTATTTCTCACCTCAAATGATTTCAGAATCATCTTGTAGTGTACTGTTTAGCTGTAAAATGAGAAAGTTTGTGACGCGGCCGCCATTGTAAAATCTGTTGAAGTAACGCCAAGTTCTGGTCACATGACCGGAGCACAGCCAATAGGAACGCTCTCTCAATGAAATGACCTGTGATTGGTCAAAGTCTCCCGTCACGGACTAGATTTTTTAAAGCCTGAAAACAGAGCCATGAGGAGGTGCAGAAGTCTAGTTATCTCTCAGAACACTTGAATTACAATATGCTGAAAGGTTATTGTGGAATTTTTGCCCAATGATGCCAAAAATATACTGCCTACTGCCACTTTAAGTTAGTTATTCAATACAGTAGTTATTATATATTACATAGTTGGGTGGAGGATGTGTTTTAATACATGTTTATGCATCAGATTCTAGAGCAACAAAGCAAAAATCAGCTGGTATGGTGATCGTTTTTTTAAGAATGCAAGTAACGTTAATAACTTAATAACCTGCATCACCGAACTGATAAGTCAGCATCAGAGCTCTTGATACTCTTCACCATGGAAACAGCTACTGCAACACACAGTAAACTAATTGTGAAGTAGTTAGGGGCAAAAGTAATTTTGCACCTAAAATCTTTTTTATCCAATATCTGAGGTCGACATGGTGGTGTCAAGCCATATAACTTTCTCAAAAATGTGGACCTGTGTTCCCAACATTTAGGGAAAAATATAGTAGGCTGTGTGGACCGATCAGAGCCCACGACTTTTTATTATTGCTATAGCCAGTTTTTCCCCAAAGTTTTGTACTATAATACATGAGCTAGCTAGACTCATCCTGCACTATAAGATTGATGTTGCTTCTTAATTTGTCCTCTTCATGAACCAAGTGATGACGATGCTAACTTTTTGCCTGCAACCTTTAAGCTTTAGCTAAAGGTAGTGGCTAATTCCCCCCCCCCCCCCCTGATGATTCAACAGGCCACGTTTCATCTAAATAGACCTAGCTGAGGGGGAATAGTCTTTTTGTCTATGCTGAAAAATATACTAACCCATATTCAGAAGGGAGAGAGACAATAAAGACACAGGAGGAGAATGGGGGGAAGGGATTTGGAGTCAAACTAAGAGAGAAAGAGACAAAAAGAAGGAAAGAATTAGAAGAGAAGGAAAAGAAGTGGAGGTAGCAGTAGTTACTGTTTGTCAGCATTGCTTTGTCTGCCAGCACTCCACAGCTCCAAGACACTGCACCGAAGCCAGCTGGCTCTGGCCAAACACACACGCACACGCACACGCACACGCACACGCACACGCACACGCACACACACACACACACACACACACACACACACTGGAGCTGGGTGATAAAGCCAAAATCTTCAATTCCGATTTAGGTCATTTCATATCTCGATAACGATATATATCACGATATAGCATGTTTTCATGGTAATTCAATAAATAAATAGCCTATATGAAATAACCACATGGTAAAGCCTATTTTTTGTATACTCCTGTGTGAATTAAATGCTTGACAAATGAAAAGTATTTTCTCATATTTGCTCTCCCCCTTTCCTTTCTTTTCCTGCTCTTGTGTCGTCCCTCCATCATTAACTCAACTGTTCCCTCTTACCTTTGTGCTTGTGTGTGTCACTATTCATATGTTAGCTGGAGGTGGTGGAGATAGCTCTGGACCAGTGCGGCCCATCCAACGAAAGGAAGATCGCCCTGATAGACAAGAACCGTGACCTTTACTTGACCTCTGTGCGTCACCTCGGGCGAGAACCCAAAATCTGCAAAATTGGTGAGACGGGGAGAAGGGAACTCACTTGGGAAGATGCGTAGTGACTCTCTTTGTTTTTACACACAAGTGTAGCTAACATTGGATGATTGTTGTGTGTGTGTGTGTGTGTGTGTGTGTGTGTGTGTGTGTGCGCTCTGTCCTGTAGGTAGCATGGTTCACAGTATGGCATGGAATGATGCTGCTAACATCCTGTGCGGTATCCAAGACAACCAGTTCACAGTGTGGTACTACCCGAGCGCCGTCTTCACTGACAAGGAACTGCTGCCAAAAACACTGTACATAAAGGATGGCAGGTAGACACGTGCAGTCCCTTTTCTCTCACTTATATACTGGCATTTTATCATAAAAGGAAAAGGATGGAGGAAACGATGTAAAATAAGAGCTAAGAAGAGATACTATATATAAGCAGCTTTTTTTTTTGCTCCTTCCAGCTCCTTCCCCAAGGTCGAACACATAGCACTTTAGGCACTATTTTTTTTGCCAGCAGCTGTCAAACTGTACAATGCTTCCTGCCCAAAAGGCCTGAGCAGCTTCAACCAGTACAGAAGGTACTAAGGCAGAGTGCCCGCACTGTCTATACACGCGATCCCGGACTACTTTTGCATGAATCTGCTACACGAATGCACAGTTTTGTTTTTATTTTTGCTTTATGTTTTTCGTCTCTCTCAGTGGTTTATGGCTTGCTGTTGTTAATTTTTTACACTTCCAGTGGTCCAATGCTGAATTTTCAGACATCATGCATTTTTCTCTTAACAGTATAAAGTTTTGCAAATTGTAAGTTCAGCTTTTACTGTGTTGGTGCTCCAGCAGCCAAATTTTATTTTATTTTTTTTAAGTAATTTGCAAATGGGGAACACCAGATACTAGAGATAGATGTCAAGAGCTAATAAATATATGCAAAGGCTCCACTTTTAAGAATGTGTCTAGGATATCGGTGATTGAAGGCAGGTTGGACCAAATACATACAGTACAAGTAACAATAGCAGCACTGTCGGTATGTTATCATCGTTTCAGCAAAATTGTATATGTGGTGGGCTGCTACGCATTTTCTCTTTGTATTAGAAATACACGTACATACACACACAGATATACAAACTTGAAAAAACTGCATGGTCAATAAGTTTATTGTTGTATTCTTAGTTAGCACAATCCATCATTCTCTACATGACAACATGTTAACTCATTTGTTATATATTGCATATATGGTATTGATCTTTTTTCGCACACGAGCATTCATACTTTTTCTCACACCCACTATCAACACTTGCAAACACTGAAAAACACTGTTCCTTGCCGGCTTTTCTGTGACCGCAAAACTCTGAGGATGTGGTTACATGTATTTGTTCTAACCCTGATGTGTGTATGTGTGTGTATGTGTGTGTATTTGTCCTCTTCAAAGTGAGTTCAGCCGTGCACCCCACATTCTGAGCTATGTCGGCACCAAGGTGACGTTACGCCAAGGGGACGGTTCGCTGGTGTACAGCAGCGTACCTCCCTACCCGGCCCTCCTGCACGAATACAGCACCTCTGCACGCTGGGAGGACGCGCTGCGCCTCTGCCGCTTCGCCAAGGTACGATACCAGCATATCGCCGTTAATGTGTACTAATTGTGCCAGAGAAGTAATTGTCAAGCTGCTGTGACATCATTTTTACATCAGGTCTTAGTGTTTTGTACACCCATTTGAAATATTTCTTTACATGTTAGATAACCAAACAAAATCATCGTGCGCATTACTTCTTAGCATTCATAACTAAAAACATTTCTTCTATTTTTTTGCATTTGTATTTATTAGAGCTGTCAAAGTTAACGCGATAATAACTTAGCGCAAATCCGTTTTAACGCCACTAATTTCTTTAACGCATTAACGCAACTTGCGATTTTTAGGTTGTAGTGGGCTTAAAGCTAGAGTGAAGATACATACATAATACGAAACTAGAAAATCTGAGGAATCCATTGGCCATTTTGGCGAGGAAAAACTGTCATGGCCATTTTCACAGGGGTCCCTTGACCTCTGACCTCAAGATATGTGAATGAAAATTGGTTCTATGGGTACCCACGAGTCTCCCCTTTACAGACATGCACTCTTTATGATAATCACATGCAGTTTTGGGGCAAGTCATAGTCAAGTCAGCACACTGACACACTGACAGCTGTTGTTGCCTGTTGGGCTTGAGTTTGCCATGTTATGATTTGAGCATATTTTTTATGCTAAATGCAGTACCTGTGAGAGTTTCTGGACAATATTTGTCATTCTTTTGTGTTGTTAATTGATTTCCAATAATAAATATATACATACATTTAAATAAAGCAAACATATTCGCCCACTCCCATGTTGATAAGAGTCTTAAATACTTGACAAATCTCCCTTTAAGGTACATTTTAAACAGATAAAAAAAAAGTGCGATTAATCACAATTAACTACGGACAATCGTGCGATTAATCGCGGTTAAATATTTTAATCGATTGACAGCCCTAGTATTTATATAATTGATAGATAGTGTGACATATCCCACAGTCCAGGAGCTCTGGCACAGTCCAGGTTCCTGTGGTGTTTGTCACACTCGCGCACGCACGCATGCATTTATGTATGAAAGAGAGCGAGACAGAGTCTGAAATGAGAAGGTAGTAGACAGGTTTATGGGACCAGACCAGCAGGCTTTAATTAGCCTTCAATTAGCCTGGTGACACCATTTACCGGATTTAGCCCCCATAGACCTCACTCATAAATACACACTTCACTATATGCATGTGTAAACTCTCCACATGCACACACACACACACACACACACACACACACACACACACACATACACGCTGAATGCAGTGTTGTACTGTGTCTTTGCTTGGGCGATGATGCAATAACCACAACCCCGGAGAAATGGATGGCTAGTAGCAAGAGGAGGGACGGAGAGAGAGAGGCACTGGTTTTAAGAGCTTTTTTCCTCGACCCCTCCCCCCCCCTCTACTTCTGGTAAGAGTTTGGTGGCAGCGCGGCTTTTCCCAGAATCACAGTCATTGTCAGTAAGCCCTGACCTGATAGGAGTTCACTTGACACATGTAAAAGTTTAGAGCCGTACTCACAAACAGGCAGACATAACATAAGGTAGACGACATTTACACTCTCACTAGTAATACAGGCACACCAGCGGAGGATTTGTGATGAGTCGTCCACTTTTTGTATCGCGTTTCTGACCTCAGGCGGTGGCTGACAGTGCCATTTGTTGTTTCCAGGAGTGGTTTCCGATAAGAGCCGCTTGTCTTAGAGTGATGGACACTGATTAAAGGGGGGAATTACAGAGCGGTGACTCCAGTGAGAAGTTTGCTCAACTGTTGGCCAATTGGTGGTTAAGGCTTCGTTTTAATGAACGCAGCTGCACGGAATAAAGCGGTGACGCATTTGTTTACGTTTATCGACGTTGTGTACGGCGAACGTCTGTATTTGTGTTTGTGTTTGTGTGTGTCATGCATGATTTCTTAATGGATTCCATGACTGCAATGAGGCCTGCCAGGATATGAGCAGGATGTGATGGGTACTGTAATAACACCATCGCACCCTGGCCCTGTGTGCGCGCGCACACACAAACACACACACACACACACACACTAGGGATGCCGAGGTGGGTAAATTTTCCACCGGTTAATAAACCTGTGATAATACCGGTGTTATCGATTACACCGGACATTTTACGTGAAAAGATATCCGCCGATGTGTGAGAAAAGCAGCTGAAACGCGTTCTTTGTTTACACGCCACTGGAGATCACAACAAGCTTGGTATCTACATAATGTAGATAAATTAATATAGTAAAATGGGGAAATGCATTCAGCAACTATCTTCCATTTAAACATGCCTCTGCTCCCCACATCTATAGGACCAATCTTTGTGGGCATGTCTTGCTGGAATGGCAATGGCAAACAGGGAGTTGACCACAGCGGAGATGGCCTATGCTGCCATTGGAGAGGTAAGGGCTAATTAGCTAATGGCTAATTCAATTGAACACACCGTTTTTTTTAGCCAGGTCTAAAGCACACACACAATTTAATTCACTAAAACTTTAATGATTCTGACTAAGACTAAGTCAAAGAGACCAATAAAAAATATCACAATCTTCTCCCTCTCTTCTTCCAGTTACCTCGGGTGCAGTACATCAACTTTATAAAGGAGCAGCCGTCTAAGGAGTCGTCTTTGGCCCACATGCTGATGTTCAGCGGTCAGGTCCAGGAGGCTGAGGCCGCACTGTTGCAAGCCGGTCTCATCTACCAAGCCATACGAGTCAGCGTTGACCTTTTCAACTGGGAGAGGTACGACTCAGTGCTCGTGTGAATGTGTGTACGTGAGGCGGGGTGCAGCTGGAAGGAGAGGGGACAGTGAGTGAGATTTACGTGGAAGCGTGTGTTTGTCCATACGGGCTGGATGTGCTCATCGGCACGGGAAGTAAGGATGCTGACGGTGCTGCAGCACCCCCTGTTTTTTTTTTCTTCTGTAGGCCTATTGTTTAACTGCAATGGAAATGTAAAATATATATATTATTATGATATTTTTTATACTGTCTCATATGAACTCTCCGTGAGGTGAATGCGCATCGGTAGATCCTCGCTTCGTCTCCTGTATGAATTGGCTGTATCCTCACTGTCCTGCATTATTATAAACTATAGTAACCTGGTTATGGGTCATCCATACACTGCCTCACTCCCACTTCCTCTCCTTGTAGTTGTCATGCATTAACTCCGTGTTGTTGACTGTGTTGCGGTGGCTGCGTCTACATACAGTATGTTGATGTTCAACTTTGCTTCTCTAAAATCAGAGTTTTCCTTGCCATTACGGCACGTTTTTGCTGGCAAACATTGCCAGAAGAATTAATTGTTCAGACGAAGGCTGTGATATGTTTAAATAATTATTCAACTAGAGAGAGTTTTGTCTTAAAGCTTTATGGCCGTTATCATAGTAATAATAATGGTCCAAAATGATGTAAAATTGCATAGTTTTAAGTCAAAAACCTTCAAATTTTCTTGGGGGAGGACCCCCATTACCCATACACCAACGGCAGCACAGTACCTGAGCCCTCTAGAAATCCAGGGGGAATCTGAAAATTTGTGTAAAATTGTTATTAATAACTATTACAAATAAACGATGAACATGACTGATTTCCAGCGTCCCTGGATGTGTGTCTGCATCTTGTCATCTTGTGTCCAGGGCGCTGGAGCTGGCGGTCAAACACAAGACCCACGTGGACACCGTGCTGGCCTATAGAGGGAAGTTCCTACAGACGTTTGGCAGGAAGGAGACCAATAAGAGATTCCTGCAGTACGCTGAAGGGGTAAGTTAGGACAACACTGCACTGCAGCATTAATTGATTTGGGCGGCAATCACACTGGAAGCCTTTTTAGCAGCGGAGGGTGTCTTGTTCTAATTGTTTCCCAAGGGTTATTGGCTCTGCTTGTACACTCTGAGGGCCTTCAGTTGAAAAAAAATTTACTCTGAGGGGATAAACACTCCATGTCAATTTGGGTTTTTCTCTGCTGTCCAATCGGTAGAGCCTTCGAAACTAAACCAAAAATGGAGGAAAGCCTAGAAGTTGTTGCTGTCCACTGCCGGAGCTGTTTAAAGGGACAGTGTGTAGGATTCGGCGGCATCTAGGTAACGTGAGCCGCCGAGTGCAAAACCTCGGTAACGCCGTTCACCTCGCTCAGAGGCTATCCTTACCGTGATAACACTACTTTAGGAGCAACGGAAGTCAGACGGGGGCTGGCGTTACCACGGTTTTGCACTCGGCGGCTCGCGTTACCGTAGTGTTACAAGTGTGTCGGAGAACTACGGTGGCCTTCAGGTAACGTAGAAACATGAAAGGCTCTCACTAGAGCCAGTGTTGTGGTGGTTTGTCCGTTTTGGGCTACTGTAGAAACATGGCGGAGCAACATGGTGGACTCCGTGAAGAGGACCCGCTCCCTATGTAGATATGAAGGGCTCATTCTAAGCTAACGAAAACGCGACTCTTAGTTTTAGGTGATTGTACACTAATGAAAACGGTTCTGAATATTATATTCCATCTCTGCTAATAGATCCCCGAAATGTTACACACTGTTCCTTTAAGCTTGGAGGAGCATTAGTGGGGACCCTCCTGAAGCATTAAAACACCACACTTTTCAGGCGTCAAGCGTGATCCCGGCCTTATCATGTAATGTGACTAATTTAGCTGCTTTGCTTTGTCAATCCCACAAATCAAAATACAGCATCTTATCTAATGTCATCCCATCTCGTCTTTTCTGTCTCTCTGCCAGGTCGAGGTGGACTGGGAGAAAATCCAGGCGAAGATAGAGATGGAGTTGTCTAAAGAGAGAGAGAAAGCCGCTAACGCCTCTGTGAGGAGCAGCGTGGCCTCACGACGTTAACGTTCAGGGGAACCTTTTCTCTAAAACACGCTCTCTGCAGAAAATTGATTCCCATTTGCTTTTGACATTTGGCGAATATTAAGTGGTTTGGCTCGGCCTCAGAGTAATAAAAATGTCTCTACCCGAGGTAAAATGGGTACCATCAGTTACAAGTAAATTAACTTCAAGCAAAAACAAAAGGGAACATTTGGAGATGGCGTTCTGTTACTGTGGGTGGATGATATGTATATTGATAAGAGTATCTATATTTCTCAGCAACAACACCATTATGGCCTTTTCTGTCATTATCGGCTTCTCGGTGATTCCAGTTTGTCAAGTTCAAAGTTGATTGTTATCTTTTTCCGTTTGTCAATATGAACTTGATATGCTCAGTCATGCACAAATGTACCGCTTTATTTTTTTGTCAGTGATGTTTGACTTTGTCTTTTTTATATATGGATAGATATTTGTACAGTTTATATATATATTCAAAACTTTGCCTTTGTGTAAACACTAAAAATGAATGTCAGTTAATAAAACTGATGGAAATACTGTACACATTCAGCCTCTTTTACCTCGCTGCCTCTCTTTTCGTATTTCATTAATGTCTTGATGCTTCGCTGGTTTCATACAAAGATCATAGAGTATCTTTGACGTGTTTTCTCAGCTTTTGCACATGCACCGGAGGTATTTCTGGGTGCATGTGTGTGTTTTAGAGTCCAATATATATCTAGAGTGTGTGCTTCTCTTTGAGTTATTCTTGTATTTCCTTTTCTGCTGAGGTGTGAAACCAACTGCTTGCCATGCAGCTCCACCCCCTGGTTGGCAGAGGGCCAGTGCATCAGCGGACCATTATAGCCTATCCATCTCCTCTAGTGGCCCGGGAGGGACGAATGAGGGGGGGGGAGATCTGTCTCGGGGCTCTCCAAAAAAAACAACTGCTAGACCATATCAGGACGATGCGGACAGATAGAAATTGATCGGCATAATCCCCGAAACCGTGAGTGGATGTTAGATGTCGGAAAAATCTATCAATGGGTTCGTTCACTCTTGGTGTTGCTTTTCTTTTTTTTTCTTTCTCGGCACGGTGCGCTTTTAGCCCTTCTGACTCACTGTCTTTCTCGTATTTGACTCCCTCCATCCGCTTTCTTCCCTGAGCCTACTCACTGTGTGAGAAACCATAATCAGCCAGACCAAACACCATTAATCTACGAAAAGACTTATCAGCGAGGAGTCAGGTTTCACATGCATTACCACCGAGAGAGGCCACACACATTGAGAAATAGAAATGAATGATGTGTTGTAGTCATACTTCCTCTTTCGCTATACAACGCATACTGTACCCAATCTCAGTAATGTGAAAAAATATTGATTTATTTAAACCTATATTGTGTATTCTTACCCAATTCTACACTTTACACTTGACATTTTGAGCCTCGTCTGTAGATTGAGAAAAGAAACGTCACGTTTAGGCTGCCAGTCTTTACCCTTTTGACTCTACCGAACAATAAACACAGCACAAAATACCAAATAGATACTGTATGTTTACTAAACCACAGCGCTGTATATACATCTTCAATGACTTGCAAGTTTTCATATACTAGATTAATGGCCAAACAACTCAGCTCCCCTAGAAATACACTTCCTGGACATAATGTAGAATTTATGAGGAGGATAATGCTCATTGATTTGACCTTTCATAGTTGATCTGTTCTTTGGTGCAGTGAGCCGTAGAATAACTGGATCATTGGCGCAGATACTAGCGTAGTAGAGTACTGTGTATTTGTCCCTGTGTTTCTATACGTGTCTGTGCACATATACAGTATATATTAGGATTTGTAATGTGGATTTGGGGGAAGCTGTCCTCTCCCCACTGCCAGGGGAAGTCCCAGCTGTACGTTATCTGATCAAAGTTTCATGCTGGGAACTGTGGGAGACTGGTTATGCCCTCTGCTCCCAAACCCCACTGTTACAGCTTAGACATAAGAGCCGGTTCACGATGAACTGCGACGACTATAAAGGACAGAATGAACATTCACACCTCTTATGGTCTGAGTAGCGCTCATATATGACTTCATGCATCTTAGGGGTCACATACTCATCCAACTCATCTACCCCATCAGTGGGTTTTAAGGATGGATTTAATGCTTTTAAGTGCAGCCACCCACAAATATCCCTCCGGAAAAGGAAAGCCATCAAGTGTTCGCTGTTGGCTCTGCCATCATCATGGCCTGGCAGTGTTGGATTACACAAGCCACCACAATCACACTCAAGACTTTTAGTGTCGGGAGCATTAGAGGAGCTCAAGGTCTCTAATTGTAAAGTCTAGGTTTTTGCGGATACGGATGCTTTAGCGGCAACGTCTCCCATGTTTTTGTAGCTAAACCTGACAGAAATGGAAGTTTTACTTATTGTGGTGAAGAAAGAGTGCTTTAATATAATGTCTGTTATTACACTGTCCTTACAGTATGCATTGTTTTTTTCTGATGGCAGATTGTTGAGTTGATTTGTTTGCCATGAGTAGAGAAATGTGTTTGATGTAGTAGAGGTTTGAGAAAATTCATTGGCAACTATTTAGATAATTTATTAAGATTGACAATCGATCTTTCAAGCAGAATTGTTAAAAATGTACTTCTTCCAGCTTCTTGAATTTGGATTTTTGCCAGTTTTCTGACCCTTTTATGATGGTAAACTAAATATCATTGTGTTTTGGACTGTTGGTCAGACAAAACAAGCACCTATGGCAACCTATGGTGGACATTTTTCACTATTCTATGTCATTTTTTTATGATTGGCAGGTTATTCGATAACAAAATTGTCTTTGTAATTTACTTTTCTACTCTTTTCGCCTGGGACTAATGATGTGCTAACATTTCTTCTTCAAGTCTGTGCTGGGAGAGAGGATATTTGACTGTTTACCGCACGCCCAGTTAATGTCAAAGTAATGTGACGATGACAAAATGAGCTTTTTTCAATATGATAACATAATGAGGCATTTTAATGGACAGTTAATGGCAAATACACCTTTTAGATTCAATCCAGGTAAACAGGCCATTAAGCCTGATGTGTGTGTGGTGTCAGCTTGGATCTCGATTTCCAGCAGAAAAACAAAAAAGACACTTCTTGTCTCATTAGTCAGAAATGCAAATCAGCAGAGGACAGTTACACACTTTAGGTCGACATTCGAGTATAGATCTGAAGGTATTCTTAGACCACTCTGCCAGAACAAAGAGACAACCGTCTTTGTCTCATCCTTATTTCCTGTTAGACGTCTCTTTGTCTTTTCCTTCGTTTGGTCCGAGCTGCACGGTGTTGGTTCTGCTTGAGGGCAGCAGTTGTGATCTTGTCTGACATCAAGACACAACTTTGTATCTCGGCAGCTTACGCCATTATCAGTATGCCAGCTGTAATATCTGCCATTGTTTCCACTGAATTCAGAACCTGGGACACACTGATACATGTAGCCTCGGGCAGCAAAGGCTCCCAGGATCAGAGCATTTTTTTTTTTTTTTTTTAAATAGCACTTCTCTGCTACAGCTTTTGCAGTAGGAATATCAGACGTGGCTCAGGTCACTGATAAAAATGCTCATCTGTCAGCCCCTCACTCAAGTGTATATGTGCATGTGTGTGAGTCAGTTTGAGAAAATATTGCTTTCATGCTGATAAAATGATAAATGAACTGGCTCTAAAGCTGCAAAAAAAAAAAAAAATGTGTGCTGCAGAAAGTATGAAAATTGATATTCATCCCCTCTATCCCCAATTTCAGCCCACATTACTGAGAAAAAAAAAATCTAAAATATTCTTTCCTTTTGGATGCAAATTCAATAAAGAATAAATAAAAGAAAAAAAGCAGGTCTTTCAGGTCCATCCAGCAGAATATTTAGCATTAAGAACCAAGAAAGGGCGAGAATTTGACAGAAGAAAAAAAAAAAAAAAACTGTCTCACGGTCAAATTGATGTGCTGAAGTATAAAAACTTAATGCGATTGTACCGGATTACCAAATTAGCTGTTCCCCCCCCATCACAAAGAGCGTCGATTTCAGACGCCTTCGCTTTCTTCTTCCTAATCTCCTTTACTTAACCCCAAGCGGTCATTTGCATACAAAAGGCGAGTAATCCGCTATACACGTACATATTTCTCAGCCTCCTCCTTTTATTCTCAAACATTCAGGATTATAATTGCACTTGAGAGTTTATGCCTCTGTAAGATAACGACCCCTGACTATAATAAAATCAGTCTCAGACAGAGTTCCGAGATGTCCTCGGGCTGTGTTGCGGTCCCGACACCACCTCCAGGACATCCCGCCTCTGGTCTCCGGCTCTCGGTCCTCCCTCCGCTCCCCCTCTACCCTCACCACCCCTCTCGTTCTCCGCCAGCAAGTTATCATCGGACCGGTCCCTGTGCATCTCCTGCATGCTCTCCTCGTACGTGGGCAAATATTTCACCTCGTCGTACGCCGGCAGGTTCGGAGACGAGGCTAAGAAGCCCCCGAGGCTAATGCACTCGGGGTGCCGCCGGTCCAGCAGGGAGTCCTGGGACGCCGAAGCGTGCCCTCCCCCGTGGTAGATGGAGGAGGGCTCCTCGCTGCCGCTGCGGTCGTGGGGGTGCGGGTTCCGGCGGGGCCGTGGGCAGATGATCCGCTGGATGAAGTAGCCCATGGCGAAGAGCAGCAGCAGGATCAGGATGCCCGACAGCTTGCGCGTAAACCAGCCGACGTTGTCGAAGAAGATGTGGATGGGGAGCTTGCAGCAGCGCACCGCGGAGCCGGAGCCGGAGCCGGCGCTGCTGCCGTTGTTCCCGGCGCCGGTGGGCGGGCAGCACTGGTGGCCGTCGCCGCACTGGACGTCCCCGCAGTTCCGGAGGGCTTCGCAAGCGGAGACCAGACACGCCGACAAAAAGGTGCCGGTGGTCCGGCTGCACGTTGTCCTCCTGCCGCCGCTGCCGCTGCCGCCCGGCAGACGGGGCATCATTTCTGGATCTCTCCCCGGGGGATGGACAGTATAGATGCTGCGTGTTGCGCTGTCTCTCGTTGCGTCCAGGTGTTACAGGTCTGCCTTTCTATCCAGATGTGCACTAATCATGTAAAGGCTGCTCTCATCTCACAGCCACTGCAGCGCTGGAGCGGGACAGCAGGTGCCCCCCCCCCCCCCCCCCAGCTGAGGACGACCTGTCTGCTGGAGTATATGGGTGATAGGAGTGGAGCAACATCAAGTGATGAGAAGGGAGCAACTAATGAGAATCATGAATAATCTTACATCATTATTAGGCCTATAGTCATTAGCCTATAAGTCCTTATATCAGTGCAACCCACAGATATGGTCCCCATCATTTGACATTGTCACTCACCTGAACTGTCCTGCTCGAGAGACCCCAACTATTTCATATAGCAACCCCCTCCTCAGATAAATGCAATGTTTGCTGCAGAGCCCCATGATTTATATTCAGTAGAGAATCCTGTACATGTATAGGAGGAATGACAACCGCAAGATGGGAGAGTGGGAAATACTTAGTATTGCTAAGAGCTGCAATACTGCAGTATATAGAAATACTTAACGCCCTGCACATCTGGAAAAAGGTCATCTTAGTAAAAATAGGCTAAGTATAATTAGCAAAATTCACTTAAAATATCAAAAGTAAAAAGTACTCATAGTGCAGGAAAATAGTCCCTGTTTGTGTTACTTTTTATATTTTACTGTAGATTATAATTACTGATGCATAATCTAATCTTAACTATTTTATGTCCTGGTTGTTGGTAGTTAAATCTGTAACAGTGCCTCATATTATTTAAGATCATCTAGGGCTGTCAAAGTTAACGCGTTAACGCAAATTCGTTTTAACGCCACTATTGTAGCTGGCTCCGTTTTAAAGCTAGAGTGAAGATACTGGCATCATATGAAACTAGAAAACCTAAGTAATCCATTGGTACGAGCCTGTTAGCTTGTCGCGAAAGAGGTTATATTACGCTCCAAACTTGCACTACATTTTAGCGATGAAAAACTGTCATGGCCATTTTCAGATGGGTCCTTTGACCTCTGACCTCAAGATATGTGAATGAAAATGGGTTCCATGGGTACCCACGAGTCTACCCTTTACAGACATGCCCACTTTATGATAATCACATGCAGTTTGGGGCAAGTCATAGTCAAGTCAGCGCACTGACACACTGACAGCTGTTGTTGCCTGTTGGGCTTGAGTTTGCCATGTTATGATTTGAGCATATTTTTAATGCTAAATGTAGACCCTGTGAGGGTTTCTGGACAATATTTGTCATTGTTTTGTGTTCTTAATTGATTTCAAATAATAAATATAAACATACATTTGCATAAAGAAAGCATATTTGCCACTCCCGTGTTGATAAAAGTATTAAATACGTGACAAATCTCCCTTTAAGGTATTTTGAACAGATAAAAAATGTGCGACGAATTTTGTGATTAATCGCGATTAACTAATGACAATCATAATCATGCGATTTATCGCGATTAAATATTTTAATCGATTGACAGCCCTAAAATCATCGTATGTAAAATCTTAATCTGTAAAGTAGCCTAGCTAATAACTAAAGCTGTTAAATACATGTAGTGGAGTAAAAAAATATGATATTTCCATCTCAATCTAAAGCCCGAGTACGTCAAATTTGCACTGAAGCACGGTACTTGAGTAAATCTATACTCGAGGATCCCTGAAAGTCCCCGGACCCCGCTTCATGATCCTTCGCCCCCAAAAGGCTGAACCAGGCTTTAAACTTGCACCCTTACTAAATCCTGCATGGACACAGTGCCAGATGTAACCAGTGAGGGTGACTTCCCCTGATGCGGCGCCAACGGATCTACCCCTCTCATAAAAAATGGATAGTCCTTGCAGTGTGGTATGTACAGTAATGGCCCCCCCATTAGAAGAGTGTCTGGATTCACATTAGTCCAGAATCACCCTAGAGGACCATGTGTCTGCAGCATTGAAGAACATAACCGTAAAAACTAAACTTCCAGTTTAAACGACGGTCTCCTCGCCCCAACGTGTTAATTTACGCTAAAGACGTCTCTTTGAATAACATCCAACAGTGACAGACGGCTCAGGAAGCTGATCCACGAGTACGGTTTAATTAAACCAGTCTGCATAATTAGTTGTACTGCGATGAAACAGTGAATCATTTTCTGCAGTGGTTGTATGGGGGTGAGCAAGGTCACTATCAAAGCCTTATGTCCTTTATTGGATCTGAAAGGATTCTAAGTGAGTAGGATTTATGACATTAAGACAGAACAAAGAAGACTTTAGTTTGTTACTTTATTTGAAATAAAGGCGATCTCAGTAATGAGATATGGCCTCGACAGTCTTTCGTCAAGTCCTCGTGGTGAAATCACTGCAGGGACTCCTTTTAAATTCTAGGAACATTTCACCCCCTCCTGTCTTCATGTTACTCTTTGTCACTAATAGCCAGTCTGTATTCCTTTCTTTCCTAAACAAGGCCTAATGCACAACACACCAAATCTAATTACGAGAGCATTATGACGTGAAATTCAGTAGAAGGGTAACATCATGCAACCTAATTTATGCGGCATCGAATTTCTTTCTTTGATCTGCCTCGATTAGGGAAATGCGATCTCAGGGCACTTTTCTAACCAAATAAACAAATACACAATCGATAGCCTGCGAACAGCGGCTCTGTGAGAAACCCTTTTCAGTTCCTTTGTTTTCGAGGGCTTTCCCAGCACTTCTGCTATTCTGCTACTCAGTTATTGACATGTATAGGGAACAAGTGCTATTTTGGATCACAGCTTTGACTCTCTACAGTGTCTTGAAAGTGGAAAAATGCTGCACAGTACAGAAGAAAACTTGAGACCATTTGGCTTTTTAATCACACCCAAATCAAACAGAAATTACGAAGATAAGAACTATTACAGTTGTCGACTATATTTGACATCAACATTCTTCAAACCTGTACATTTGTCTTCAAAGCGAGAGATATAAGAATACATAATTTACCTAATAGTTTAAGATATTATTTTGTTAACAGTGGTCAGTTTTCTATCAAATTTCGTGGAGTTATCTTATGAAATGAAAATGTCCATTTAATGGATTCCTCTGTGTCTATGTATAAAAATAGACTTAGAAAGGCTCTGCTGGAAAAAAAAATGATTACTCTTAGAAACTGTTGCTCCCACTGTAAATATGGCACTTACTCATGCTTTTCGGCATTTTGTTTGAACTTTAAACCTACACTTATTTTTTTGAAATTTTTTTAACACTAATATTTAAAATGTACTCGTGATTTTTGTCATGGTAATATTTTTGCCTATTGCATGTCCTTTGGGTGTGGTTTTTATATAAGCCATTATAGGTTTCTATCACACCCTCACACGTATTTTACATTCCTTTCATGTTAATTTTACGGTCTTTTTATATGTGTGAAACAAATAAGATAAGAAATAAGATAACAATGAACTGTCATTGAGTCATTTTTCCATTTTAAAGTGTTTTCACTCGTCACAAGCATTCGATGACAAATTATATCAAAATATACTCCCTTGTCTTCTTTGTCTGACTAATTCTCCTCCTCAGGTCTGTTTCTAGCCCACCACATCCTGCCTCCTTTTCCCCTCGTTCACTAAAAAATCCACCACAAAGTGCTGTTCTTGTGTGAGTAACACTGATTGAATAAATTCTCTCTTTATCTCTTTCCTCCCTCTTTTGTTGTTCTCCGTCCATCTAAGGGGGCAGCTCTCAGGAAACACATCAAATAATTGGAGACCAACTACATAGGAAACATAGTATATTTACAGAAAGCGGATGTGCTCTAACAGATGTCATGAGACTTGTGAATCCTTGATGCGCACAGAGGCAGATGAAATGTAGATGCTGGTAGACAGATGTAAAAGATGAGAAAGAGGATTGAGTCGAAACGCATCACAACGCAACAACAAATCTGTTAACACCAGCGACACAAAAGCCAACTTTGCCTCTGTTGCGTTAACTGACAAAATAATTTGAAGTCGCAGGGAGGCTCCCTGTATGGCCAACAGAGTTAACGTGATAATAAATGTGCTGTGCTGTATGCTTCCATTAATCCGGCACAAAGGTCTCTTGTGTTGTGCTTAATAATTCAGCTTTATGGGCTCCATTAGCCCTGTGCAATGATGAATGGCAGCGTTCATTTTCGTGTGTCAGAGACGTTGATGTACGGACCGCCCTACTGTCAGTGTCACGGTTATCGCGTTTGCATTAATTGTGAAACAAAGGAAGCCTTGTCGAGCCCCGGGCTTTGTTAATGGAGCCACTGATGGTTTTTGGGCTTTGTTTGCACCAGAGCAGAAGTCGCAACCTCTGGGTTACCGCCCCGAGACCGACTTCAGCCTCTTCAGCTTCTTAAGGAAGCGATCTGATCTTTCCATGAAGTGATACAGTTTCACAGCAGTGTCCACACGTACATCTGCTCTGTTGTGTAAGCATAGTCATGTCTGAATTTGCAGACTATGGGGGATTAATGCATAAGTATCGGTTTGTTCAGTGTGTGTGTAAATAATGCATCTGTGCAGTTCTTAGTCCAGAATGGCAGGATACTTGTGTGGGTGTCATCAGCGTCCGCGTATTCCCATCAGCTTGAACTCTAATAAAAAGCAGGGCCTGCAGTCAGTGTAGATTACGTGAATCCAGAAAGTCCCACACCACAGCTATTTCACACCCACGTACTTCCTCTAATCTTATCGCTCTGCTGGCTCAGAGGTCTTTAAGTGTATGGGATTGTGTGTGCGTGTTGAGAGTATGGGGGGAAAAAACTATATTTATGTTTTAGTTTGTTTGTGTGGGCGTCTTTGTGAAGTTGCAAGCGTTTTTTTCCCCCCTTTTTTTGCGTCACTGGACCATATGTGGTCGAGAGGGACACGGCAAATGGATGACATGTGACACGGGTCACGGGACAGACTTCGTTTAAAACACTGCGCAGTGTAAACTCGCCTCAGAACTCAACTGAGCAAGCGTGGATGTGGTCGCTTCTAGCAAATATGTTTGAAAGAAAGTGTTCGCCTTGTACCTTCATGTGGCATGTTTCTCCCAGCGTGTAGTTTTTGGCTTGGAGAAGAATCAGAATCCCGACTTCCTTTGAGGAGAAAACCTGCTCCAAGAGGCCAAAAAATCCTTAACAGAAGAGAGAGAAAGAGAGAGAGGGGTAAAATCCCTTTTCTGTCTCAGGGGAATGGCTCTCAGTGCTCTTAATAAATCTGATGAGTTGGGAGGTTTGTGCTGAGCTGGGCTTTTTGACTTTATAGTGAATAACTGTATGAGGCTGCCTTATAGACCATAATACGCTGCTATCGTTTAGACAGGTTTGATGGATGATAGCACTAAGTGATTTGACTCAGCATCGTTGCATTTTGTTTGAATGTTGCCAGGAAAGATTTATAAAGATATACTGTATATCACCCTATCTCTTTACCTTTTGGGAATGCTGCCATTCCACACTGCCACAGACATTACCAACCCAAGATCTTAAACCTGAAATAGTCTCTGTCCAAGAAATTACGTATTAGTTAACTTAAAGGTGCAGTAGGCATTGTGTTTTTGGCATCATTGGTCAAAAATCCCATGATAACCTTTCAGCATATTGTAATTCAAGTTTTCTGGCAGAAAACTAGACTTCTGCACCTCCTCATGGCTCTGTTTTCGAGACAGAATATTGATTCACATTTGATCAGCGCTTCCTAGTTTGACCGTTTGAGGCTCTAGCTCGGCTCTGATTGGTTGTTCTCCTCCGGTATGTGAAATCTTGCAGACGCCAAGAGGAGCACCGGAGGACACAGAGGCACATGATTTTTTTTCAGATAACCTGCTCATGCACTACAGGATATAGTGACCATATTATAAAAATAACTTTTTTGAGTCATATTTGCTCCATTTCTACCCACTGCTGCCTTAAGTGAGGATGCTTTACTCTTCATAAGGAGGGGAGCTGTTTTTCTGTTGCGTTGACACTTTTTACTCTTGCCTCTTTTCTCAGGATTTAATTATTTGCTTTTCAGACAAATCTAAAGTACACACGCTCAAACCTCAGACAGATTTAATGGGGAAAGTTCCCATCAGAGGGAGATGAGTGTGGAGCATTATAGGGGGCAAAGACACAGCTTTTCCTAGACTGCGAAAAGCCCCCAACCAACCCCCAAGAACAATGGCTGCCTCATTTTCCCCTTTAAGATAACCCGTCCACTGACGCCCAGCTGCTGATGACTCAGTTACACTCATACATTCACACACAAACCAGACAGACACCTGGAGGTTAAATATAGGATAACGTTTTCCCATTCCCACATGTTTTGAGTGGAGGCGGAGGGCAGGGGATGTTTGACCCCCTGCCTCCGCACTACTGAGCTGAGTCACTCTTAAAGGAGTCTCAGAAGGTGACTGGACTACGGCCTTTAGTCGCGTCCCTCCTACCAGACGCCCACGTTACATCCCGGGACTCGTCCTTCTGAGGCCCCTGAACGCACAGAGTTCCCCGAGGGCTCCGAAATAGGGAATAAACAAAGCGGGAAAAGATAAAAAGAGAAAGAGGCCGTGACACAACGTACATTGGACAGAAACGGGCGACAGTCAATAAGTGGAGGGTTTTGTAAGAGATGGGAGGGTGTGAAATAATGTGTGGGAAGAAAGGGGGAGGGGGAGTCGACTCAGAAACTCACATCCAAGTTCCCCGGAGACCACGCAGACACTAAACTCTTTTTATCCCCCTTATTGCCTAAATTATGGCCTCCATTCCTCTTTTTCTTCCCTATATCCAGTTTTATGGATGTCCAGAGACAGGAAATCTGTTAACATGTGAAAACGCACAACAATTAAAGCCAATCCCCTCTGGTGAAAGGGGGAACAATGAAAGAGTCCCAAGACCTTCTTAGTAAGACTGTGTAGGTGTCAAACACTAACAACATCAAGGACAGATGTGCCTAACATCTAACACACAGTTTACACACGATGCAGATGTTTTTGGGGCTAACTCTAATATCTTTCACAAAGAACACAGAAATCGAACCATTATATTGTCAGGCTTAACTTCTTCAACTCGGTGTACCCCCTGGTGGGTCCGTCATTATAAACTTATGTTGTGCAAAGAGAGATTGCTCAAACCCACAGACCTTTACTTTAATTGTAGTAAAGATGCCAGGGATCGAGTCAAGGTCAAATATTGCATGCCAAATATTGGGAAATTATGCACAGTCATCCACTCAATATAACAATGCAGCTAGAAAATAAATGGTGACTTGGATTTGAATACTTAACTCAAAAAGTAGTGAAACAAGTAGATAGAAAATATAGACATAATGTGATACTTTCAAACAATGTTGATAAAATAGTTTGACTTGGAAGCTACTTTTTAAAGTGAACATTGAGCCGTCAAACCATAGACTGTATATATAGACAGCCCTTTATCATTCCCAGGGCGCCAAATACCGACTCTCTGTCACGGCTGTTGGCATTCGATACCGCCGCACAAGGCACCCTATAGCAGCAGTAGAAGACGCATCAGGTATTCCTATTAACTACAATGTAAACCCATCCGCGGCAACAGTTAACGCTCAGGATAAAGTGCTGTGGTGACGTATAGAGCGAAAGAGACACACAGGGAGGGGAGGTGGATGGGTCCAACAAACACAAGGCTTTCATCCAGGAGACCACAGTTCACGTCCCGTGCGTTACGTTTCACTTTCACTTTACAATCAGCTGTTCCTTCATGTCTCGTGTTCACAACGTCCAGTCACATTTGCAATGTAAAAACGTAGTAATTTAAGCCCAGCCATGTTGTCGGTAGCTGTTTGGCTGGAAAGACACAACAACCAACCATAATATCTCTATAACTACGTTTATGATCAAATTGACAACATGTTCTATTACACAGACTCCTGACGGTTATGGAAAGTTAACGTTACATCTCCTCTCTCGTACAATTCCTGAGCCTCCGGCTCATGACTACTTCACTCAGAGCAGCTGTCAATCATGACATCTCACCCCCTTTTTATAGCATCAAATAACTAATTAAAACCAAACTTATCAGAAAAATGAACATACATCAGCGTGATAAGAACTACCTAGAATGACAGAAACCATCTTTGATTAAAATGTATTTGATGTGACTTTTTAGTTTGGCCCATGTCCCATCTGCTAACATGGAGGAGGCGGGCTTTATGACCTATACTGCAGCCAGCCACCAGGGGGCGATCGAGATGTTTTGGCTTCACTTTTGGGGAGCTGTCATGTCGTCCATCTTTATATACAGTCTATGGTTTAAACTTTGCTTTTAGCCACGTTAGCTGCTTGGCTCTAGGGATGGCAATGTCCGTTGGTCTGTCAATCTGACATTCCCATCTGCCTCGGCTGTACTTTGTTTTTAGTGCTAATTAGCAAATGTTACCATTCTGGCACACTAAACTAAAAAGATAATGGTAAACAATATACTGCTGAGCATCTGCATGTTAGAATTGCCACTGTGAGCATTTTAGCATGCTCAAGTTAGCATTTAACGCAAAGCACCATTTTGCAGCTATGTACAGCCTCACAGAGCCGCTAGCATGGCTGTAGTCTCTTTATCTTTGATGAACATGATTTCCTTCATCATACTACCTACAACACTGTAGTCTACTGCTAAGACTTTGAATTTTTATATTTTCAAAACGAATTATCCACGTCAACAGTTGAAATAAAAGGGTATAATGTCAAACAGCTTTTCATATACTGAAGAAAACTGTTGCTGTTGTAGCGCATTTGGAGAAATGTGAGAAAAACAGTCATTAAAGGGGGGGGCACTTAGGGTTATTTTCTCATCTAAATCACAGCACACTGAAAATAGAGAACAAAAGAAGTGCAAACTGTGTGGGTGAGATGAAAAAAAAAAAAACCCAAGGGACTCATAAAACATCTCAACCCAAGTGGAAAAAAAACAGACGATGGCAACAGCAAACGGAGGTGACTGCTGAAAAACAATAAAATGTATAAAAAAGCAAACAAATATAGGCCTCGGATAATGAAAATTAAATCAAAGGGAAATGGGTTTAGGGGAAAGTTCAGTCCTAAGTCATTAGCGTTTGAATCCAAGTCCAAGAGTTGTCTGCTATTAAATCAATTTACACTTAACGAAACATTTTTCTTTGAGTACATCAACACTGCTCTGCTTTTGTGCTTCCATATAGGGAGTTTATCCTATTGATTGCACAGGAAAGAATCTTAGAGAACTGCCAACTCTTAGGCCCATGCATTATACATTATGCCGTTGGATGGGATTGAATGAGGTTGCCTCTGAAATGTCTCATGGCTGGACGATCTCCAGAGCCACTCATCCATTTTCTCAATGCAAAGGTGTTGCTCTTTGTGTGCCTGTTCACCTCTTCTCCAGCTTCTTTATGCAGGGTTGCAGCAACCACGGCTCTTTTGTTACTCCGGATCTTTCCTGTGATAACTCAGCCCCGGATGGCAAAATGGCCCATTGAAACTGAAAGGATACGGAGTTCCTCATCTCCAGAGTAAGAGGACACCTTTTGTGCATCTGCGTGTGTGAATACATGTATGTTTATAAAGGGAATGCTTGAGCACAGTGGTTATGGGTTTCCTTCCTCCTGCCCGACTGAGTGTCCTTATGTGAGTGACTGTGTCTTTTTGTGTGTTATTTTGAGTGTGTGTCTATGTGATGGATAATGAGTCTGCACAATGAGGGCTCATATTAAGCCTCTAGGGTGTGTGACATCATCGTTTCCAAACAGGTTGGTCGATCTGTGTAAAAAAAAAAGAAAAAAAAAAAAGCCCTGTCATAACACACACACACACAATGAAGGACTGTTTTAACTGAGCCACAGCGGAGGGAACGATTATGTCAGTTGTTTGTTTTGATAAAGACATTTCCTAATGCCTGGTTTTAAATATATACCTCAGTTCAGCTTTTTATGAATACAACACAATGGAGATATACTATATACATAGTAAAATAATAAGTCTTTTGGATCAAGTCCAAGTCAAAAGCAAGTCTTTCCAGTCTATCAATGATTAGCATGCTAATTACAATAGCACAATAGCCAAAATCCCAACAGACACTTCTTTTTTTAAACAGCGCATTAAACGTCTAGTTGCAAGTAGTGAACCAGAGTATCTCTATATAGCATCTCAACTGCACGTCATTTTTAGCCACACTTGCTACCAGCATGGCCCTATAGATGACAATATAGAGGCCGTTCCCGCCCCTTCCGGTGGACCCCATGGGACCTTATTTCGGAAAAAATATGTACAGTAGTCAGTGGAGAGAAACATATTTTTCTGATCCCATTTGAATTGTGCAATGAGTCACACATACGATGTTTGTCAATTTAAAACATAATTTTGCGAGTCAAGAAAGTCACAGTTTGTCATAGGTTTGCCATAGTATCATTTAATTTTGTGTGAAACCGCTCAGTGAACTACATCTCTTGTCTCGTGCAATATACGTCACCAACACTAGCTAGCTAGCTAACTTAGAAATGTTCCACACACAAATGAAAACGTTATCTTACCTGATGTGTTTTATCCAGCGACTCCTGGTCTTTTTATCAGCCGGGAAGTGAAAGAACGAGCAAGACCCGTTGCTCATGTGAGTACAAAACACACAATAATCCTAGCTTCAGAGAGAGAGACCTCACTTACGCGACTTTTGGGTGTGTAGTCTTTCTAATTACGTATTTTCATAGTCTTATACTTCAACAGTTTTACTTTCTTGACTTGCAAAATTAAAAAGTTTTAAATTCACAAATATCATATGTGATTCATGGCGCAATTCAAATGGGATCAAAAAAATGTGTCTCTCGCCGTTGACTGACGTTCATGTTCCGAAATAGGGTCCCATGGTGGTCCACCGGAAGGGGAGGGACTTCGCCTCCCTATGTCTGTCGGTCGGTCGGTCGGTCGGTCGGTCGGTCGGTCGGTCAGTCAGTCCACTACTTTGGTCCTGACTGAAATTCTGAGCAACTATTTTGAAGGATTCAGATTCAATTTTGTACAGGCATTCATGATCCCCAGAGGATGAATCCTGTTGAGTTTGATGATCCTCCGACTCTAGTGCCACCGGCAGGTCATATTTGTCACTTATCCAGTGAAATATCTCAACATCTACTGGATGGATTGGCATGACATTGTGGACAGACATTCATGTTTCCCAGAGGATGAATCCAAAATGACTAAAATTAGCTCCTGACTTCCTAGTGCCACCATGACCATCACTTTTGGTGATCCCTTAACTTTTCCTGTTTCATCAGATCAAATTTTCAATGTGTCCAATACTTTGGTTTATGACCAAATACCTGCAAAACTAAAGACATTCCTAATCTGTAGTTTGTGTGTAGTGCCGATTAGAAAATGTAAACTAAGATGTGTTAGCATTTAGCTCAAATCCCCGCTGTACCTTATAACAGCCTCACATTACTGCTAGTGTGGCTGTAGTCGTAACATTTATTAATCCAATTGACTCCTAAACTTTTTGTTGCAAAGTCAAGTTGAATCTTCAGGCAGTCAAGTCTCAAGGACGACAATCCCAAGTCCTCATTTTTTGTCTCACGTCCAAATCGAGTCCAAGTTTCAAGTCTCAAGCCCCCATCAGCTCTGATAATTTCATACTTTAAGTAAGGGATAATGTACAGCGAGACGGTCATTGTTGTGAAATAAACCCCAACAGGGCAATGTGGACCCCGACATGAACCCCGACACGGTTTATTTCACAACAACGACCCGCTAGCTGTACATTATTCCGCTTATCACACGGCTACTAACTGAGGAAATCAATAATTTGACATAAAATTGGTCCACCAGAGTCCGAGATCAGAACTGTGTCCACAGCAACGGCCTGTTATACAGTACATAGCAGCGGTCTGCTATAAAGAAATAATAGGCCGTAGAACGCCGTGATTGACCAATCAGAATCTAGTATTCAAAAAAGCCGTGTAATAAGTGATTTGAATGACTCCTTCCCTTCTTCTTTTTCTTCTATTCTGATCTAATCTTGTCTCTCCTCTCATCCCACCATCTCTTCTCCTCTCCTCCCGACCTTCCTCGTCCTCTTCTTTCTTTTCCCCCCTCTCCTCCACTTCTCTCGCTTTATCTCCTCTAATTTCCTGAGGTATTGGGGGTATCGTCTCGCCACTGAGTCTGATGTGGTGCTGTCTCTTCTTGCACCGAGGAGCTGATCTCTCCCTTTAGACTCCGAGACTTGGATAATGTCCCTGTTAGTCTGCCGCATCTCTCTCTCTCTGTCTCCCCCCCTCCCTGCTGCAAACTACATATCCATTTGTGAAAGTTGGACGGGCAAGTAGAGAGAGGGGAAAAAGGGAAAGATCAATGAGTGGAAGATCAATAGGAAAGCCCTTGATCCTCCACTCATTCCTCCCACTGGACATCTCAGGCACTCACAGAGAGCTCTCCCTACCTTTCTTGATCTCTCTGATGGACAGTGAGCTTATAACAGAGATGGACATTTTGATTCCCTTCATTTTTTCCCGTGTTGACACTCTGTTCAGCCCTTGTGTCAAATACACGAATCTAGTTTGAATCTGTCTTCCGGTTGCAGGGATATTTTAGGGGAGGCATGGTTTTGCTGCTGAGTTGTACTTGTGTTTTGTTGTCTGATGTGACATCTGCTGGTGTCTTCTGGGTAATGCAGCTCTGCAATTGGATGTCTTCCCGCTCAAAGTGACCTAGTTGCACTTTGTGGAGTGCTGGCTGCTTCTTTTATGTGTGGGAGAAAATGTGCAACTAACAAATATGTCTCAGATGAATGCAGACATCTTATTTTGAAAGATGGGGTAACAAAATAAGAACGATTTTCCAACTCTCTTCCTTTTTTCTCTGTACTTTACTGGGACCTATAGGCCTACATACACCTTTGAGGTGTGTGAAGCAATGCAAAAGGGTGATTATGTACGGGGTCTAAAATGTTAATTGGTTTCACTTTATTCTCTGTTATCATTCCACAAACAACAGGGCCAGCCATGCAGCTGATTTCAGTCTTGTATTAAGTGTAACAGCAAACATCACATTATCTATTTAGATCTCCTATTTTATTATTGATATATCTAAAAAAAAAAAAAAAAAAAAAGCCCGGCTGTAAATCATCAACATGACTTTACAAAGCCCATGCTATAAAGGCGGGATGCTGCACCCCCCCCGCCCACACGTGGCCCTCCATTCGTGCGCTTCCATGCGCTGCGCTGCAACTGCGCAGCACCTCTGATCCCGGAAGCTGCTCCATCTGTTGTGAATGGCGCAATATTCAGCAACATGATGTGAAGATCTGTGTTTTATTCAGCCTATTGCTCGCACACAAGCACAGGGTTTGTGAGGGCAAACAATGCATCCACATGTAAGCTGCAAATCGGCAAAACGTTTCCTTTTTGGATTGTAGGAAACAATGAGCGCCTTTTTTATGGGTTAAACTAATAGTTTGTTTTGCTGAAGAAGGGATGATGCACCCAAAAAAGATGTAAATAGGTCAGCAACCACGAGGATTGTTGCGCCAATTACTGCCTATAGCGCTTTAACGAGACAACTGATAGCTGATGGTCGGATCATATTGCCTTTCAGGTGCTTTTACGCGCAGCCGCTGCTGCATCCTGTGGAGCGACAGAAAGTATAACGGCGTTTGGTGACAGAGAGAGAGAAGAGAGAGAGGAGGATGGTGGCGGAGATGGCGAGCTGCGGAGCGGGTTGTCACCTGGAGGACGGGTAAGACTTAAGTGTTGACCTCTGTTTTTTTTTACATCAGTGTTTCATCGTGTAGCTGCAGTCCAGTACAGCATGATTGCCTGCAGAGGATGCAGCGCCAAAATCGCGTCGCGTCGCGTCAACACAGGAAGTCTTTTGTTTCTGTCGGTTTTGGGGCTCATCTGTTTGTGCATTTTTATACAAAAGAAAGAAAACTAGAATTACTGCTTATTGCTCGTTACAAATACGTGTAATTGAACGTGGACGCAAAGAGGAAGTAACGAGAGAATGGTGATCTCTTTGTTGGTGTTTCTCTCTGCGCTGCACGCTGCTGTGTTGTTACACATTGTGGTGACTCACTGGCAACAATGTAGCATAACATCATGCTGTCCGGAGAGAGTGTTTGGTAACAAAAGATGAAGATATAAAGCGATCATTTGATAAACTTGTATATTCTAAAGGTTAATAAACTCAGGAATCCTTATAGGAATGTTATAAGTGAGAAAAATAACCAAATGCATGTGTTAATGTAGCCTCATCATACAGGCCACTACAAACAAGCCCTTAAATATAACTTCCTGCTTGCAGTTTTAAAATATGGTTTATGATGTAATGAATGAAACACACATGTCAGATGTCAAACACATGTTTTTACCAACATGCTGTTCCATTTGAAAAGGTTTTTTTTTTTTTTTAGGGCTGTCAATCGATTAAAATATTTAATCGGATGATTATCCACGATTAATCGCAAATTAATTGAACATTTTTTTATCTGTTCAAAATTTATTTTAAAGGGAGATTTGTCAAGTATTTAATAACTCTTATCAACATGGGAGTGGGCAAATATGCTTGCTCTCTGCAAATGTATGTATATATTTATTATTGGAAATCAATTAACAACACAAAACAATGACAAATATTGTCCAGAAACCGTCACAGGTACTGCATTTTGCATAAAAAAATATATACTCAAATCATAACAAACTCAAGCCCAACAGCTGTGAGTGTGTCAGTGTGCTGATTTGACTGTGACTTGCCCCAAACTGTTTGTGATTATCATAAAGTGGGCATGTCTGTAAAGGGGAGACTCGTGGGTACCCATAGAACCCATTTTCATTCACATATCTTGAGGTCAGAGGTCAAGGGACCCCTTTGAAAATGGCCATGCCAGTTTTTCTTCGCTAAAATTTAGCGTAAGTTTGGAGCGTTATTTAACATGGTTGGTACCAATGGATTCCTTAGGTTTTTTTAGTTTCATATGATGCCAGTATCTTCACTCTAGTTTTTAAAAAAACTGAGCCCGCTACAACCTCCGAAAGATCAATTGCATTAAAGAAATTAGTGGCGTTAAAACGAATTTGCGACAGCCCTTATTCTAAAGGCTAATAAATTCAAAAATCCTTATAGGAATGTTATGAGTGAGAAAAATAACCACATACAAGTCCTTTAATATAACTTACTGCTTGGTTTTTAATTATGGTTGATGATGATATGAAACACATGCGCCATGAGTCACACACACACGTTTTTACAAACATGCTGTCCCGTTTGAAATGTTTTTTTTTATTCGAAAATGATTCATAGCAATCCCTTTCATAGCTATACTAGCTATTTACTATCAGTTGTATTGTGAACCACAGACAGGTGAGGTGATACTGATGACTCATTGTCCTCTGTGTGCTACTGCGTTGTTGCCAGGGTATCATTGGCCCGGTGATGAGGGCTGGAAAAGTCCCTGAACGAACAATACCATACAGGGTTTGATACTGCAACCTTTAAAATATTGAGTGAAATTAGAATAAAATGTCCACGAGAGACATACGTAAGTAGTTTATTTTAAATGACACCTTATTTGAGAAGCAGTAGCAGGACAAAATTTGCTTTTATGATGTTTATGGCCCACTATGAACATCATAGTGAAACCAGTGAGGTGTAATATTAACGCCTGAATGTGGCAAAGGTCAACGGGCCAACTGACACTTGTTTATCTACACACAGATGTCCTCTCTCTTCATTGTGTTTATGGGAAGTTGTAGGAAGCATGTAAATGTTGTGGCTTTTATCTTTCAGCCAGATACAGACCAACACCCTGTTATCATATTTTGTGGGAGGAAACAAGTGAGAGCAGAGAAAGTCTGAGAACTCATGCAGGGAGTTTATTTATTGTCTGAAAACATTTGAGCGCCGAAAAGGCAAACTTTGCTCAAGGCAAGAGATGGTCACCGTGGCAACTAATGAGCCTCGGTGTTGTTGTGCTGCGACTGTCTGGCAGAGAGAACGAGTTGACCTTGAAGAAGAGAAAACCGTGTTTCCTGGACAGATGTTTGAAAACAAAGGAAACCACAGTGCCTTATCAGGATTAACAGACGCCAAATAAAAGACCACAAGCTATTCAGGCTTAATAATCCTAATTTCCTGATTCATCACTTTGCTTTTGATCGCCCTGTTCTGTATTGTTACAACTGAGGGAGTGAAACGGGAAAAGATGCAGCCGGGCAGGATATGACCTACTTTTTCACGCCTGCTGGTGGTGAACTCGTTCTCCTTCTTGTGGCGTTGGCTCTCTGTCTTTTTCCCCCCTGACGGATCTCAGGCGTGTTGCCTCTTGCTGATGCTCAGATTGTGCCAACAACAGGTCGTACCAGTCATCTGCTCAGACACAACATCTGAACCATTGCACTTGGCTCACTGTTTGTTTGATATAATACATTCCTGGATAGTCAAGCTCGAGCCCATATCAAAAGATTTAGAGAGCTAAATAGTCAGGAGGGACTAGTATTGATATCTGTTGTGCAGGGCTGGGTGATATGGTTGAAAATGTCATGTTATTGATAAGAATTTTTTTAATATACAGATGTCAGATGTATGCAAAATTGCATGCAAAAAATTGTTTCTCTGCTAGCTTTTACATGCTTTTACATTTGTAAAACAACACTTTCAATTACTAATTTGGTTCCTTTTTAATTGCAATGTGCTTAGAAATGATTTAGACACCAGCATTTTGTAAAATGTTAACACCATGTGATCATATCATCACAAAATGACACCACTTAAAGTAAATAAAGGATTAATTTGAATATGAATCGCCCAGCCCAATTGCTGTGCTATGAAAGCAGAAAAAGTGTCCAGACCAGTTTTATTTAATGGCAGAAGTACCCAGCCAGAATCTTTCCATGGCTGGTTTCCTGTACCATCAACACTGCCCTGAAAGTGGGTCAGAGTGGGAGTTTGGGTGGAGAGGTGAATCTATCATTTCACAGGATGGGTTGGTCTCAGATGTGTGAAAAAAAAAGTGAGATGCAGACAGCGTGTTCACATTTCCTGTTTTTCTAATGAATTCAACTGCGAGTTCCTATTCGAAAGCAGAAGTGGTGCCTGCAGCTGCACGGTTTTAAGAGCCGGCACTTTCAACCTCTAAATCCTCCAATGATTGTCATCACACGTCTCACACGTCCCTGACATGAGTGTAATATAAAGTTGTCTGAATGTCATCTCCTCTGCTCTACAGAGACGGAGATATCCCTGCGCTTGAAAACAAAGGTAAACATAAACCCATTTTCATTCCTTCCCTCCCCCCTCACTGTCCTCTGTCTCATTTCACTTTCCCACCAAGCGCACGCAGGGCTTTCTTGTTGCTGTTTTTATACAGTGATCGTGCTATGTCGCTCCTCTGGCTCCTTTTTAATATTTAAAAGGTGTGTGCATCCTCGCCTATAATTTGTCACTACTTTTGTTTTCCTTCCCTTCTTCATCCCTTTCCACCTTTCTGTCGTCTCACTGCTTGGCCTCCCTGATTTCAATATAATTTGCCTTAAAGGGCAGCAGGATTTATGCACATGTCATATGATCACTTGTGTCCCCAGTTTGGCATTTTCTATTTTTAATACTGCACACCAGTGCACAACATTTTTTTTTTTTTTTTTAAGAATCAGGTTTATTTCGTATATACATACATGGAATTTGACTCTGTTTTTTATGCAGCTCTCTCAGTGTACTTACACAGAATAGAAATAACAGAATAAAATAATACAATAATAAAAATGAAAATAAAATATCTATATACATACTGTACTGTATATATTTTCAGATATTCCTCTAACATTTACTTTTTTTGCTTGCAAGTTACCAAATAGTTTTTACCTCTTCAGGCCTTAAAAAAACAAAAACAAAGCAAAAAACAGTCTGTAGTTGACCTGGTAATAATAAGTATTGAGTCACATGGTATGTGTGTACAGTATGTTGCACAGTAATATGCAACTTGTGATGATTAGGAATGCAGTGATCTGACTTTTTCTCTTCTGATACCGATTATGATACATCAACTCAATACAGATTACCGATCCAATATGAGGGCTCTATGTTTAAAGGGGACATATCACTCTCATTTTCAGGTTCATACTTGTATTTTGGGTTTCTACTTGAACATGTTTACATGCTTTAATGTTCAAAAAACACATTATTTTTCTCATACTGTCCGTCTGAATATACCTGTATTCACCTTTTGTCTCTTTAAGCCCTCCTCCTGAAAAAGCCCAGTCTGCTCTGATTGGCTTGCGAGAAAAATATGATGCACCCATAGAAATAAAATAGGAGTAGAAGGGTCGACGAACTGTTGTTGCTGTGGTAATTTGACTTGTACAAAAGAAAATGGCGATTGTTGTTAGTTGTTATGGTGACAACAGAACACACGCCAATGGGGCCGTAAAGTGTGTGGTCGCAGCTCACCGGGAAGAGAACGGACGCAGCTCCCGGAGACAGCTGGCTGCCTAGTTAGCTAGGTAGCTAGGTAGCTTGTCCCCAGGCGGAGGGACCGTTTAGACCCGCTGGCCACCAGCCCTGCTGTTCGGCTCATTTTCCGTAATCAGTGCAGCATCAAAGCCTGGTGGAACCAGCGCAAGCTAAACAGCCAGCTGTCCGCTAATTCCACCGTGCTTCCCCGTCACACTGGTTACAGAAAACGAGTCGAAACAAAGTTGACACTCATCTGGCGACAGCAATGTGCTTTCCTCCGCTGTGACAAGAGTGTGTGGATGAAGCATTAAGTCGGTCAATTTGACTCATTTACACACATTCTATGTGACGCGTAACGTTACTACTACACTGATTGTTTAGTCATCGTTAATGCAAAACCTCACCTCAGTGAGTCCGCGACTAGCCACAAGTTGGTTTAGTTTATGCGGAAGTCTTAATTAAGTCATGGCAACGGTACACATAAACATGGCCACCGCTCTGACCTTCCTGCTACGTTGATTTGAATGGGAATGTCCGTTTTACTCCTATATTCTATTTCTATGGTTGCACCTTTGCAAAGGTAGTTCTCACGCTGTGGGCGATATATTCTAATGAGCCTGCATGTGATATAGGAAGGGGAGCCAAATGTGAATGGCTCGTTGAATCACATGTTTTCTGATCTGGGCTGCCAACAAAAAACTGACCGGGTCGTCTTATTTTCACAGTTTGTGGGTTGGTATGCACTCCAGATACCCAAATGTATGTGTACAAGCACTGAAAAAGAAAGTTTTTAATGCTATGTCCCCTTTAAAACTCGTATACCAAAAAAAGTAACATGAGGCAAGAGATTTATATGGTGCTAAGAATTATGTTGGTGGCCCACCGTGTCCTAATGAATATAACAGATAGTGGAAAACACTAAATTTTATAATGACCTTGACCAAGAAACTGTATTTGTTGCGGATCGGTCATGTCTCCCCAAAAAGGTTAAGAGCCTCTGCTGTACACCACACATAAACCTTTTAATGCCCTTGGTTTTGCTATCATTTTAGACCAGCAGATGGCAGGCTACACCCATGAAACTATCCAGACATTTGAAGCTGTAAACAAGTGTGTGTGTGTGTGTGTGTGTGTTTGTGTTTGGACGTGCATGTGTGTATCTGTGCGGGTGTTTTATCTCCACCTTGTTTGTCAGTCTGATGAAGGGAAGCGGCCATGCCAGAGTGAAGAGGGATGCCTGCTGGCTCAGATGAGGCAGCAGAGAGAGAGAGAGAGAGAGAGAGAGAGATTGGCCATAGGAGGCATGTGAGGACAAGGAGAGAGAAATGGAGGCGGGAGAGTGCAGAGAGAGGTGAAGCAGACAGATCGAGCGGAGTGGAGGAGGAGGGAGATTGATGAGGGAGGTGTTGTGAGTGGAGCAGCGATGGCAGCATCTGCTTGTTAGTCTAAGATAAAACTCTGTGGGCTAGAGAGGATGGGCTCCATCCATTAGCCAGCCAGGCACTCAGCCAGATGGCCCGGTCCACGGACATTCAATGCTGCTGGGAGGAGAGCAGCAGCAGCAGCAGCAGCTCCTCTGGACCCATCTGTGTAAATGTGCGAGAAAGTTAATGCATGGCACTTATCACAGGCTTCTTCACAGGGTGCCACAGTTCAGCTGCTAAGGAATGATGGATATGGAAAAGCCGCTGGTGAAAGTCAGACACGCTGAGGGCTTTTTTTGATGAGTAATAAGGATGAAAACGCACACAGCACAAAAGTAGAAGTAGAGGTCTCTCACTGGGGCTGCACCTGTTAAAGGAAGAGCCCCAGTGACAAAAGGTAAAACTCTGTACTAATTTCTGACCCTTCAAACTGCACAAGTCTATTATTACTTTCCTTTTATGTAAGGAAAGTTTTAAATAATGTGAGTGTTGAGTTTAGCAACAGGGCATGTGGTTGCACCTGAGGTTTTCTCTGCGTTAAATAGGCGTGATAAAGTTTTTCCCCCTATGCAGTCATAGTATGTGGAAAATGGCATATAATTAGGTGCTGTTTGTTTCTGTTTTTACTGCAGAGTTATGTCATGCATTTACTGCTGAAAATATAATAACCACAGAATGACGATGATGATGACGATGATGATGATGATGATGATGATGATGTTAATGATGCTATCAAACCTTTAAAGGTGGTGAAGTTCCCATAGAGATGATGATGATGATATGGTTAACAACAAATATTTATAATGGTGTAGTAATAGTAATGACTAATAAGATGGGAATTTACTATGATTTTTCCTCACATGTTGACATTATTGCATTAGTTTTTACAGACCAAACAGCACTAACCTCAAAACAATTACTAATCTGTTACAGATAACCTGGCAGAAAGTGACAGCAGCAGCTCAGGTGAGCACAAATATCACACCACAACAGTTCGACTCATTTGTTCTTTCCACAATCTTAGTCATCTGCAGAAAACGTTTTCAGCTCTGTCACGTGTGTCCCCTTAAATGTTGATTTATCGAACAGAGAACACAGGAACATCCGCTGAGGAGAGCTCGGAGGACGAAGAGGAGGATGAGGAGTCTGGTGAGAGACACTTTGAACTGCTCTATCACAGATCATCATACCTTTAAAGGAATAGTTCAACATTTTGTTGAAATTTGCTTATCAGCATCTCATCAGCCTGGTTCTGTCAGAAGGAAACAAAATCCACCTGCCAGCACCTCTAAAGCTCACTAATTAACACATTGTATCTGGTTCCTTTAATCCACACAAAAACCACAGTGTAAAAACTAAAGATTTTACAGCACTATTTCTTGGCCTGAGAGCAGTGACTTCCCGGAATCTTGTCATCACCCAGAGGTTTCCAGGCAACTATGGGAGGCTTCGGGACTAAAAGAGATATAACGTGTTAATTAATGAGCTATAAGGGTGCTGGTAGACCGATTTTGTTACCATTGGACAAAGCCAGGCTAGCTGTTTCCCCCTGTTTCCAGTCTTTGTCCTAAGCATATTCATATTTACCTGACAGACATGAGAGTGGTGGTCTTCTCATCCATCTCAGCAAGAAAAAATGTCAAACTATTTATTGATTTATTAGTTTATTTGTCAAGGACAGTGTAAAAACATTGTAACAGGTTACAATAACATGATAGATGTGTTGCACATAAGATTTCTAAGAAGGGTAATTTGTGACCCTGGTCAGATTTTTGTGCTTAAAAGGTCATAACATATCATCATTAGTACATTAGTTACATTGAGCACATAATAAATAGCGACATTTTCATCATACACGTGATATGATCATATAAAATTACGATATTTAACATCACATTACAATCATTTTACATGAGTTGTGTATGTGTGCATGTGTGTATGTTCCCTAATTCATGGCAATAAATGTGTGTGTGCATAATTTTATGTGTGTCCGTGTGTATGCATACACATAGTCTTTACGAGTATGTATGTATGTATGTATGTTTATCTGTGTGTATCTGTTCCTCTATCTGTGTGTCCATGTGCATGTGTGCGGGCATGATCATATTCTGTTTATTTCCCTGTTTCTCACCCTTACTTCTTGTATTTTGACTTTCACCAGAAGTCTGTGCTGAGAAGGAAGGAGGAGAGGAAGGTAAGAACCATAATGCTATTATCAATCCTAGAAAATCTTTGTAGCTCGAGGATTTAACAAGATAAAGAATGAATGGGGGTTAAGTTTATCTCCTTTATGTTCTTTGCAGACAATGAAGAGGCCGACGCAGAGGAGTCTAAAAATGGTGCGACACTTCTTGAAACATCTACAAAATATCAATATCTGCCTTGTCAGACTGAGCAACTTCTGCTGCTGCTTTTTAAAACTGTCTTGTTTGTCGTTTACGTACATCCAGACGGCCATGTCAGCTTGTTGTCGTAGTTGCCATGGCTTTAGTGGTAACTCAGTGGACTATAGCCACAACCGCATCTCAATGGCAGCTATGCTACATAATTATGCAACAAAATGTCGGACTCTGCTGGCTTTTTTGGAACACAGAATTCGATCGGAAGTGTAATTGAGCGCGCTCCACCCTCGCTAACAACCAACAAAGTGGCCCGCAATTTGAAAAATTTGTCTAGGGTGTCTGCCAGAGGCTTAACACAAGCTTTCAGCCTCTGACGTGATTTTCATATGATAATATTGGACTTATTATTTCACCCTCTAGATTCCGTCCCTGGACCTGAAGCAGAGGTTTCAAATGGGAAAGGTGAGCAGATCATAACTGATGTTACAGCGCAATGTAATGTTCTGGAGATAGTGTCACGTCTCCTGTAAATAACATCCTGTTTTTTTGTCATAAGTCCTGACAGATGAGAGGCCCTTCAAACCCGTATGCTGTGAAAAATGCAAAGCCATCCAGCAGGTGAGCTCAGAAACCATTGACGAAATGTGGTGAATGTTCCAATAACTTGTCTTTTATTTATAATTATAGTTGAGCATGTTTGACATTCTTTTGGTATTGGGGAGGACCTTGTATAAGCCTCTAATAATCTGTAGTTATAATAATAATAATCTATAGTTATTTAACGCAAAATTTATTTACTATGATTTTTATAATTGTCGTAATAAATAAACTGTTGTGGTATGTTTGACAGAGCCATGGCAATGAGCTCGTTACCCCCAGGAGGATCTCTAAGGGACAATTACAGTGAGTATGACAGTGTGTCTCTGCCACTGATCTGGTCTGTGCACATTTATATTGATTTTAGGGCTGTCAAAGTTAACGCAAATTTGTTTTAACGCCTCTAATTTCTTTAACACATTGACGCAACTTGCGATTTTTAGGTTGTAGCGGGCTCAGTTTTAAATCTAGAATGAAGATACTGGTATCATATGAAACTAGAAAACCTAAGGAATCAAACTCATACTAGCTTGTCACAAAAGAGGTTAAATAACGCTCCAAACTAGCGCTACATTTTTGTGAGGAAAAACTGTCATGGCTATTTTAAAAGGGGTCCTTTGACCTCTGACCTCAAGATATGTGAATGAAAATGGGTTCTATGGGTACCCACGAGTCTCCCCTTTACAGACATTCCCACTTTATGATAATCACATGTAGTTTGGGGCAAATCATAGTCAAGTCAGCACACTGACACACTGACAGCTGTTGTTGCCTGTTAGGCTTGAGTTTGCCATGTTATGATTTGAGCATATCTTTTTATGCTAAATGCAGTACCTGTGAGGGTTTCTGGACAATATTTGCCATGTTTTTTTGTTGTTAATTGATTTCCAATTATAAATATATACATAAATTTGCATAAAACAAGCATATTAGTCCACTCCCATGTTGATAAGAGTATTAAAAACTTGACAAATCTCCCTACATTTTAAACAGATAAAAAATGTGCGATTAATTTGCGATTAATCGTGATTAACTGTGGACAATCATGCGATTAATCACGATTTAATATTTTAATCGATTGACAGCCCTAATCTATTCTATATGTGCGGCATCACTGTCTCTGACTCTGTTTGTTTTTAGGGTGCAGCTTGAAGAGGGCACATACCAGTGTTCGGTCACCGGCCTGGTGTTTGAAGCATCGGAGCGGGTCCTCGTGCGGTACTCAGTCTTGTCCTGGTCCAAGTTCGGTGCGTTCCTCCGGGACTCCTGGAAATTTGCTGGACCCATCTTTAACGTGGACACAGTCAATAAAGACGCGTCCGTCCTCACGTCCATCCAGTTCCCTCACTCCGTCTGCCTCGCCGGTGAGAATGAATATCGGGGCTGTTGCGCTCCTGCATGTCTTCTATGTTCAATAGATAATTTATAATTATGATCTTGGCTTCCTGTGGTGACTAAGGAAATGTTATGAACATCAAATATTTCCAACAAAGATGTCGCCTGGAGGTTGTATTTGATTTAGTTAATGGCTTTGAAAGTAATGGTGTAATCCTTGATTAATTATCACCCTTCTGAGGAAGGCCTTTACACAAATAGTTAATTTTAAAGAGAATCATAATGTTGTATCTATGATTTAAAGCTGCTCCAGGTGAAACATAAAACCTTCTCTTTCCCTGTTTTCATCACACAGATCCAGACAATGAGATGACATTCAGTGTCCTGCACATAAAGGACAACCGTCCACTCATCGAGCCGACAGTGGACCACTCAGGTAGCCACGTTAAGTGGAATGTGACGTCCCTGTCACCCGTGGGTCCCATCATTCAGACGAGCCAATCTGTAGAGCACCACGGGGTGGTCCTGGTCTACAAGCAGCTGGGCAGTGACAACAACAACAACTACAGCTTCCACGTCTACCTGGCCACCAACAGTTCATCCGACATCAAGGTAAGCGTTGTTGAACACCGTATGCGGAACTGAGTTAAACTCTTCTCTAAAATAGATGATTGACAGTTTTCCTACTCCGTGCTCGACAAGTGCAACACTGTCTGGGCTGTCATTGGTCTTCACGTGAATTTTTGAAACTGATAAAAAACATGACGGCTGTTTCGGAAATGTGGTCAAATTTCTCCAAAACCTCTTTTAGTTGCAGGATCCCACTCTCAAACATGCACTTTAATCCACGTCTGGCAATTTTACATGTCAGAGTCACGTTTGAAAAAGGGTCTTGGTTTTGTTGAGAGTTGCTTCTACCATCTGTCTACTAACATTTCTGTTCCTGTACGGTGATAAAATACTGCAGTTACATTACTGGATACAGTGCAGTCAAGGTTAGGGTCTTAATGTCTGAATTAGGGCTGTCAATCGATTAAAATATTTAATCGCGATTAATCGTAAATTATTCACACCCAAAATGTTAACAATCTTATCTGACAGTAGACTATTAAATTCTCTACGAGCTGCGTTTTGATTATTTATGAGACTGGTTGACGCGGATTGTTTAATGTTCTAACTCTTATTTTAGCTTCCAATTCTCGCTGTTTATCCACCTTCTGTCTTTTCCTAGCACATGTAAATGAAACAATGCAGCCTCTAATTTATGCTTTAGCACAGTCCCACAGTTCAAGGGGAGTCGGTGTAGTCTGCCTCGTAGTTCTTGTTTACTGTGAAGCACTACCGCCGTATTTATATTTTTGGAGCCTTTCCGCCATTCAGATTGATGTTACTCAAATATTTCGACTTGTTTTATTAAGGAGATATTGCCGATTCTGCAAGAGCGCTGAAAAAGATGTCTTACTCCATATCTTCATCACTAGTGCCCCCACACGTTTATTAATGCCCAGCTTCCTACGACAGTAATATATTTCACAATTGAATTACCATTTCTTACGACAACGGAAATAAAACTGTTAAAGATCCACTTTTAAGATGTGTGGGCCAAGTTTTGCTTGTCAGAATCTGTGACAACCTTCTCGTGACTCTGAACATTTAGTGTTTTAATTTTGGAATTTTTCCCTTGACGCGCGAGAGTCAAAGGTAAAAAAAACAAACAGACCAAAAAAAATCCCTTTCCTTGCGTGCACACAAAGAAATATTCCATTCATGAAACCATCACCTGAGTCTCCCTAAATTTTTCAATCGTTACTTTCAATCATGACAACTTCTTAAGGGATAAAACTCCAGCAAAATGCCTTAAATTGTGTGTGGGGAAAAATGAGAACAGTGAGAGCCAAAACGTAACTTTCACTTCTTGTTCAGTGTTATAACCGCGCTGGCTCTGATGCCGTAATCCTTTATAGAGTAGGCACCACATTTCCAGGTTTTGTGATGAGGTTCTGCAGCATATTGCAACGCAAAAATACTATGATATACTCTATATTATATTGCTGAAAAGCAGAAGTGTCAGCATCTGGTTAAGTTATCATTGACTCTCTGGTAAACGCCCTCTGATGGATATTATACAGTAGTCATTTCCAGGTAAGAAATGTCAGTGGCATTTATCGAAATGGTATCGATGCCACTGGTGTGTGTATTACTGGAAGTGCACCACTCAAGTCTGACAGCCACATGAGAGCATTGCTCCGTCATTTTCTAATGCTGTACTGCTGAGGTCACTCAGGAAGTGCGTTTGTGGTTGTGTGAGCATGTGTGTTTGGGAGGATGCAGCTGGTGAATAATCATACTCAATTTATTGTAACCCATAAAAATGGGCAGTTCCTTAAAAAATACGAATTTGTGTTTTTCCATCACTATGCACATTATGTTGCTCTGTACAGCAATCACTAACTGGGGCTGAACTGTTTTTTCTTCTGAGACGCCTTCAGTTTTTCCACTCCGACTATGGAAAATGTGTTTTATTTAGTGTTTATCACCATTAAACCTGCTCGTCATACTGCAAGGATGTGACTTATCTTCTGTTTCGTCTTGTCTTCCTGCTGTAAACCAGGATATAGGCAAACAGGTGCGGTGCTATAAGAATCGCTACATTCGGATAGAGAAGCCGCCCACGTGTAAACTGGACGAGGGGACGTATCGTCTCCTGAGCGAGCCAGAGGGAGAGATCAAACCTCAGGTGTGTCTCTTTGCATATACATGTGTGTAGGGCTGTCATGATATCAGATTTTCACTACACGATTATTGTGGTCAAAATAATTCATGATAACAATATTGTCGCAGTATCTATAGACAATTTGAAAAAGAAAAATAATGCTCAGTCAAATTCATCTTTAACTTTGTTTATTGTGCGTTTGTCTCTTTTTTTGGCAAATTAATTACACTCAAAATACGAGTATTTTTGTATGTCATAAAAAATCGTATTATAATATGTCATATAAAGTAGGGATGCACCGATCCGACTTTTTCAGTACCGATAGCGATACCTGGGCTTTGTGTATCGGCCGATACCGAGTACCGATCTGATACCAGTGTTTAATTATTAAGCCGTATGCCTCACTGTGTGGAAGTGAATGGGATCATTATTTTGTGTGTAAGGCAACATCAGGCATGACTTCAATATTGCTTTCCTAACTTTGTAAAACAAAATGTAACAAATAGATATACATTTACTGAATTGTTGTTTATTATTAAAATAATAAATTTTGCACCAACAACTTCGTAAAAAATCTTCAAAATTAACAGGAATTACAATTCAAGTGTAAAACTTTTTAGTGCAGCAACACATTCGTCAAAACTTAAACAGGAATTAAAATTCCAGACTATAATGTACAGTATATAGTATATAAACATAGAACTGAATTGAATAGATCGGCCCCAGTGTAACCGATACCCGATCCAGCTATTTGAGTCAGTATCGGCCCGAAATCCGATCCGATGCATCCCTAATATAAAGTCATAGTATGTCATATAAAAAGTCATAGTATAGTATATCATTAAAAATCTTAGTATTGTATTGTCTTAAAAGTCATAGTATCAATTAATCAATAGCTTTATTTTTCCCCCAGTGGGGCAATTGGTTATGCAGCAGTTTTACATATAGAACACATAAAACACAGGGCTCATAAAGACAACACTAAGACCAAAGAGAAATAAATACACAGTAAAAAATACTCAGTCAATTAAAATGATAAAAAAAATATATATATCTGTTTGTTGTAAAGATCCTGCAGAGTTTCCTGTGCAGTGCCGATTATTTTGCTGCAGACAGTCTTTTTACATAATGTAATATAAAAAATCATAGTATCGTAAGTTGTATAAAAAGTCATAGTATTGTGTCATATAAAATGTTGTAGTGTAGTATGTCAAAAAAAGTCCTATTACAGTATGTCATAAAAGTCACAGTATCGGGTCATTAAAAAGTCATAGTTCTGTTCTGTTTAGGACTAGGGCTTACAATCCCTTGTGTGTTGGATGTACCTTGTGATACCTTGAGACCTTGCTGCTGTGAGTGGGAACCATGATGATATCTCAGGGTTTTCAAGTGGACACCCTCCTTTCTCAGCATTTCACTAATGAGCCCACTACATCAGGGTTCAGCGATGAGGCCTGGCGTCCCTTGGCGCCATCTTTATTTCGGAGCCCAGGTGTTATCTCTCCTCTTAATCCAGAGCCACTGGCTTGTCCTTTCAGCAGCACCGGAGAGGGTTTTGGTAGCTTGACGTTGGGCCTGACCTTGGATTCCCATGTCCTTAAGCAGCCTGGTAGTTGACATGCCTACGAAGCCTCTGCAGCCAACTTCCACTGTGCAGACCGTAGCTCTCCAGCCATGTCGTTCAGCGTCCGCTGGTCTGAGGTTGGTCGTGGCGATCTCAGATGGGAAGCAGAGCCTCTGTTCAAGGTCCGCTAGTAACTTCCAGGTTTTTGGTTTTGGAGTGCAGGCCTTGGGTTCTCTTGCAGCTGCAGGATGGGATGCTAGAGGAGGCGGGGCGTTGATGGTTGTCCGTCTGCTCTCCAGCGTAGCTGCAAGGCACTTCAGTACCTGGTTGTACCGCCAGGTGTAACGGCCTTGTGTCAGGCTCGTCTTGCAGCCGACAAGAATGTGCTTCAGGTTTGCCGGGGATGAACAGAGTGGGCACGTAGGGTCTTCGCCGCACCATTGGCGACATCGACATCGTACGTGGCTCGTATAATGAAGCTGGTTCAAAATGCTTCCATGTCCCGCAACTCCTTCCAAGAGAACTTTCTCTTCTGAGAAACGACCTTTGCGAACCTTGCTGCTTGGTCTTGCCGGCGCACCTCCTCGATCACGCGACCTTGTCGTTGAGATGGAGCTGCCTTGTACCAGGATGGTTTGCTCTCTCCAAGGCCGAGGCCTCCTCTCCCTTGTTGCATGTGGCCAACAATGTCCCAGTGCTTGAGGGCTGACTGACGGGGTCCACTTCCTCCCAGTTGCCAGGGTGGGAGCAGTTTGGGCTACACATGGGTCACAGCAGTCTGTCCGTGTCATCTTCAGCCTTTCTTTGGTGCACTTGAACTCCTCTGAAAGACTGGAGACCGGAAGTTCCCGGATGCCTTTTCCATAGAGCCCTATGTTGCTGAGGCATCTCGGGAGGCCGAGTCACTTTGTGGCGAATGAGCTGATCATCCTCTCCAGCTTGTCGACCTTTGAGACTGGGGCCTGTAGATGGTCAATGGCCACATCAGCCGGGGTAGGAGACTGAATCGAAGGCACCAGAGCTTCAACCTGCCAGGAAGCAATACTCTCGAGGCCGCTGGTGGTGTCCTGCCTAAACTGGTCTACTTGGTCTGTGTCCTTGAGGGTTGAATCATACCAGTGTCTCAGGCTTTTGACTGGCTTCTCTGTCACAGTTGGTATGGGCTCATTGCCAATGTGGAAGCGTTCATCTGATAGCTTCCCCTTGACGACTGATATGCTCCTGGACTTGATTGGTTTTATCTTCATCCAGGCCCACTGAACGTTCTCCTGGAGCTTTCTGCAGCTGCAAAAGTCATAGTATAGTATGTCATAAAAGTCATAGTATAGTATGTCATAAAAGTCATAGTATAGTATGCCATAAAAGTATAGTAAGTCACAAAAAGACTCATAGTATATCATAAAAAAAATCATAGTATAGTATGTCTTTAAAAGTCATAGTATAATGTTATATAAGAAGTTATAGTATAGTATGTTAAAAAAAAAAGTCAGTATTGTATGCCATAAAAAAGTCATAGGTATGTCATATTAAAAAGTCATAGTATATTGTCATAAAAGAACCATAGTAGGTATGTCATAAACAAAAGTCACAGTATAGTATGACAAATATAGTACGTCATAAAAAAGTCATAGTATAGTACGTCATAAAAGCGTCATAGTATACTAAGTCATATAAAAAGGTCATAGTATAGTAAGTCATACAATACTCACAAAATACTTAAATAGACTAAGGGATCATATTGGACTGTCGGGAACTGTTTTTAACTGGTTTTCCTCTTATCTTACTGGCAGAGAGTTCTTTGTTTCAATTGATGATAACTTCTCCAAAACCTCAAAAATAACCTGTGGGGTTCCCCAAAGGTCGATTTTAGGGCCACTGTTTAATCTATATATGTTACCTCTCGTTGATGTCATCAGGAGACACAGCATCTCTTTCCATAATTAAGCAAATGATACACAACTTTACGTGGCCGTGTCTCCTGATGACACAGGACCAATTGATTCCCTTTTTATATGTATTTTGATGTCTGGATGTCACAAAACGTTTTACAGCTCAACGAAGATAAAACCAAAATTTTAGTCATAGGTTCTAAAGCTCAGAGAGAGTCACTGGTTGCAAAATTAAATTCCCCTCGACATACCCCCAGCCACCAAGCAAGAAACCTTGGCGTGGTCAAGATCTGAACTTGTGAACATTGTGTGAAAGTGTGAACATTTCTCTCTCTGAGGGACACAGAGAGACGAACGCACGCTTTTATATCTAGCAAGCTGGACTACTGCAATGTTCTCCTCTCTGGTCTACCCCAAGAAATATATAAATCAGCTACAGCAGGTCCAGCCAGGCCTTTGATTAAGATTGATTTATAGACTTTATTTTTATTTTTATTTATTTATTTAATTCACTTATTTTATTGAATTAAAGTCGTAAAATTATATTCTATTTGTTATCTTATGAATCTAGTTTTTAATTTAACATTGTATTACTGTTATTAAAGCTTTTAATTCTATTTTATTACATTTTTATAATTTTATTGTCTCGCATGCATTGGTCTCAAATTGCTGATTTATTTTAGTCTTTTCTGTTGTTTACACTTGTTCTCTTATTTCCGGCGTATCAGTCATCTTTGAAGCACTTTGAGCTGCTTTAACCTGTGTGAAAGGTGCTATGCGAATAAAGTTTGATTGATTGATTAAAAAGTCATAGTTAGGGCTGTCACGATATCAGATTTTCACTACACCATTATCTTGGCCAAAATAATTATTGATAACGATATGATCACATACGTGCAATCATTTATATTGGAACTTATATATTGAAAACAAAAATATATAGTGTGTGCATTGGCTTCACAATAACGTTATGTTTATTTATATATATATATTTATATGTCTCTGTGCAGGATTTGAAATTCACCCTTGCTGTGACCAAGATGAAAGGCTACTTTGAAGCTTTCTTTGAGCAGCCTCCTCCCTTTAAATTGTCTCTCATAGAGATTAACACAGAGGAGACTGTATGGTCCGCCACCATCAGAGAAGGTACCAGTACATGTAGTCTCACACTGAACATGTTTGGTGATTTGCAGGTGAAAACAAAATTTAGAAGTTGAGGCTAAAATCAGACATCAACGTTTTTTCCTGTTTATCGGAGAGCTGATAGTAACAGGAAACTGCAAATAAACCAAAAAGTGTTCACCGATCTCCACATGTTTTTGTGTTATAGAGTGTGTGTGCATGAGTGTAATTTGGTTTCTACTCCAGAGTGGTGATGACTCTTTTCTTCTACTCTACACATCTAGGTGACTGTGTGGATAACACAGAAAAGAAGCCAAGGAAAAGGACGAGCAGTAAGCTTCTTGTTTTTCATCTTTTTAGATTTTTCCATCTCGACATGCTTTCTGCTTCTACAGGTTGACTCACATCATATATCTCTCTCTCATAGGTAGACAGAGGAGCAGCAGCCCCTCAGAAGAAGAAACAACAACCTGTAAAAGGCCTCGATGGCAGGACGAGTCAGGTAACTTTTCCCGTCTTGTACTAAAAACTGATTTGAGAAGAACATCACGCACACCCTTTTCTACCCCAATCAAGTCAACAGAAACCAGCCCACGCCATAACTATTTCCAGATGCACCCGTCTGTCTAAAATTATACTGAAAGGAAGTACCTGTGTCTCTTTTTCCAGATGGAGTGAAAACAGGGATGACTCAGGGCCAGGACATGTCAGAGAAGCAGCTACTGCAGGTGGCCAAGCGGCTCGGGAAGGAGTGGAAGCAGGTGGCCATCTATCTAGACTTGAACTCCAGGGAGCTGGATGACATCCAGGCAGCGGAGAAAGATGTGACCATGCAGAAGCTGAAGATGCTGGTGGAGTGGAAGAGCAGAAGGCGGCCGGGAGAGGCCACGGCACACCACCTGCAGAAAAGTGTGGCGGAACTGGATGACTTGCCAAATGAGGTCCATCAGACACTACAAGGTAATAAACTGCAGACATGCATATTAACATCATTTAATAGATATAATAAGGATGGATAACCGTAAACACCAGAGCTAGCGGTCCTGTGAGGATGCATCTAGGTGCAGCAGTGCTGTGAGCTAAATGCAAACGTGCTGATGTTTAGCAGGTATAATGTTTACGATGTTCACCATCTTACTTAAGCATGCTAACATTTGCTTATTTGCAACAACACAAAGTACAGCTGAGGTGGATGTGAATGGCATTAGTTTTACAGGTAGGGTTGTTTCTTCATAAACCAAAGTGCTGGACAAATTTAAATTTTGACCTAATATAGTGCTAGATTAAAAGTCAAGAGGATCGCCAAAGTTATTTCATCCCGAGGTGGACATGAGTGTGTGTAGTAAACTTCAATCCACAATCCATCTAATAGTTGAGACATTTCACTAAAAGTCAAATAAAATAAAAGTTTGTATGATTCATGATCTGGGGACCGTGAATGTCTGTACAAACTTCTGTGCCAATTCAAATTAGTAGTTGTTGAGATATTTCAGTTTGGCCCAAAGTGGTTGACCGACCGACCAACATTGCCATCTATTGAGCCGCACTGCTAGCATGGCTAAAAATGCTGGGCGCAGCTTCACAAATGCTGAAATGTGCTTATTTTCTCAAATCGTACATAAAAGTTAAATTAATACTTTTACTTTTTTGCCTGCTGTTCAGACTAAGTTAAGTATTTTATGACATCATATTGGTAGCTGGCCCCGACATAGAGCTGTATATTACCTAGACAAAATCCGCTCATAAAATTCGTTATGGGAAAAATGTTGAAAATGCAAACTCACCAGACGGATGTCTTCTTGGCTACCTATAAGATGGGGGAAAACAATGGCGTCAGGTGGCAGAATTATCCATTAAAGTCAATACAAGCCATGTAATATCAAAGATGATGCGGGACTGCTTCTAGTGCTGGTGGCCTTAACATACTGTATATAAAAGAGATTACAGTCTTAGTCACTAGTATTGCTGCAATATCACTAGAGCAGATATGTGACGGAAATGTCCAGTTCCCAGGAGACAACTATGCAGGACCGTGATCTGTAGTATACTGTCCTGGACCTGGATCAGGGCTAATTGTTAACTTGTGATAGGCACTTGTACTTGGACATTTTTATGAATTAAACTAGTTATTAGTTTGATCAAAATGAAAATTGATGGAGTAATCATTGCTCTAATAAACAGACAAGTTCTTGTGTTTTGTTTTTGTTGTCTTTTTTTTAGACATGATGGACAATCGAGCAGCTAAGTGAAAGAGATTTGACTTTAATAGACTGTTGGATATCTGTTGCTCCATCATCAGGAAGAAAATAAAATCTCAGGAATACAAAAAAAAGCAGAGGATGGACATGGACCAAACATCAGCTCTTCTCACAGTATGTGTTTCTCATTGAATATTTTCTGGACATGAAACTGACTGATGATTTTTTGTATTGCCGCATTTCATGAAAACGGCCACTGTCTTAGCTTTAGATGGGCATTTACCTAATTTTGTTCAAATGTAGTCCTCTGATTCGTAATGAATACAGACTAGACAAGCTGTACCTAAAGCATCATTTGTGTAGCCCAAATTTGATGCTTAGCATTACCAGGTTCAAAAATGACCAGTAGGGGTCATTGAGGTATATAGTAGCTAATTATGTAGCCAGTAACATATCTAAATGTAGGTGCTGCAGTGTTGAAACTGCAAAAAATGGGAAAAATCCAACCTGTGTATCTTGTTTCATTTCACTTTGAAATGTTATGTTTGTGGAACTTTTTATAAAACAATTAGCATTACTGGATTGAAGTACTGAGCTATTTTTTTTTTTTACATTGTTGTACATATTTCTTTTTTTTTTAACAACTATTTCAAACCTGTGATCTATTTTTTAAAATCTGTTTTTGTATGTTTATGTCAGTTTGTTTTTTATGTAAATCTACATGGAGTTGCAAGAGGTCCTTAATTATGTTTATTTTATTTAACTTGAATTATGAATCCATTCCTTTCCACCTATGATTGGAAACACACCTTATTTAGTATAAATGTTGTTGGATTCAGGGCTGAATTTAACTTTTCTACCTTTGAGTGCAGCTACAGTCATCTTTTCAAAGCTTATTTCATAGCGGTAGAGCTTACAAAATAAACTATACTGTAAGCTGCCTGTGGAAACATTTCAGTTAAAATAACTCAGCATCTCAACATTAGCCCGAGCTTTGTTTCCATTTTACCCATTTTCAAATGACACTGTTTCCAGACGTCTCAACACTATTTGGGAAAAGCTGCAGGAATGTTATCTGGATTGTTGAATCTTTTAAGGTCTTCAATGCCGATATGGCAATTCAGTGATGTTTACATGCAGAGAACAGGGTTGCTTCCTTAAAAAAAACTTAGGACCAACAATCCAGTCCGTCCTTTTTTGCACTTGTTTCTATCATGTCTGAGTCCCTCCAAAGAATTGTGGAATAATTGTAACGAAGCAAATGTTGACTGAATAAAACAAGAGAAAATTTCTTTTTACCTAATTTAAAGTCTCAACAGTTCCTTTTTCATTTGCACCCAGTTTCATTCAAAAATCACTTCCACTTTAGCACTTTTGATACCAAAACATACATTATTATAAATAACAAGTAACATCAAAGGCCATCAAGTTAATAAATAGATCTCGAATAAATAGTATTGTGCAGCGTGTGCAGTGTACAGCGCTACTTGGTCAGTAGTTGTAAATGATGGTAGTGAATGATCAGTAAAGCTTGTTCAGTTGTGATAAATTAAAGGAGTAGAGATATTGGTTGGAAGGATGGTGATGAGGTTGCAGGATGTTTACTTCCCTGAAGAGATGTAGTCCATACCGGTTGATGGTGATGGTTCGGATATGGAAGCCCCTCGTCATCTTACACACCTCGTGCCTGTTACTGAAGGGGTCACCTCCCCACATCTGGGCAGCATCCTCCTAAAAGACAACACAAGAGGGAAACAACATGACTACTCTATAATCACCTGCCAAAGACTGAAAGACGAGGAGTAAATAGGGAACAAACAAAAAAGAACGAATAGAAACATACCTCTGAAGAGTCGTTCCCTCCATTCGGCATCAGGGAGCAGTTCTGTATAGACCAAGGAAGATTTCATCAGGCGACTTTCAAATGTTATTTCCCAGGAGATTCTCTCTCACTATTTCTGTCTTTACCCCTCCCACGCATAAACACACCTTCCTCAGGCTCTGTATTATTCCCAGAGTTAGACTCAGAAGTTTAACTTCTTCCTCAGGACTTCTGGGTGGGGACTTGAGGTAAGACTGAACAGCAGCAGCAAAGTGGGCCAAGTCCTTCACGATGTTCCTCAGACATTCACTCTGTCAAGACAGACAAGAAAAATCACCCATCAGTCTGCTTTATAATACAAATGAGAAAATTAGAAGAATACGTGATTGAATGGGTGTATAATGTAAAATATCCTAATTCTGATGTGTAGAATAGCAGATAAATAACAAATGTAAAGCTTTATTTAAGTAAAATAGAAACTGGACTTGTAATTTATAATTTTGTGTAATAGTACTATGGCTTTTTACACGTACTGTACTATTCTATGACCCCTCCAATGAATCGCCACCTTAACGTGGTGGAGGGGTTTGTATGCCCCAGTGACCCTGGGAGCTGTGTTGTTGGGGGCATTAGCTCCTAGTAGGGTCTCCCAAGGCAAAGTAGTCCCAGGGTAGGGGCCAGACCAAGAGCGATTCACTCGCCCTCAAAATGGAAACCTGGGCCCCCTCCTGGAGCCAGATCTGGGTGGGGAGCTCGCTGGCGAATGTCTGGTGGCCGGGCCTTGGCTCATGGGTCCCGGCCGGGCACAGCCCGAAAGAACAACATGGAGCCGCCACCCTGTGGGTCCACGACCCGCAGGGATAGACATTGGGGTCAGATGCAGTTTGAGCCGGGCAGCAGGCAAAGGCGGGGATCTAGGCGTGCTGATCCCCAGCATCGCAGACTGGCTCTAGGTACGTGGAACCACCTCACCCCTCTGGCAGGAAGGAACTGGAGCTTGTGCGAGAGATGGAGCGGTATCAACTAGATATAGTTGGGCTCACTCCAAGCATAACTCTGTTTCTGGAACCAAACTCATGGAGAGGGGCTGGACTCTCACCTTTTCTGAACCTGAGTGGTGCTTTGTTGTTGGACTTCTGTGCTAGTCATGGATTGGCCATAACAAACATCATGTTCAAGCATAGGGCGGTTCATAAGTGTACTTGGTAACAGAACACCCTAAGTCAACGGTCGATGATCGACTTTGTGGTCGTATCATCAGATCTGTGGCCGTATGTCTTGGACATTCCTATCACTATTTCGACATATACTATGACTTTTTTCGACATACTATACTCTGACTTAAAACCCCAATGAATAAACGAGGCAGAGGAGAAGTTACCCCAAAGCGAGAGCTCGTTTCCGGTGGGGGTTGGCCTCCACCAGGGCTGTGTTTGTCACCAATCCTGTTCGTGATATTCATGGACAGGATATCAAGGCGTAGTCGGGGGGAAGAGGGTTTGCAGTTCCTTGTGCTGAGGATCTCATCGCTGCTTTTTGCAGATGATGTGGTCCTGTTGGCATCATTGTTCTGTGACCTCCAGCACTCACTGGATCGGTTCGCAGCCGAGTGTGAAGCGGCTGGGATGAGGATAAGCACCTCTAAATCTGAGGCCATGGTTCTCAGGAGGAAACCGATGGATTGCCTACTCCGGGTAGGGAATGAGTCCTTACCCCAAGTGAAGGAGTTCAAGTACTTCTCCAGGAAAGGAAATCCGAAAGGATTGCCTATCGGTAAGGCCGAAATGGGAAATTTTAAACTGAGTTTTTTTTCCACCAAATTAATCGACAGACTATACTATGCCTTTTTTCATGAAAATTTTCGACATTCTATACCATGACATTTTTTTACGAATATTTTCGACATGCTATAGTATGACTTTTTTCATGAAAATTTTTCGAAAATATTCGTAAAAAAATGTCATAGTATAGAATGTCGAAAATTTTCATGAAAAAAGGCATAGTATAGTCTGTCGATTAATTTGGTGGAAAAAAAACTCAGTTTAAAATTTCGTCAATTTTCATGAAAAGACATGCTATAGTATGACTTTTATGAAAATTTTCGAAATTTTAAACTGAGTTTTTTTTCCACCAAATTAATCGACAGACTATACTATGCCTTTTTTCATGAAAATTTTCGACATTCTATACCATGACATTTTTTTACGAATATTTTCGACATGCTATAGTATGACTTTTTTCATGAAAATTTTTCGAAAATATTCGTAAAAAAATGTCATAGTATAGAATGTCGAAAATTTTCATGAAAAAAGGCATAGTATAGTCTGTCGATTAATTTGGTGGAAAAAAACTCAGTTTAAAATTTCGTCAATTTTCATGAAAAGACATGCTATAGTATGACTTTTATGAAAATTTTCGAAATTTTAAACTGAGTTTTTTTTCCACCAAATTAATCGACAGACTATACTATGCCTTTTTTCATGAAAATTTTCGACATTCTATACCATGACATTTTTTTACGAATATTTTCGACATGCTATAGTATGACTTTTTTCATGAAAATTTTTCGAAAATATTCGTAAAAAATGTCATAGTATAGAATGTCGAAAATTTTCATGAAAAAAGGCATAGTATAGTCTGTCGATTAATTTGGTGGAAAAAAAACTCAGTTTAAAATTTCGTCAATTTTCATGAAAAGACATGCTATAGTATGACTTTTATGAAAATTTTCGAAATTTTAAACTGAGTTTTTTTTCCACCAAATTAATCGACAGACTATACTATGCCTTTTTTCATGAAAATTTTCGACATTCTATACCATGACATTTTTTTACGAATATTTTCGACATGCTATAGTATGACTTTTTTCATGAAAATTTTTCGAAAATATTCGTAAAAAAATGTCATAGTATAGAATGTCGAAAATTTTCATGAAAAAAGGTAGTATAGTCTGTCGATTAATTTGGTGGAAAAAAAACTCAGTTTAAAATTTCGTCAATTTTCATGAAAAGACATGCTATAGTATGACTTTTATGAAAATTTTCGAAATTTTAAACTGAGTTTTTTTTCCACCAAATTAATCGACAGACTATACTATGCCTTTTTTCATGAAAATTTTCGACATTCTATACCATGACATTTTTTTACGAATATTTTCGACATGCTATAGTATGACTTTTTTCATGAAAATTTTTCGAAAATATTCGTAAAAAAATGTCATAGTATAGAATGTCGAAAATTTTCATGAAAAAAGGCATAGTATAGTCTGTCGATTAATTTGGTGGAAAAAAAACTCAGTTTAAAATTTCGTCAATTTTCATGAAAAGACATGCTATAGTATGACTTTTATGAAAATTTCGAAATTTTAAACTGAGTTTTTTTTCCACCAAATTAATCGACAGACTATACTATGCCTTTTTTCATGAAAATTTTCGACATTCTATACCATGACATTTTTTTACGAATATTTTCGACATGCTATAGTATGACTTTTTTCATGAAAATTTTTCGAAAATATTCGTAAAAAATGTCATAGTATAGAATGTCGAAAATTTTCATGAAAAAAGGCATAGTATAGTCTGTCGATTAATTTGGTGGAAAAAAAACTCAGTTTAAAATTTCGTCAATTTTCATGAAAAGACATGCTATAGTATGACTTTTATGAAAATTTTCGAAATTTTAAACTGAGTTTTTTTTCCACCAAATTAATCGACAGACTATACTATGCCTTTTTTCATGAAAATTTTCGACATTCTATACCATGACATTTTTTTACGAATATTTTCGACATGCTATAGTATGACTTTTTTCATGAAAATTTTTCGAAAATATTCGTAAAAAAATGTCATAGTATAGAATGTCGAAAATTTTCATGAAAAAAGGCATAGTATAGTCTGTCGATTAATTTGGTGGAAAAAAAACTCAGTTTAAAATTTCGTCAATTTTCATGAAAAGACATGCTATAGTATGACTTTTATGAAAATTTTCGAAATTTTAAACTGAGTTTTTTTTCCACCAAATTAATCGACAGACTATACTATGCCTTTTTTCATGAAAATTTTCGACATTCTATACCATGACATTTTTTTACGAATATTTTCGACATGCTATAGTATGACTTTTTTCATGAAAATTTTCGAAAATATTCGTAAAAAAATGTCATAGTATAGAATGTCGAAAATTTTCATGAAAAAAGGCATAGTATAGTCTGTCGATTAATTTGGTGGAAAAAAACTCAGTTTAAAATTTCGTCAATTTTCATGAAAAGACATGCTATAGTATGACTTTTATGAAAATTTTCGAAATTTTAAACTGAGTTTTTTTTCCACCAAATTAATCGACAGACTATACTATGCCTTTTTTCATGAAAATTTTCGACATTCTATACCATGACATTTTTTTACGAATATTTTCGACATGCTATAGTATGACTTTTTTCATGAAAATTTTTCGAAAATATTCGTAAAAAATGTCATAGTATAGAATGTCGAAAATTTCATGAAAAAAGGCATAGTATAGTCTGTCGATTAATTTGGTGGAAAAAAACTCAGTTTAAAATTTCGTCAATTTTCATGAAAAGACATGCTATAGTATGACTTTTATGAAAATTTTCGAAATTTTAAACTGAGTTTTTTTTCCACCAAATTAATCGACAGACTATACTATGCCTTTTTTCATGAAAATTTTCGACATTCTATACCATGACATTTTTTTACGAATATTTTCGACATGCTTAGTATGACTTTTTTCATGAAAATTTTTCGAAAATATTCGTAAAAAATGTCATAGTATAGAATGTCGAAAATTTTCATGAAAAAAGGCATAGTATAGTCTGTCGATTAATTTGGTGGAAAAAAAACTCAGTTTAAAATTTCGTCAATTTTCATGAAAAGACATGCTATAGTATGACTTTTATGAAAATTTTCGAAATTTTAAACTGAGTTTTTTTTCCACCAAATTAATCGACAGACTATACTATGCCTTTTTTCATGAAAATTTTCGACATTCTATACCATGACATTTTTTTACGAATATTTTCGACATGCTATAGTATGACTTTTTTCATGAAAATTTTTCGAAAATATTCGTAAAAAAATGTCATAGTATAGAATGTCGAAAATTTTCATGAAAAAAGGCATAGTATAGTCTGTCGATTAATTTGGTGGAAAAAAACTCAGTTTAAAATTTCGTCAATTTTCATGAAAAGACATGCTATAGTATGACTTTTATGAAAATTTTCGAAATTTTAAACTGAGTTTTTTTTCCACCAAATTAATCGACAGACTATACTATGCCTTTTTTCATGAAAATTTTCGACATTCTATACCATGACATTTTTTACGAATATTTTCGACATGCTATAGTATGACTTTTTTCATGAAAATTTTTCGAAAATATTCGTAAAAAAATGTCATAGTATAGAATGTCGAAAATTTTCATGAAAAAAGGCATAGTATAGTCTGTCGATTAATTTGGTGGAAAAAAAACTCAGTTTAAAATTTCGTCAATTTTCATGAAAAGACATGCTATAGTATGACTTTTATGAAAATTTCGAAATTTTAAACTGAGTTTTTTTTCCACCAAATTAATCGACAGACTATACTATGCCTTTTTTCATGAAAATTTTCGACATTCTATACCATGACATTTTTTTACGAATATTTTCGACATGCTATAGTATGACTTTTTTCATGAAAATTTTTCGAAAATATTCGTAAAAAAATGTCATAGTATAGAATGTCGAAAATTTCATGAAAAAAGGCATAGTATAGTCTGTCGATTAATTTGGTGGAAAAAAAACTCAGTTTAAAATTTCGTCAATTTTCATGAAAAGACATGCTATAGTATGACTTTTATGAAAATTTTCGAAATTTTAAACTGAGTTTTTTTTCCACCAAATTAATCGACAGACTATACTATGCCTTTTTTCATGAAAATTTTCGACATTCTATACCATGACATTTTTTTACGAATATTTTCGACATGCTATAGTATGACTTTTTTCATGAAAATTTTTCGAAAATATTCGTAAAAAAATGTCATAGTATAGAATGTCGAAAATTTTCATGAAAAAAGGCATAGTATAGTCTGTCGATTAATTTGGTGGAAAAAAAACTCAGTTTAAAATTTCGTCAATTTTCATGAAAAGACATGCTATAGTATGACTTTTATGAAAATTTTCGAAATTTTAAACTGAGTTTTTTTTCCACCAAATTAATCGACAGACTATACTATGCCTTTTTTCATGAAAATTTTCGACATTCTATACCATGACATTTTTTTACGAATATTTTCGACATGCTATAGTATGACTTTTTTCATGAAAATTTTTCGAAAATATTCGTAAAAAAATGTCATAGTATAGAATGTCGAAAATTTTCATGAAAAAAGGCATAGTATAGTCTGTCGATTAATTTGGTGGAAAAAAACTCAGTTTAAAATTTCGTCAATTTTCATGAAAAGACATGCTATAGTATGACTTTTATGAAAATTTTCGAAATTTTAAACTGAGTTTTTTTTCCACCAAATTAATCGACAGACTATACTATGCCTTTTTTCATGAAAATTTTCGACATTCTATACCATGACATTTTTTTACGAATATTTTCGACATGCTATAGTATGACTTTTTTCATGAAAATTTTTCGAAAATATTCGTAAAAAAATGTCATAGTATAGAATGTCGAAAATTTTCATGAAAAAAGGCATAGTATAGTCTGTCGATTAATTTGGTGGAAAAAAAACTCAGTTTAAAATTTCGTCAATTTTCATGAAAAGACATGCTATAGTATGACTTTTATGAAAATTTTCGAAATTTTAAACTGAGTTTTTTTTCCACCAAATTAATCGACAGACTATACTATGCCTTTTTTCATGAAAATTTTCGACATTCTATACCATGACATTTTTTTACGAATATTTTCGACATGCTATAGTATGACTTTTTTCATGAAAATTTTTCGAAAATATTCGTAAAAAAATGTCATAGTATAGAATGTCGAAAATTTTCATGAAAAAAGGCATAGTATAGTCTGTCGATTAATTTGGTGGAAAAAAAACTCAGTTTAAAATTTCGTCAATTTTCATGAAAAGACATGCTATAGTATGACTTTTATGAAAATTTTCGAAATTTTAAACTGAGTTTTTTTTCCACCAAATTAATCGACAGACTATACTATGCCTTTTTTCATGAAAATTTTCGACATTCTATACCATGACATTTTTTTACGAATATTTTCGACATGCTATAGTATGACTTTTTTCATGAAATTTTTCGAAAATATTCGTAAAAAAATGTCATAGTATAGAATGTCGAAAATTTTCATGAAAAAAGGCATAGTATAGTCTGTCGATTAATTTGGTGGAAAAAAACTCAGTTTAAAATTTCGTCAATTTTCATGAAAAGACATGCTATAGTATGACTTTTATGAAAATTTTCGAAATTTTAAACTGAGTTTTTTTTCCACCAAATTAATCGACAGACTATACTATGCCTTTTTTCATGAAAATTTTCGACATTCTATACCATGACATTTTTTTACGAATATTTTCGACATGCTATAGTATGACTTTTTTCAAAAATTTTTCGAAAATATTCGTAAAAAAATGTCATAGTATAGAATGTCGAAAATTTTCATGAAAAAAGGCATAGTATAGTCTGTCGATTAATTTGGTGGAAAAAAAACTCAGTTAAAATTTCGTCAATTTTCATGAAAAGACATGCTATAGTATGACTTTTATGAAAATTTTCGAAATTTTAAACTGAGTTTTTTTTCCACCAAATTAATCGACAGACTATACTATGCCTTTTTTCATGAAAATTTTCGACATTCTATACATGACATTTTTTTACGAATATTTTCGACATGCTATAGTATGACTTTTTTCATGAAAATTTTTCGAAAATATTCGTAAAAAAATGTCATAGTATAGAATGTCGAAAATTTTCATGAAAAAAGGCATAGTATAGTCTGTCGATTAATTTGGTGGAAAAAAAACTCAGTTTAAAATTTCGTCAATTTTCATGAAAAGACATGCTATAGTATGACTTTTATGAAAATTTTCGAAATTTTAAACTGAGTTTTTTTTCCACCAAATTAATCGACAGACTATACTATGCCTTTTTTCATGAAAATTTTCGACATTCTATACCATGACATTTTTTTACGAATATTTTCGACATGCTATAGTATGACTTTTTTCATGAAAATTTTTCGAAAATATTCGTAAAAATGTCATAGTATAGAATGTCGAAAATTTTCATGAAAAAAGGCATAGTATAGTCTGTCGATTAATTTGGTGGAAAAAAAACTCAGTTTAAATTTCGTCAATTTTCATGAAAAGACATGCTATAGTATGACTTTTATGAAAATTTTCGAAATTTTAAACTGAGTTTTTTTTCCACCAAATTAATCGACAGACTATACTATGCCTTTTTTCATGAAAATTTTCGACATTCTATACCATGACATTTTTTTACGAATATTTTCGACATGCTATAGTATGACTTTTTTCATGAAAATTTTTCGAAAATATTCGTAAAAAAATGTCATAGTATAGAATGTCGAAAATTTTCATGAAAAAAGGCATAGTATAGTCTGTCGATTAATTTGGTGGAAAAAAAACTCAGTTTAAAATTTCGTCAATTTTCATGAAAAACATGCTATAGTATGACTTTTATGAAAATTTTCGAAATTTTAAACTGAGTTTTTTTTCCACCAAATTAATCGACAGACTATACTATGCCTTTTTTCATGAAAATTTTCGACATTCTATACATGACATTTTTTTACGAATATTTTCGACATGCTATAGTATGACTTTTTTCATGAAAATTTTTCGAAAATATTCGTAAAAAAATGTCATAGTATAGAATGTCGAAAATTTTCATGAAAAAAGGCATAGTATAGTCTGTCGATTAATTTGGTGGAAAAAAAACTCAGTTTAAAATTTCGTCAATTTTCATGAAAAGACATGCTATAGTATGACTTTTATGAAAATTTTCGAAATTTTAAACTGAGTTTTTTTTCCACCAAATTAATCGACAGACTATACTATGCCTTTTTTCATGAAAATTTTCGACATTCTATACCATGACATTTTTTTACGAATATTTTCGACATGCTATAGTATGACTTTTTTCATGAAAATTTTTCGAAAATATTCGTAAAAAATGTCATAGTATAGAATGTCGAAAATTTTCATGAAAAAAGGCATAGTATAGTCTGTCGATTAATTTGGTGGAAAAAAAACTCAGTTTAAAATTTCGTCAATTTTCATGAAAAAGACATGCTATAGTATGACTTTTATGAAAATTTTCGAAATTTTAAACTGAGTTTTTTTTCCACCAAATTAATCGACAGACTATACTATGCCTTTTTTCATGAAAATTTTCGACATTCTATACCATGACATTTTTTTACGAATATTTTCGACATGCTATAGTATGACTTTTTTCATGAAAATTTTTCGAAAATATTCGTAAAAAAATGTCATAGTATAGAATGTCGAAAATTTTCATGAAAAAAGGCATAGTATAGTCTGTCGATTAATTTGGTGGAAAAAAAACTCAGTTTAAAATTTCGTCAATTTTCATGAAAAGACATGCTATAGTATGACTTTTATGAAAATTTTCGAAATTTTAAACTGAGTTTTTTTTCCACCAAATTAATCGACAGACTATACTATGCCTTTTTTCATGAAAATTTTCGACATTCTATACCATGACATTTTTTTACGAATATTTTCGACATGCTATAGTATGACTTTTTTCATGAAAATTTTTCGAAAATATTCGTAAAAAATGTCATAGTATAGAATGTCGAAAATTTTCATGAAAAAAGGCATAGTATAGTCTGTCGATTAATTTGGTGGAAAAAAAACTCAGTTTAAAATTTCGTCAATTTTCATGAAAAGACATGCTATAGTATGACTTTTATGAAAATTTTCGAAATTTTAAACTGAGTTTTTTTTCCACCAAATTAATCGACAGACTATACTATGCCTTTTTTCATGAAAATTTTCGACATTCTATACCATGACATTTTTTTACGAATATTTTCGACATGCTATAGTATGACTTTTTTCATGAAAATTTTTCGAAAATATTCGTAAAAAAATGTCATAGTATAGAATGTCGAAAATTTTCATGAAAAAAGGCATAGTATAGTCTGTCGATTAATTTGGTGGAAAAAAAACTCAGTTTAAAATTTCGTCAATTTTCATGAAAAGACATGCTATACTATGACTTTTATGAAAATTTTCGAAATTTAAACTGAGTTTTTTTTCCACCAAATTAATCGACAGACTATACTATGCCTTTTTTCATGAAAATTTTCGACATTCTATACCATGACATTTTTTTACGAATATTTTCGACATGCTATAGTATGACTTTTTTCATGAAAATTTTTCGAAAATATTCGTAAAAAAATGTCATAGTATAGAATGTCGAAAATTTTCATGAAAAAAGGCATAGTATAGTCTGTCGATTAATTTGGTGGAAAAAAAACTCAGTTTAAAATTTCGTCAATTTTCATGAAAAGACATGCTATAGTATGACTTTTATGAAAATTTTCGAAATTTTAAACTGAGTTTTTTTTCACCAAATTAATCGACAGACTATACTATGCCTTTTTTCATGAAAATTTTCGACATTCTATACATGACATTTTTTTACGAATATTTTCGACATGCTATAGTATGACTTTTTTCATGAAAATTTTTCGAAAATATTCGTAAAAAAATGTCATAGTATAGAATGTCGAAAATTTTCATGAAAAAAGGCATTGTATAGTCTGTCGATTAATTTGGTGGAAAAAAAACTCAGTTTAAAATTTCGTCAATTTTCATGAAAAGACATGCTATAGTATGACTTTTATGAAAATTTTCGAAATTTTAAACTGAGTTTTTTTTCCACAAAATTAATCGACAGACTATACTATGCCTTTTTTCATGAAAATTTTCGACATTTATTCCATGACATTTTTTTACGAATATTTTCGACATGCTATAGTATGACTTTTTTCATGAAAATTTTTCGAAAATATTCGTAAAAAAATGTCATAGTATAGAATGTCGAAAATTTTCATGAAAAAAGGCATAGTATAGTCTGTCGATTAATTTGGTGGAAAAAAAACTCAGTTTAAAATTTCGTCAATTTTCATGAAAAGACATGCTATAGTATGACTTTTATGAAAATTTTCGAAATTTTAAACTGAGTTTTTTTTCCACCAAATTAATCGACAGACTATACTATGCCTTTTTTCATGAAAATTTTCGACATTCTATACATGACATTTTTTTACGAATATTTTCGACATGCTATAGTATGACTTTTTTCATGAAATTTTTTCGAAAATATTCGTAAAAAAATGTCATAGTATAGAATGTCGAAAATTTTCATGAAAAAAGGCATAGTATAGTCTGTCGATTAATTTGGTGGAAAAAAAACTCAGTTTAAAATTTCGTCAATTTTCATGAAAAGACATGCTATAGTATGACTTTTATGAAAATTTTCGAAATTTTAAACTGAGTTTTTTTTCCACCAAATTAATCGACAGACTATACTATGCCTTTTTTCATGAAAATTTCGACATTCTATACCATGACATTTTTTTACGAATATTTTCGACATGCTATAGTATGACTTTTTTCATGAAAATTTTTCGAAAATATTCGTAAAAAAATGTCATAGTATAGAATGTCGAAAATTTTCATGAAAAAAGGCATAGTATAGTCTGTCGATTAATTTGGTGGAAAAAAAACTCAGTTTAAAATTTCGTCAATTTTCATGAAAAGACATGCTATAGTATGACTTTTATGAAATTTTCGAAAATTTTAAACTGAATTTAAACGAGTTTTTTTTCCACCAAATAATCGACAGACTATACTATGCCTTTTTTCATGAAAATTTTCGACATTCTATACCATGACATTTTTTTACGAATATTTTCGACATGCTATAGTATGACTTTTTTCATGAAAATTTTTCGAAAATATTCGTAAAAAAATGTCATAGTATAGAATGTCGAAAAATTTCATGAAAAAAGGCATAGTATAGTCTGTCGATTAATTTGGTGGAAAAAAAACTCAGTTTAAAATTTCGTCAATTTTCATGAAAAGACATGCTATAGTATGACCTTTATGAAAATTTTCGAAATTTTAAACTGAGTTTTTTTTCCACCAAATTAATCGACAGACTATACTATGCCTTTTTTCATGAAAATTTTCGACATTCTATACCATGACATTTTTTTTACGAATATTTTCGACATGCTATAGTATGACTTTTTTCATGAAAATTTTTCGAAAATATTCGTAAAAAAATGTCATAGTATAGAATGTCGAACATTTTCATGAAAAAAGGCATAGTATAGTCTGTCGATTAATTTGGTGGAAAAAAAACTCAGTTTAAAATTTCGTCAATTTTCATGAAAAGACATGCTATAGTATGACTTTTATGAAAATTTTCGAAATTTTAAACTGAGTTTTTTTCCCACCAAATTAATCGACAGACTATACTATGCCTTTTTTCACGAAAATTTTCGACATTCTATACCATGACACTTTTTTACGAATATTTTCGACATGCTATAGTATGACTTTTTTCATGTAAATGTTTCGAAAATATTCGTAAAAAAATGTCATAGTATAGAATGTCGAAAATTTTCATGAAAAAAGGCATAGTATAGTCTGTCGATTAATTTGGTGGAAAAAAAACTCAGTTTAAAATTTCGTCAATTTTCATGAAAAGACATGCTATAGTATAACTTTTATGAAAATTTTCGAAATTTTAAACTGAGTTTTTTTCCCACCAAATTAATCGACAGACTATACTATGCCTTTTTTCACGAAAATTTTCGACATTCTATACCATGACACTTTTTTACGAATATTTTCGACATGCTATAGTATGACTTTTTTCATGAAACTTTTTCGAAAATATTCGTAAAAAAAATGTCATAGTATAGAATGTCGAAAATTTTCATGAAAAAAGGCATAGTATAGTCTGTCGATTAATTTGGTGGAAAAAAAACTCAGTTTAAAATTTCGTCAATTTTCATGAAAAGACATGCTATAGTATGACTTTTATGAAAATTTTCGAAATTTTAAACTGAGTTTTTTTTCCACCAAATTAATCGACAGACTATACTATGCCTTTTTTCATGAAAATGTTCGACATTCTATACCATGACATTTTTTTACGAATATTTTCGACATGCTATAGTATGACTTTCTTCATGAAAATTTTTCGAAAATATTCGTAAAAAAATGTCATAGTATAGAATGTCGAAAATTTTCATGAAAAAAGGCATAGTATAGTCTGTCGATTAATTTGGTGGAAAAAAAACTCAGTTTAAAATTTCGTCAATTTTCATGGAAGGACATGCTATACTATGACTTTTATGAAAATTTTCGAAATTTTAAATTGAGTTTTTTTTCCACCAAATTAATCGACAGACTATACTATGCCTTTTTTCATGAAAATTTTCGACATTCTATACCATGACATTTTTTTACGAATATTTTCGACATGCTATAGTATGACTTTTTTCATGAAAATTTTTCGAAAATATTCGTAAAAAAATGTCATAGTATAGAGTGTCGAAAATTTTCATGAAAAAAGGCATAGTATATGCTGTCGATTAATTTGGTGGAAAAAAAAATCAGTTTAAAATTTCGTCAATTTTCATGAAAAGACATGCTATAGTATGACTTTTATGAAAATTTTCGAAATTTTAAACTGAGTTTTTTTTCCACCAAATTAATCGACAGACTATACTATGCCTTTTTTCATGAAAATGTTCGACATTCTATACCATGACATTTTTTTACGAATATTTTCGACATGCTATAGTATGACTTTTTTCATGAAAATTTTTCGAAAATATTCGTAAAAATATGTCATAGTATAGAATGTCGAAAATTTTCATGAAAAAAGGCATAGTATATGCTGTCGATTAATTTGGTGGAAAAAAAACTCAATTTAAAATTTCGTCAATTTTCATGAAAAGACATGCTATAGTATGACTTTTATGAAAATTTTCGAAATTTTAAACTGAGTTTTTTTCCCACCAAATTAATCGACAGACTATACTATGCCTTTTTTCACGAAAATTTATGACATTCTATACCATGACACTTTTTTAAGAATATTTTCGACATGCTATAGTATGACTTTTTTCATGAAACTTTTTCGAAAATATTCGTAAAAAAATGTCATAGTATAGAATGTCGAAAATTTTCATGAAAAAAGGCATAGTATAGTCTGTCGATTAATTTGGTGGAAAAAAAACTCAGTTTAAAGTATCGTCAATTTTCATGAAAAGACATGCTATAGTATGACTTTTATGAAAATTTTCGAAATTTTAAACTGAGTTTTTTTTCCACCAAATTAATCGACAGACTATACTATGCCTTTTTTCATGAAAATTTTCGACATTCTATACCATGACATTTTTTTACGAATATTTTCGACATGCTATAGTATGACTTTTTTCATGAAAATTTTTCGAAAATATTCGTAAAAAAATGTCATAGTATAGAGTGTCGAAAATTTTCATGAAAAAAGGCATAGTATAGTCTGTCGATTAATTTGGTGGAAAAAAAACTCAGTTTAAAATTTCGTCAATTTTCATGAAAAGACATGCTATACTATGACTTTTATGAAAATTTTCGAAATTTTAAACTGAGTTTTTTTTCCACCAAATTAATCGACAGACTATACTATGCCTTTTTTCACGAAAATTTTCGACATTCTATACCATGACACTTTTTTACGAATATTTTCGACATGCTATAGTATGACTTTTTTCATGAAACTTTTTCGAAAATATTCGTAAAAAAATGTCATAGTATAGAATGTCGAAAATTTTCATGAAAAAAGGCATAGTATAGTCTGTCGATTAATTTGGTGGAAAAACAACTCAGTTTAAAGTATCGTCAATTTTCATGAAAAGACATGCTATACTATGACTTTTATGAAAATTTTCGAAATTTTAAACTGAGTTTTTTTTCCACCAAATTAATCGACAGACTATACTATGCCTTTTTTCATGAACATTTTCGACATTCTATACCATGACATTTTTTTACGAATATTTTCGACATGCTATAGTATGACTTTTTTCATAAAATTTTTTCGAAAATATTCGTAAAAAAATGTCATAGTATAGAATGTCGAAAAATTTCATGAAAAAAGGCATAGTATAGTCTGTCGATTAATTTGGTGGAAAAAAAACTCAGTTTAAAATTTCGTCAATTTTCATGAAAAGACATGCTATACTATGACTTTTATGAAAATTTTCGAAATTTTAAACTGAGTTTTTTTTCCACCAAATTAATCGACAGACTATACTATGCCTTTTTTCATGAAAATTTTCGACATTCTATACCATGACATTTTTTTACGAATATTTTCGACATGCTATAGTATGACTTTTTTCATGAAAATTTTTCAAAAATATTCGTAAAAAAATGTCATAGTATAGAATGTCGAAAATTTTCATGAAAAAAGGCATAGTATAGTCTGTCGATTAATTTGGTGGAAAAAAAACTCAGTTTAAAATTTCGTCAATTTTCATGAAAAGACATGCTATAGTATGACTTTTATGAAATTTTTCGAAATTTTAAACTGAGTTTTTTTTCCACCAAATTAATCGACAGACTATACTATGCCTTTTTTCATGAAAATTTTCGACATTCTATACCATGACATTTTTTTACGAATATTTTCGACATGCTATAGTATGACTTTTTTCATGAAAATTTTTCGAAAATATTCGTAAAAAAATGTCATAGTATAGAATGTCGAAAATTTTCATGAAAAAAGGCATAGTATAGTCTGTCGATTAATTTGGTGGAAAAAAAACTCAGTTTAAAATTTCGTCAATTTTCATGAAAAGACATGCTATACTATGACTTTTATGAAAATTTTCGAAATTTTAAACTGAGTTTTTTTTCCACCAAATTAATCGACAGACTATACTATGCCTTTTTTCATGAAAATTTTCGACATTCTATACCATGACATTTTTTTACGAATATTTTCGACATGCTATAGTATGACTTTTTTCATGAAAATTTTTCAAAAATATTCGTAAAAAAATGTCATAGTATAGAATGTCGAAAATTTTCATGAAAAAAGGCATAGTATAGTCTGTCGACTAATTTGGTGGAAAAAAAACTCAGTTTAAAATTTCGTCAATTTTCATGAAAAGACATGCTATAGTATGACTTTTATGAAAATTTTCGAAATTTTAAACTGAGTTTTTTTTCCACCAAATTAATCGACAGACTATACTATGCCTTTTTTCATGAAAATTTTCGACATTCTATACCATGACATTTTTTTACGAATATTTTCGACATGCTATAGTATGACTTTTTTCATGAAAATTTTTCGAAAATATTCGTAAAAAAATGTCATAGTATAGAATGTCGAAAATTTTCATGAAAAAAGGCATAGTATAGTCTGTCGATTAATTTGGTGGAAAAAAAACTCAGTTTAAAATTTCGTCAATTTTTATGAAAAGACATGCTATAGTATGACTTTTATGAAAATTTTCGAAATTTTAAACTGAGTTTTTTTCCACCAAATTAATCGACAGACTATACTATGCCTTTTTTCATGAACATTTTCGACATTCTATACCATGACATTTTTTTACGAATATTTTCGACATGCTATAGTATGACTTTTTTCATGAAAATTTTTCGAAAATATTCGTAAAAAAATGTCATAGTATAGAATGTCGAAAGTTTTCATGAAAAAAGGCATAGTATAGTCTGTCGATTAATTTGGTGGAAAAAAAATCAGTTTAAAATTTCGTCAATTTTCATGAAAAGACATGCTATACTATGACTTTTATGAAATTTTTCGAAATTTTAAACTGAGTTTTTTTTCCACCAAATTAATCGACAGACTATACTATGCCTTTTTTCACGAAAATTTTCGACATTCTATACCATGACACTTTTTTACGAATATTTTCGACATGCTATAGTATGACTTTTTTCATGAAACTTTTTCGAAAATATTCGTAAAAAAATGTCATAGTATAGAATGTCGAAAATTTTCATGAAAAAAGGCATAGTATAGTCTGTCGATTAATTTGGTGGAAAAAAAACTCAGTTTAAAATTTCGTCAATTTTCATGAAAAGACATGCTATACTATGACTTTTATGAAAATTTTCGAAATTTTAAACTGAGTTTTTTTTCCACCAAATTAATCGACAGACTATACTATGCCTTTTTTCATGAAAATTTTCGACATTCTATATTATGACATTTTTTTACGAATATTTTCGAAAAAAAATTTATGAAAAAAGTCATACTATAGCATGTCGAAAATATTCGTAAAAAAATGTCTTGGTATAGAATGTCGAACATTTTCATGAAAAAAGGCATAGTATAGTCTGTCGATTAATTTGGTGGAAAAAAAACTCAGTTTAAAATTTCGAAAATTTTCATAAAAGTCATACTATAGCATGTCTTTTCATGAAAATTGACGAAATTTTAAACTGAGTTTTTTTTCCACCAAATTAATCGACAGACTATACTATGCCTTTTTTCATGAACATTTTCGACATTCTATATACTATGACATTTTTTTACGAATATTTTCGAAAAATTTTCATGAAAAAAGTCATACTATAGCCTGTCGAAAATATTCGTAAAAAAGAGTCATGGTATAGAATGTCGAACATTTTCATGAAAAAAGGCATAGTATAGTCTGTCGATTAATTTGGTGGAAAAAAAACTCAGTTTAAAATTTCGAAAATTTTCATAAAAGTCATACTATAGCATGTCTTTTCATGAAAATTGACGAAATTTTAAACTGAGTTTTTTTTCCACCAAATTAATCGACAGACTATACTATGCCTTTTTTCATGAAATATTTCGACATTCTATACTATGACATTTTTTTACGAGTATTTTCGAAAAAATTTTATGAAAAAAGTCTTACTATAGAATGTCGAAAATATTCGTAAAAAAATGTCATGGTATAGAATGTCGAAAATTTTCATGAAAAAAGGCATAGTATAGTCTGTCGATTAATTTGGTGGAAAAAAAACTCAGTTTAAAATTTCGAAAATTTTCATAAAAGTCATAATATAGCATGTCTTTTCATGAAAATTGACGAAATTTTAAACTGAGTTTTTTTTCCACCAAATTAATCGACAGACTATACTATGCCTTTTTTCATGAAAATTTTCGACATTCTATACTATGACATTTTTTTACGAATATTTTCGAAAAAGTTTCATGAAAAAAGTCATACTATAGCATGTCGAAAATATTCGTAAAAAAATGTCATGGTATAGAATGTCGAAAATTTTCATGAAAAAAGGCATAGTATAGTCTGTCGATTAATTTGGTGGAAAAAAAACTCAGTTTAAAATTTCGAAAATTTTCATAAAAGTCATACTATAGCATGTCTTTTCATGAAAATTGACGAAATTTTAAACTGAGTTTTTTTTCCACCAAATTAATCGACAGACTATACTATGCCTTTTTTCATGAAATATTTCGACATTCTATACTATGACATTTTTTTACGAATATTTTCGAAAAATTTTCATGAAAAAAGTCATACTATAGCATGTCGAAAATATTCGTAAAAAAATGTCATGGTATAGAATGTCGAAAATTTTCATGAAAAAAGGCATAGTATAGTCTGTCGATTAATTTGGTGGAAAAAAAACTCAGTTTAAAATTTCGAAAATTTTCATAAAAGTCATACTATAGCATGTCTTTTCATGAAAATTGACGAAATTTTAAACTGAGTTTTTTTTCCACCAAATTAATCGACAGACTATACTATGCCTTTTTTCATGAAAATTTTCGACATTCTATACTATGACATTTTTTTACGAATATTTTCGAAAATTTTCATGAAAAAAGTCATACTATAGCATGTCGAAAATATTCGTAAAAAAATGTCATGGTATAGAATGTCGAAAATTTTCATGAAAAAAGGCATATTATAGTCTGTCGATTAATTTGGTGGAAAAAAAACTCAGTTTAAAATTTCGAAAATTTTCATAAAAGTCATACTATAGCATGACTTTTCATGAAAATTGACGAAATTTTAAACTGAGTTTTTTTTCCACCAAATTAATCGACAGACTATACTATGCCTTTTTTCATGAAAATTTTCGACATTCTATACTATGACATTTTTTTACGAATATTTTCGAAAAAATTTCATGAAAAAAGTCATACTATAGCATGTCGAAAATATTCGTAAAAAAATGTCATGGTATAGAATGTCGAAAATTTTCATGAAAAAAGGCATAGTTTAGTCTGTCGATTAATTTGGTGGAAAAAAAACTCAGTTTAAAATTTCGAAAATTTTCATAAAAGTCATACTATAGCATGTCTTTTCATGAAAATTGACGAAATTTAAAACTGAGTTTTTTTTCCACCAAATTAATCGACAGACTATACTATGCCTTTTTTCATGAAAATTTTCGACATTCTATACTATGACATTTTTTTACGAATATTTTCGAAAAATTTTCATGAAAAAAGTCATAGTATAGTCTGTCGATTAATTTGGTGGAAAAAAAACTCAGTTTAAAATTTCGTCAATTTTCATGAAAAGACATGCTATAGTATGACTTTTATGAAAATTTTCGAAATTTTAAACTGAGTTTTTTTTCCACCAAATTAATCGACAGACTATACTATGCCTTTTTTCATGAAAATTTTCGACATACTATAGTATGAGTTTTTTTCCTACAAAATGAATCGACATACTACACTATGCCTTTTTTTCATGAAAATTTTCGACATTCTATACTATGACATTTTTTCACTAAAATTTTCGATATACAATAGTATGAGTTTTTTTTCCCACAAAATGAATCTGAATACTATACTATGATTTTTCTCATGAAAAATTTCGACATACTATACTATGACATTTTTTCATGAAAATTTTCGACATTCTATACTATGAGTTTTTTTTTCCACAAAAATTAATCTACATACTATACTATGACTTTTCTCATGAAAAATTTCGACATACTATAGTATGACTTTTTTTCCATGACTTTATCGATAGGCTATACTATGACTTCTTTCGACATGCAATTCTATGACTTTTTTAACCAATTCTTTCGACATATTATACTATAATTTTTCTACATAATATACAATGACTTTTTTTGTAACTTTTTTTGACATACTATACTATGACTTTTTTCCACATGCTATATTATGACTTTTGGGATTTTTTCGTCGAAAAAAGTCATAAAAAGTTACAGTATAGCATGTTGAAAATGTCATAATATAGTATGTCGAAAAATGTTATAAAAAAGTCATAGCATAGCATGTCAAAAAATTGATAGTATACCAGGTCCAAATAAGTCATAGAATAGTATGTCGAAAAAAATGATAAAAAATTTATAGTATAGTACGTCCAAAAAAGTAATTGTATACTATGTCAAAAAAGTTATAAAAGAGTGGTAATATAGCATGTCGCAAAAAGTCATACTATAGTGTGTTGAATAAGTTATAGTATAGTATGTCGAAAAAAGTGATAAAAAAGTTATAGTATAGTATGTCGAAAAAAGCGATAAAAAAGTCATAGTATAGCATGTCAAAATAAGTAACAAAAAAGGTATAGTATAGCATGTCGAAAAAGTCAATAGTATAGTATGTCGAAAAATGGGATAATAATTTATAGTATAGTTTCTTGTAAAAAGTGATATAAAAGTCATCGTATATGTCGAAAAATGATTAAAAAAAAGTCATAGTACAGCATGTGGAAAAAAGTCATAGCATAGTATGTTGAAAAAAGTGATATAAAAGTCATGGTATAGCATGTCGAAAAAAATCATAGTATAGAATGTCGAACAAATTGATGAAAAAGTCAAAGTATAGCATGTAAAAATTTCATAGTATTGTACGTCGAAAAAAGTGATAAAAAGTCATAGTATAGCATGCCGAAAAAGTCAAAAGGCATATTATAATATCTAGAAAAAGTGATAAAAACATCATAGTATAGTATGTCGACAAAAGTCATAGTATAGTATGTCGAGAAAAATGATAAAAAAAAGTGGTAGTATAGCATGTCATAAAAAGTGATAAAAAAGTCCTTGTATAGTCTGTCGAAAATAGTCATAGTATAGTAATGTCGAAAAAAGTGATAAAAAAAAGAAATATTATAGTATGTTGAAAAAAGTAATAAAGTCATGGTATAGTATGTCGAAAAAAGTGATAAAAAAGTGGTAGTATAGTGTGTTGAAAAAGTCATAGTATAGGATGTCGAAAAAAGTGAAAAAAAATACATAGTATGTCGAAAGAAATGATAAAAAAAAGTCATAGTATAGCATGTCGAAAAAAGTCATAGTATAGTATTTCGAAAAAAATGATAAAAAAAAGAAATATTATAGTATGTTGAAAAAAAGTAATAAAGTCATAGTATAGTATGTCGAAAAAAGTGATAAAAAAGTGGTAGTATAGTGTGTTGAAAAAGTCATAGTATAGGATGTCGAAAAAAGTGAAAAAAATCATAGTATGTCGAAAGAATGATAAAAAAAAGTCATAGTATAGCATGTCGAAAAAAGTCATAGTATAGTATTTCGAAAAAAATGATAAAAAAGTGGTAGTATAGCATGTCGTAAAAAGTAATAAACAAGTCCTAGTATAGTCTGCCGAAAAAGTCATAGGTAGTATGTCGGAAAAGTGTAAAAAAAGACATATTTTCCTTAAAAAAATGTATACGTTATAGATGTCCCGAAAATTTTTTAAAATGACATTCTATACCATGACATTTTTTCGATATTTTCGACATAGTATAGTCAATGAAAAACGATTAATTTTGGTGGAAAAAAAACTCAGTTTAAAATTTCGTCAATTTTCATGAAAAGACATGCTATGCTATGACTTTTATGAAAATTTTCGAAATTTTAAACTGAGTTTTTTTCCCACCAAATTAATCGACAGACTATACTATGCCTTTTTTCATGAAAATTTTCGACATTCTATACCATGACATTTTTTTACGAATATTTTCGACATGCTATAGTATGACTTTTTTCATAAATTTTTTTCGAAAATATTCGTAAAAAAATGTCATAGTATAGAATGTCGAAAATTTTCATGAAAAAAGGCATAGTATAGTCTGTCGATTAATTTGGTGGAAAAAAAACTCAGTTTAAAATTTCGTCAATTTTCATAAAAGTCATACTATAGCATGTCTTTTCATGAAAATTGACGAAATTTTAAACTGAGTTTTTTTTCCACCAAATTAATCGACAGACTATACTATGCCTTTTTTCATGAAATATTTCGACATTCTATACTATGACATTTTTTTACGAGTATTTTCGAAAAAATTTTATGAAAAAAGTCTTACTATAGAATGTCGAAAATATTCGTAAAAAAATGTCATGGTATAGAATGTCGAAAATTTTCATGAAAAAAGGCATAGTATAGTCTGTCGATTAATTTGGTGGAAAAAAAACTCAGTTTAAAATTTCGAAAATTTTCATAAAAGTCATAATATAGCATGTCTTTTCATGAAAATTGACGAAATTTTAAACTGAGTTTTTTTTCCACCAAATTAATCGACAGACTATACTATGCCTTTTTTCATGAAAATTTTCGACATTCTATACTATGACATTTTTTTACGAATATTTTCGAAAAAGTTTCATGAAAAAAGTCATACATGAAAATTTTTCGAAAATATTCGTAAAAATATGTCATAGTATAGAATGTCGAAAATTTTCATGAAAAAAGGCATAGTATAGTCTGTCGATTAATTTGGTGGAAAAAAAACTCAGTTTAAAATTTCGTCAATTTTCATGAAAAGACATGCTATAGTATGACTTATGAAAATTTTCGAAATTTAAAACTGAGTTTTTTTTCCACCAAATTAATCGACAGACTATACTATGCCTTTTTTCATGAAAATTTTCGACATTCTATATTATGACATTTTTTTACGAATATTTTCGAAAAAAAATTTATGAAAAAAGTCATACTATAGCATGTCGAAAATATTCGTAAAAAAATGTCTTGGTATAGAATGTCGAACATTTTCATGAAAAAAGGCATAGTATAGTCTGTCGATTAATTTGGTGGAAAAAAAACTCAGTTTAAAATTTCGAAAATTTTCATAAAAGTCATAGTATAGCATGTCCTTCCATGAAAATTGTCGAAATTTAAAACTGAGTTTTTTTTCCACCAAATTAATCGACAGACTATACTATGCCTTTTTTCATGAAAATTCTCGACATTCTATACTATGACATTTTTTTACGAATATTTTCAAAAAAGTTTCATGAAAAAAGTCATACTATAGCATGTCGATTAATTTGGTGGAAAAAAAACTCAGTTTAAAATTTTGTCAATTTTCATGAAAAGACATGCTATAGTATGACTTTTATGAAAATTTTCGAAATTTTAAACTGAGTTTTTTTTCCACCAAATTAATCGACAGACTATACTATGCCTTTTTTCATGAACATTTTCGACATACTATAGTATGAGTTTTTTTCCTACAAAATGAATCGACATACTACACTATGCCTTTTTTTCATGAAAATTTTCGACATTCTATACTATGACATTTTTTCACTAAAATTTTCGATATACAATAGTATGAGTTTTTTTTCCCACAAAATGAATCTGAATACTATACTATGATTTTTCTCATGAAAAATTTCGACATACTATACTATGACATTTTTTCATGAAAATTTTCGACATTCTATACTATGAGTTTTTTTTTCCACAAAAATTAATCTACATACTATACTATGACTTTTCTCATGAAAAATTTCGACATACTATAGTATGACTTTTTTTCCATGAACTTTATCGATAGGCTATACTATGACTTCTTTCGACATGCAATTCTATGACTTTTTTAACCAATTCTTTCGACATATTATACTATAATTTTTCTACATAATATACAATGACTTTTTTTGTAACTTTTTTTGACATACTATACTATGACTTTTTTCCACATGCTATATTATGACTTTTGGGATTTTTTCGTCGAAAAAAGTCATAAAAAGTTACAGTATAGCATGTTGAAAATGTCATAATATAGTATGTCGAAAAATGTTATAAAAAAGTCATAGCATAGCATGTCAAAAAATTGATAGTATACCAGGTCCAAATAAGTCATAGAATAGTATGTCGAAAAAAATGATAAAAAATTTATAGTATAGTACGTCCAAAAAAGTAATTGTATACTATGTCAAAAAAGTTATAAAAGAGTGGTAATATAGCATGTCGCAAAAAGTCATACTATAGTGTGTTGAATAAGTTATAGTATAGTATGTCGAAAAAAGTGATAAAAAAGTTATAGTATAGTATGTCGAAAAAAGCGATAAAAAAGTCATAGTATAGCATGTCAAAATAAGTAACAAAAAAGGTATAGTATAGCATGTCGAAAAAGTCAATAGTATAGTATGTCGAAAAATGGGATAATAATTTATAGTATAGTTTCTTGTAAAAAGTGATATAAAAGTCATCGTATATGTCGAAAAAATGATTAAAAAAAAGTCATAGTACAGCATGTGGAAAAAAGTCATAGCATAGTATGTTGAAAAAAGTGATATAAAAGTCATGGTATAGCATGTCGAAAAAAATCATAGTATAGAATGTCGAACAAATTGATGAAAAAGTCAAAGTATAGCATGTAAAAAATTTCATAGTATTGTACGTCGAAAAAAGTGATAAAAAGTCATAGTATAGCATGCCGAAAAAAGTCAAAAAGGCATATTATAATATCTAGAAAAAAGTGATAAAAACATCATAGTATAGTATGTCGACAAAAGTCATAGTATAGTATGTCGAGAAAAATGATAAAAAAAAGTGGTAGTATAGCATGTCATAAAAAGTGATAAAAAAGTCCTTGTATAGTCTGTCGAAAATAGTCATAGTATAGTATGTCGAAAAAAGTGATAAAAAAAAGAAATATTATAGTATGTTGAAAAAAGTAATAAAGTCATGGTATAGTATGTCGAAAAAAGTGATAAAAAAGTGGTAGTATAGTGTGTTGAAAAAGTCATAGTATAGGATGTCGAAAAAAGTGAAAAAAAATACATAGTATGTCGAAAGAAATGATAAAAAAAAGTCATAGTATAGCATGTCGAAAAAAGTCATAGTATAGTATTTCGAAAAAAATGATAAAAAAAAGAAATATTATAGTATGTTGAAAAAAGTAATAAAGTCATAGTATAGTATGTCGAAAAAAGTGATAAAAAAGTGGTAGTATAGTGTGTTGAAAAAGTCATAGTATAGGATGTCGAAAAAAGTGAAAAAAATACATAGTATGTCGAAAGAAATGATAAAAAAAAGTCATAGTATAGCATGTCGAAAAAAGTCATAGTATAGTATTTCGAAAAAAATGATAAAAAAGTGGTAGTATAGCATGTCGTAAAAAGTAATAAACAAGTCCTAGTATAGTCTGCCGAAAATAGTCATAGTATAGTATGTCGAAAAAGTGATAAAAAAAGACATATTATAGTATGTTGAAAAAAGTAATAAAGTCATAGTATAGTACGTCGAAAAAAGTGATAAAAAAGTCATAGTATAGCATGTTGAAAAAAGTCATAGTATAGTATGTTGAAAAAGTCATAGTATAGTATGTTGAAAAAAGTGGAAAAAATATATAGTATGTCGAAAAAAATGATAAAAAAGTGATAGTATAGCATGTCAAAAAATTAATTGTTCAGTATGTTAAAAAAAGTGATAAAAAATTCATAGTACAGCATATGAAAAAAAGTACTAGCACACACTGCCGAAAAAGTGATACAAAAGTCACAGTATAGTATGTTGAAAAAAGTGATGTAAAAGTCATCGTATATGTTGAAATTTTTTTAGAAAAAAGTCATTGTATAATATGTTGAAAAATAGGATAAAAAAGTCATAGTATAGCATGTCGGAAAAAGTCATAGTATAGCATGTCGGAAAAAGTCACAGTATAGCATGTCGAAAAAAGTGATAAAAAGTCATAGTATAGCATGCCGAAAAAAATCAAAAAGGTATATTATAATATGTCGAAAAAAGTCATAGTATAATATGTCGGGGATTCTTTCACAACAATGACCCGCTAGCTGTACATTATCTGCTTATTACATGGCTACTTACTGAAGAAATCAATATTTTGACGCAAAAACGGTCCGCCAGAGTCCGACATAAGAGCTGCGCCCATAGCAACGATCTGTTCTACATAGCAACGGTCTGTACTACAGAAATAACATTTCTTTTCATTTTTGCCTGCTGTTCAGACTAGATAAACTATTTCATGACATCATATTGGTAACTAGCCCTCATCTAGAACTGTATATTACCTGACATAATTTGCTCATAAAATGTCTTATAGGAAGAATATTGAAAATGCAAACTCACCAGATGGATATCTTCTTGGCAGCCTATAAGATGGGAAAAAAATGGCATCAGGTGACAGAATTATCCATTAAAGTCAATACAAGCCATGTACAGTTAAAAAGATGATGCACGACTGCTTAATTGCAGTGCTGCTTAGCTGCAAAGTGCTGGTGGCCTATGACCTAGATCTATAAATCAAATTAGAGTTTTAATCACTAGTATTGTGCCGGGAGATAACTATGCAGAACAGTGATCCGTAGTATAATGTCCTTGATCAGGACTAATTTTTAGCTTGTGATCGGCACTTGTATTTCAAAATGTGATATCTTTATAAACTAAACTAGTTATTGGTTTGATCAAAATAACAATTGATAGATTCGTCATAGTTGGACAAACTGTTGTTCAATCATCAGGAAGAAAAATAAATCTTAATACAAAAAATCAGAGGATAGATATGGACCAAACATCAGCTCTTCCCCCAATTTGTGTTTCTCTTTTGAATTATGTCTTGGCATGAAACTGACTGATGGTTTTTTGTATTGCAGCATTTCATGAAAAGAGACACTGTCTATTGTGTCTGTAGCATATCTAAATGTAGGTGCTGCAGTGTTGAAACTGCAAAAAATGGGAAAAATCCTGTGTATCTTGTTTCACTTTTAAATGTTATGTTTGTGGGACTTTTTAGAAAACAATTAGGCATTACATCAAATACATGTGCATGTGACTGTCCAAAGCACTGAAGTACTTAACTATTTTGTGTCTCATTTGTTCTGTGCACATTTTTTTTTTTTTACCAACTATTTCAAACCTGTGATCTATTTTTTAAAGTATGTTTTTGTATGTTTATGTCTATTTTATTTGACAACTCTGAACCTGTAAAACTACATAGAGTTGCAAGAGGCCTTTATGTTTATTTTATTTTACTTTAATTATGAATCCATTCCTACCCACCTGTGACTGGAACGCATATCTTTTTAGGTATATTAAATTCAATTCAATTCAATTCAAACTTTATTTCAGACACACAGGAGGGTCCATAGCAATAAAAGAAAAAAAAAGAGAAACAAAAACATACAAGATAAGACCACAGCAATTCATCATCCAATTCATATGTAGGCTATCTCGCCAGTGTTTTCTGAGCCTCGATAAGTACCGAGTGCAGCTCTTGCTCGGGCTGGTTAAAGCCTCTACGATGCTGTTCTCTGACTCATCCAAGCGACAAATAAAATTATACATCAAATGTCTTAGAAGTGCCTCACATGTAGGAATACCAGAGGACACAAACAGTTGACTGGCACTATGCCATCTGGGAACCCGAAGCAACAACCTCATAGCATCATTGTAAGCCACTATGAGTCTTCGCATACTACTTTTCTTGTAGCTAAACCAAAGATGAGCTGTATACAAAGGCGTGCAAAAAGCTCTAAATAATGAACATTTTACATGTACAGAACACATACTGAACTTACGAAGCAACATATTTGCCTGAGCATATAGTTTACAGCACTGTCAATAGATATCTCTGTCATCATTCCGGTCATCAGTGAGAAAATGGCCAAGGTATTTTATTTCCTTGCATGTCATGAGAGGAATATCGCACAAGTGAAACACAGGAAGAACTAATTTCTTATCTTCTCTACTTCTGACTATCATCACATTACTCTTTTTGGCATTAAATTTAATGTCATAGTCCCTACAAGACAGCCTGTGTTACACCCATTCAATTGTTTCGATAGCTCATCCATATACAGATTGAACAAAACAGGAGACAAAATACCACCTTGGCGAACACCATTATTTACATGAAACGGGGCAGATACAGCATTGCTCCATTTAACCTGCATTGTCTGACGTGAGTACCAGAAAACTAGTATTCCAAGTACATACTTTGGAACACCTCTGGCAAACAGTTTCAAGAATAATTTTTCATGATTAACCCTATCAAAGGCCTTGGATGCATCAATAAAGCACCTAAACACAGTGGAGTTTTGGCTTCCATATTTAGCAACCATTTCCTTTAGAGCATAGATACACATATCAGTGCCATGTTTCCTTTTAAAGCCAAACTGATTATCAGTGGTGAGAACAAACATTTCCAACCTTGCTAGCAGGATTCTTTCCAACACTTTAGAGAGAATACTATTCCATGCTATTTAATTTACCACACTTGTCCTTAACAACAGGCACTAACAATGCAGAGGCGATAGAGTCTGGAACGACACCATGGACCATGAGCCCAGTAAAGCAAATTGCAAGCGGACGACAAAGCTTTGGACTGGGATTTTTTAGGTGTTCTGCAGTGATATGATCCATACCAAAAGCCTTGTTATCATCTAGCATCATAATGGCATCATAGACAACATTTGCTCTGACTGCCAAGTTTTCAGAGGGATCAACATTTTCAACTACAACATCCTTACCTTTAACACAGTTGAATAAATTACAGTAATGCTCACGCCACACCTCAGCTATTTTGTCTGGACCACATGCACCCTCAACGTTGGATGGTAAGGAGGTTTTACAGTTATTCATCACTCTTTCCAGAAATCATAATGGCTATTATTCTGCAGCTTCCTAGCAAGAGAATCAGCCCTCATTGTGCTCTCGTACCTTTTGATAAAACGAAGAGCATATTTAAATCTTGCATTGGTAAGTTTTTTCTGTTCAAGCAATGACCCCTGTCTAGGCCTTCCTGATTCTGACCAGAGTTTAAAAGCTTCTCTAGCTCCTGCATTCCATCCAGGTTTAATGTTATGCACCTTGTTCTTATGTTTACAAAAGGGCTTACTAGAGGCGTTAAGAGCCGTCACAATATTGTCATACATGGCACACAGTTCAATACCATGATGTGTGCTTTTACAGTTCATATTAAAACATGTCAGAGCGTCCCTAGGCAGTTCAACTCATTATCAATAATGGCCAGCACAGGAACATTATCAACATTTACAATAGATAACAATTGGTATATGATCAGAGGTTGCCATCCCATAGTATATCTCTATATTACCCAGAGAGGCATGAGCATCTGCTGTGCATATACAATGATCAAGCCACAAGATGTTGTGTGCCAAGCTTCACTGATGTTAAGTAAAACTCTTATCAGGCAGGAACATTTTGCTGGATATAATAAGATTACCATCATTACAAGACTGCATAAAGTGTTTTCATAGCATGTAAATGTTGTTTGTGTGTATTACAAAAGTGTACACTATGGGGGGAAAGTATAATCACAAGCATTTGGATTCAGGGCTGAATTTAACTTTTCTAACCTGTGAGTGCAGCTACAGCCTGGCAACATCCATCTATTTTTTTTTTTTACAATATCTTTTCAAGGCTTATTTCATAGCTGTAGAGCTTAGAAAACAAACTATACTGTAAGATGCAACATTTCAGTTACATTTTCTCCACATCCCAACATTAATCACAGCTTTGTTTCCGTTTTGCATATTTTCAAATGACACTGTTTCCAGATGTCTCAACACTATTTGGGAAAAGCTGCAGGAATGTTTCAGAGAACAGGGTTGCTGTTGACGCACCGTTTGTTTGTCAGGAGTTGCACGCTTGGCTCCAGGTGTAGATGTCTTGCTTCCAGTGGCTCTTTGTACCTTTCTCACCAAATAACTTGCCAAAACTTACAGTCGGATACATCAGTCCATTTATGTTCACACTATAACCTACAAAAGTAGGTTACATCTCTTCAAACACCGCCATCATTAACCTGACTCTCGGACGTAAACCACAGGCCTCACTGTGCGCCGCACCTGAATAAAATTAGTCCTCCACTGTGGCGACCCCACAGCGCCACTACCTGGTCACCTTTGGAACTGCTCCAACAGCTTCCTTAAAGAACTTAAAGCAGCAGTGGGTAGAATTGGAGCAAACATTAAAAAAAGTTATTTTTATAAAACTGTCACTATATCCTGACAGTAGTGCATGAGACAGGTAATCTGAAAAAAATGTTTGTGTCTCTGTGTCCTCTGGTGTCCTCCGATGCTCCTAATGGCATCTAGAGGATTTCACAGACTGGAGGAAAACAACCAATCAGAGCCGAGCTGGAGCCTTGCCGTCTCTGAGCAGCTGTCAATCATTCGCAAATTCCGATCAAACGGTCAAACTAGGCAGTGCTGATCAAATATGAATCAATATTCTGTTACTGTAATGCCTATTTCAATTTAGCTGTAAAATGAGAGTTTGTGACCCGGCAGCCATGTTGAGATCAGTGGAAGAAATACCAAGCACCGCCCACCAGCTGGAGCACGCAGCAAATAGGAGCGCTCTCTCTCTGAAATGACCTGTGATTGGCCAAAGTCTCCCATCATGGGCTAGATTTCTTAAAGCCTGAAAACAGAGCCATGAGGAGGTGCAGAAGTCTAGTTTTCGCTCAGAACACTTAAATTACAATATGCTGAAAGGTTATTATGGAATTTTTGCCCAATGATGCGAAAACCTTTCTGCCTACTGAAGCCTTAACCACCAACAGTCCGATCCGTCCTTTTTTGCAATTGTTTCTATCATGTCTGAGTCTCGCCAAAGAATTGTGGAATAATTGTAACGAAGCAAATGTTGACTGAATAAAACAAGAGAAAGTTTCTTTTTACTTAATTTAAGTGTCATCAGTTCCTTTTTCATTTACACCCAGTTTCATTAAAAAAATCACTTCTACTTCAACACTTGGCACCAAAAAATACTTTATTATAAATAACAATAAATAACACCACAGGCCATCAAATAAATAAATAAATACATAAATAAATGTAATAAATAGATCTCAAATAAATAGTATTGTGCAGCGTGTGCAGTGTACAGCACTACTTGGTCAGTAGTTGTAAATGATGGTAGTGAATGATCGGGAAAGCTTGTTCAGCTGTGATGAATTAAAGGAGTAGAGATATTGGTTGGAATGATGGTGATGAGGTTGCAGGACGTTTACTGCTTGTGGTCTTCTGAGGAGATGTAGCCAATAGCTCGGTTGATGGTGATGGTTCGGACGTGGAAGCCCCTCACCATCTTACACATCTCCAGCCTGTTACTGTAGGAGTTATTTCCCCACATCTGGGCAGCATCCTCCTAAAAGACAACACAAGAGGGAAACAACATGAATACTCTATAATCAACCTGCCAAAAAAAGTTCAAGGATAGATCTTATATCAGTTTCCCTCACAAAGATTAAAAGACGAGGAGTAAATAGGGAACAAACAAAAAAGAAGGAATAGAAAAATACCTCGGAAGAGTCATTCTCTCCATTCGGCATCATGGAGCAGTTCTGTATAAACCAAGGAAGATTTCATCAGGCGACTTTCAAATGTTATTTCCCAGGAGATTCTCTCTCACTATTTCTGTTTTTACCCCTCCCACACATGTATGATGAACACACCTTCAGGCTCTGTATTATTTCCAGAGTTGGACTCAGAAGTGCAACTTCTTCCTCAAGACTTCTGAGTGGGGACTTGAGGTAGGACTGAACAGCGGCATCAAAGTGATCCAAGTCCTTCATGATGTTCCTCAGACATTCACTCTGTCAAGACACAAGAAAAATCACCCATCAGTCATCTGTCTACTTTATAGTACAAATTTGAAGAATAAGTGATTAAATGGGTGTATAATGTAAAATATATTAATTCTGATGTGTAGTAAATAACAAATGTAAAGCTTTAGTTAAGTAAAATAGATACCAGACTTGTAATTTATGATTTTCTTTAGAATGTCTTATAATTCTAAAAAAGCATTAAAAAATAGTTTCTAAAGCTTACCTCATTGAAAGTTGAATTTCTTTCCATCATGCAGCCTGAGTTCTGTGGGGTAAAAAATATAATAAATATGAGCAATTTGTTTGACTGGTCAAATCCGGTGTCCATAAGCGTCTTTGTACCATACACTTCATTATATGACTTCATTATATGACATGGACTAAATAAAAGTTAAAGCTGAGCTGAAATTATGAGACTTGAGGCTGTTTCCATCAATGTCCAAAAACTATTTTATGCTCTTTTGAAAAAAATGTGCACAAAAAATAATCATTAAGATCTATATTTTCCTTACACAAAATGTAAAGATAATTAAAAGTAGAGTTTGTTTTTTAACTTTTAATAATAACCTCTCTAATTCTGAATTCATATCACTGATAAATCAACAAGTGTCACCTGAGTCGGAGTGGGTGCGCAGGCCAGTGGGGTCTCAGTACTCATAACCTCCATTTGATCAGAGGTGATGCCATGCCACAACACATCCTGTAATACAAAACATATGAATTATTAATTAAACCGCATAAGTATGTGACAGAGTAAAATAAAGAAAGAGAAAATACAAACAGCAGTGAATTGTACTCACGCTGCTGAGAAGCTCTGTGATATTCAGCAGGAGTTTCTTGAAGAACAAAGAGCGGTCGCACTTTTCTGCGGGCAACGGGTATCCTGTGGATGTGCGCCAGCTCAAGGACAACAGCAGCAGCACACAGCTGGCGAAGTCTGCACGGCGAGAGAAGAATAATAAGCATCAACACTCAACGTCTCATGGGTTTACACAAGAGCTGCATGACAAAACACAGCAGAGAAGTATGGGAAAATCTGACATCGGGCTCGCTGACTTACAGAAATTAAAGCATGCCATCTCTCTGATCAGATAGATGTCTCTGGTCGGGTCTGGTAAATCAGTAGAACTGTGTTGCTGCCTTCTTATCTCATTGTTTTTATATGCATATTTGGGGGGGATTCCCTCAGCCCGGCCTGCAGGAGCGCCAGCAAAAAGAAAACTAAAACGTCATATGTTATTTCCTCGTTGTCGATTTTCCAGCACACATGTACACGATTGAATGAAAAAGGGGAAGTCGCATTGTTTGTCTCATTTATGAGAGAAAGCAACTATACGGGAAAAAGGTAAACTCAAAGTGTGATGTAATATGAGGCAATTTACGGTTTTGCATGTGTGTACTGATTTGACTTATTATTCCTTAGAATAGAGGTAATAGATGAGTGGAGCCTATTATGACTCCACATGGGTGCATCTAACTATTTAGATCTTCTTTTGCATGTGTCCAAATAAAAAAATAGGTTAAGTTGACTGCTGAAATGAGTGCAGATTTGCAGGAAGCAGCTGTGATACGAGCAGCATTTATTATAAGTAGCCTATATGATGCTAAACATCTGTCAGCAGCAGCATCACGCGGGAATAAGGCTGCATGATTATAGCCAAAATGATAATCACTATTAGTTTGATCAATATAGAGATTATTTATCAGGATTATTCATTGACTTTGGGGCAAAATATGTATATTTTTCACATTTAAATAAACAGAGTTCACTGCTAAACTCCAGTTAATACATCTAATAAATCTCCTAGAACCAAAATAAAATTATACCAAAACCTTTTTACCCAAAAATTAAACTTTCACTTTCATGTTGTGCTACATTCCTGCTAATCACCAAATCTTTGCAACAAAATAAAACTTAAAATCAGGTTCTTGTTCACCTGAATTCTGTGCAATTTCGTTTTGCCAAAATCGTGATCGCGATTAATATTCGATTAACTGGCATTCACATCGTCCTACCACAATGTATGGGATCTATACCTTCAGTCCACTGAGGCAGTTATGCAAAATACACCAAATAAAAACAATATAGGCAACATAAATGAAAGAGATGATCAGCAATATGTGCAATTTCTTTTAACATTTTACCACACATTTGGTTATTCTTTGCTGTTCTTTCCCTTACATGAAACAGGCAGAATTGTGCTTTTATCTTTGTCTGTCTAGTCTGGCTATCTAGTCGTGGTTGTCTTTTAAAAAAATATATATATTTTTAATTTTGAATTAATTTTTATTTTATTTTATATTTTTTATTTTTTCATTATTTTTTTATTTTATTTTATTTTATGCTTGTTTTTTGTATGTGGGGTTGGTATGTTTGTGAGTCTGTCTGTAGATATTACCTTTTTGTTTGTGATGAAAATTAAAAAATAAACATTTTCCATTTACACAAACATTGCTGCAATCCAGAGAGTTTTCTTATACAATACTAAGAGTGAGATCACAGCGATGCAGTGGAAAATTTGCTGTTTTTGTGGTTGTGTTGACAAACCTGCGAAGTCATTCTTACTTTGTCTAATTATAATAAATGGTGGTAATGTAATGATATGAAGAAACACTCGGGGCTGTAGCGGTAAATTAAAGGGCAGGTAAACCCAGACAGCCCCTTACTCACTTCTGCTTTTTCATTCACAAAATGAATATTGTACCTCCGGATGCACAGCCTGTCGGACCACCTGTATGTCCCACATCTATCCAACCCACGGACTCTGGTCCAGTCAATGCTCCAGTTAACGTCAGTGTAGAGGAGGGTTCGTTTGGGTTTTCCGTCTGCCCAGCACGGGTGGGCGGTGGCTTTATGACTACTCATGTCAGGATGCCAAGATCAGGCAGGGGGAGAAAACGAGCAAACCCAACATTTCCTGGAGAAAAGAGCAACTAGGTGCTCAAGTGCTGTACTTAAGTACAATTTTGAGATACTTGTACTTTACCTGGATACTTTCTATTTAGTAATGGGCTACTTTATTCTTCTACTCCTCCACATTTCAGAGTGAGACATTCCTACTTGTTACTCATCAACATTTATTTCACAGCCTTTGCTGATTAAGATTTTCCATGCAAAAAATATGATCAGCTTATAAAATATGACATCATGCAATATTATAGATTAAATAAACTACCCAATATGGGCTACAAAGTACCTAAACTAAACCCATAGTTAATCGCGACTAACTTTAAATTAATTTTTTATTTGTTAAAAATGTACAATAGAGGAATATTTGTCAAGTATTTAATACTCTTATCAACATGGGAGTGGGCAAATATGCTTGCTTTATGCAACAGTATGTATATATTTATTATTGGAAATCAATTAACACAAAACAATGACACATATTGTCAAGAAACCCTCACAGGTACTGCATTTAGCATAAACAATATGCTCAAATCATAACATGGCAAACTCAAGCCCAACAGGCAACAACAGCTGTCAGTATGTCAAGTGTGCTGACTTGACTATGACTTGCCCCAAAAACTGCATGTGATTATCATAAAGTGGGCATGTCTGTAAAGGGGAGACTCGTGGGTACCCATAGAACCCATTTTCATAAACATATCTTGAGGTCAGAGGTCAAGGGACCCCTTTGAATATGGCCATGCCAGTTTTTCCTCGCCAAAATTTAGCGCAAGTGTGGAGCGTTATTTAGCCTCCTAAGGAATCCACTGGAGTTTTATATGATGCCAGTATCTTCACTCTAGCCTGCTACAAACCTCCGAAAGATCGACTGTGTTAATGCGTTAAAGATATTAGTTACGTTAAAACAATTTTAACTTTGACAGCCCTACTTTTGATATTTATAGTATTCTGCTTATAATAGCCTACTTCTGACCTATTACTTACTGTAAGTAAGACTTTGAATACAGAAATACTTACAGAACTTACTTGAAACATATCTTTTTACATTGTGATATTATTACTTAAGTGAAGGATCTGAATATATATACAAATCTATATGGAGCCTATTTATAACTATAACTCCTATAACTCTATACATGTATAATATAATAAGTCACTTTATGCTTGTTTGTTGTAATAATAAGTTTGAGAATGAACTTTCAATATCAACTTTTTAATTATGTATTTATTAATTTGCTGAGGAAGATCAAGTGATATGATTGAAAGCTCCAGAAAAGCTACTAATGGGCCTTGTGGGGAGATTGTTTTGCCAACTTCTGTTTCCAAGGTCAAGAATTAACTTTTAATCTAAGGAATCTATTTTTTTTCAGTATCTGAGAATTGCACAAGGTGATACATAAAGCATGACTTCATCCTCTTTTTACACCCTCCCGTCCAATTTTTCAGGACCTGTGATCTACTTGTTGTGTTTAACACACTAAAGAAACTGCACTCTCTGAAACTGCAGTGGTCAGTGAGTGGCTGAGAGGAGTTTCCTGGCCTTTCACTTGCTTCACCTTAGGACCATCAACGAGTGAAACTTGCTCTTTGAATGCAATATATGATGAGACAGATGACCCACCGGGAGAGAGGGGGGGACTTTCTCAGAGACGCATTTATCATATTCTACATGAAAAATAACATTGTATTCATTACTGAACCGTCCAAGCCATAATTTCTGTTGAACCACAACTGACCATTCATCATTATAAGTCCACAAGTTGTCATTTTTCATGTGAAAGACACAAATCCTAAATTATGCCTTTAAAGGGGTTGTCCAAATTAATACGGAGTCCCTTTAAGAGCAGTAAAAACCGAGCCAGATGAGAGAGTGAGAGACAAACAATGCCACGATGAGGCAAAACCGAAACAGAGGGAGCTGAGTCATGCTGTGTGTAATGTGGTGGCGCTTTATTCTCGCTGCAGTTGCGACCAGTGATTACACGTCCTATGTTCATTAGAAAGAGGAAGCCCCATTTGAAAGTGCAAAATTCATGCAGCTGACTTGCAGCAACATGCAACATACCGCACAGCAAACCAACGTATATGAAACAAAGTTTATTCTTTATTTTACATATCTGTACATAAACATTTCTTCCCTCAAATAAAGTTTCTGATTACAGTAGGATGAAAACGATATTAACACACTTATTCATTTAAAATGACTCGTGTCAGAAAATCAACATTCACAAAATGTTGAAGAGCAATTAGAGTGAACGTATTACCAAAAGCTACGACTCCACTACAAGGCAGGCATTTTTCCTTTACACTCTTTTAGCACCTTCAAATAAACATCTCTCAGTTGAAAACTACCATTTGTGCAGAATAAAAACAGGTCGACTTTGAAATACTTTAAAATTACTGTCCAACTTAAAATGGTTTGAAGAAGTTAGTTTCCATCTGTTTTTTTTTTATACAATGTTGTTTCTTTTTTTTCTCATGACTGACTTTCTACTAAATTTTTCACTATTATTTTATTTTTTTTCCCCACAATTTTTGCATTTGAACAGTTATAATTTAGTGGCGAATGTAGAAAGTTAAAAAGAAACGATAGCAAAGCAAGGCCGATCACTGCACAGGAAGCTGGGGACAGAATCCATGACAACACACAATCAGTTTCCTCTTCTCCCAGGAAGCAGGAAGTGCTCCTCCGTCCTTAGCGCTGGGAGAAAACCACAGAAGCAAATGAAACAGGGTGGCCTTCTTCTGTGCTGCTGCTACCACTGGAGCCAGTGGGTTGGACAGGAAGGTAGACGTGGGGAGACGGGGAAGCAGCGAGGAGCAAAATACTTGGGACAAGCGGGCAGGATTTGGATCGACACGGGGCAGAGGTGGAATGGCCAGAGGGGGAAAAGTCTGGTTTGGAGCGGGAGCTTAGCTTGGCAGAGGGGAGCGGGGCGGAGCAGGGACGGGCATCTTATTTGGATAGGGTCCTCTCGGCCAAATGTTTCTGCTGGCTCTCAGCATGCCTGCAAAAGAGCAAAGGAACATACAGTCAAAGGATAAGTCTGGTGATATTTTATATTTTTCTTATTGACAACAAATCCCGAGAAAAGACCAAAACCAACAATGAATAGATCCTACTCACAAATACTGTCTGTGTAGCTAAGGCTTAGTGTAGCTTATTCCTTGGTGCCATAAACCTCCATTGTCGTCCAAAAACTATTCAACATTTCACCATGAGTGAGCCACACTGTTATATATTGTTATGTTCTGTTCCTCTGATAAATTGCCTCAAGTGAGGTCACTTGAGTCAGCATCGACTGAGGTTAGAGACTACAAGTTTGAAAATGAAAAAAAAAAAAAAAAAATATCTGGGGGTGTGGAGAAAGAAGTGAGCTTACCAGATCTCTGTAGCCCACTCCTCATCTCTGCTCCGCATCTTTGTTAGCGGTTCAAGGCTACATTAGCCGCTACTAGCATAACACACCTGAATCTGCGACCGGACTGTCGGTGGTAGAGTTGCATTATGGGTAAAGTAGACGCCACGTTTTGAAGGAAGAAAAATGTGTGGAATAAAACAGACAATCGCGTTCCAGTGCCCATACTACCATATTAGTATGCCAGAAAAAGATTTAATATGGCAAAAAATACCAGATATCCTACTACATCTGTTCCTATTTTGCAGTATGCAAGCCAGCATGCTTTTCTGGCTATTCTGACCCACGATGTGATTTGGAACGTAGCCACAATCGCTGTTTCTGCTTCAATGATTTTTTTTAATACCTTTTTTTTAAACTGCACATCGTGAGTCAAATAGAGTAAGAAACCATTTTGCCTTTGTTTTTAAAATGAAACTACACATTTGGTACTTATATTCAAATATTTACATCTTCAGTAGGAACAAATGGGCTTGAGGTCGATGCTGTGTTCACACGACAAGCGAAAAAAAGCAACAAAATGGCCATCGCGGCCAGCTACATCGTCGGTAAGTCACCAGTGAAGTGTTACTCAAGTGCTCGTTGACGTAGTCATGCCGTTAAATAGCACTGGGAACGGGCTTCTTTTAGATGAATTGTTGATTGTGATGAATGGCTGACGCTTCACCGTGTCATTGGAGAGCTCAACTTTATTTGTAGTCACGCAGCGTCACACAGCGACAAGTGTCGGGCTTCAGTTTGTAGCTTCGTGTCACCGGCTTCCATTGATAAAGACTTGTGTCGCTCGTAGTGTGAACACAGCTTGAGAGCCACAGACAGGATAGGAGAGACAGAAAGTATTGAGAGATGGACTGACATTGTTGGTTTTGTTTTTTTTCATGAGACTTCTTGACAATAACAAAAGTATAGGACTATTTCCTTCCAATCTTTAAATAAAAGGAGTTTTTCTCCCTCAGGCAGTGAATAAGTTCCTCATGAAGTGCTTCATCACCTGGTGAGGTCCTCTATGTCAACCAGCATGGCATCTTGCTCCATGTGTAGTTCATCCCGAATCAGCAGCAACTGTACAAGCTCCTCATTCAGACCTGGAGTGGTAGATAATATGAGGAATAATATAATATAAAACATCATATCAGACGTATCGATTTTGCGAAGCAGGTGGACATTAAATCTACATGATATACTATAAAGTACCTCCCACTATGGGTTCATAAAATGACCTCACAAAGCCATCGAAAACATTATGAGCACTGATAGTCAGACCACGCATCAGTGGTTGTGGTTGATCTCACATCACATCATATGTTTCGCCTATTGTTCCTTCAGCTTTGCCAGAAAATATAAAGCACCGACAAAAGACATTTTATTGGGGAAAGTCTGTTTTGTAAGTAAAAAGTAGCTCATGATTTTGGACTCATGGGGATTTTTGTAGCTGTTTTACTTGGTTATTAGGGATTATTCATCCCTGAGAAGCAGGATCAATGATGTGTACAGTGTGGTGACAGTAAATGCTCAGGGGAAGCTGTTAACTGGTATATTTTCGAACTGACTAACAGGGGTCAGTATGTATGTGCATGTTTTTCCCCATTTGCTCACTTGCTCATTTCTGCAATTGAAAGTAGAGGTCAGGGACAGTGACTGTGTGTATGTACTGTATGTGTGTGTGTGTGTGTGTGTGGTCAACTCACTCTCAATCTGGGAGTGCAGGTCATTGACTATAACCTGGAGCTGCCCCAGCGTCATATCTCTCAAGTCGGTGGGCTTCAGGCTTCTTTTCATTAGACACTCGCTGATGTGAGGCATGTGTGGAAGCTGCCGAAAAAAAACCACAGACACATTAAAAAGACACGTGAGACATTTTGCTTTCACTATCTGGATGTTGAAACAAGGTTAAGCTACAAAAAAAACCCCATTATTTTCTTGCTGTATGACTACTTTTTCAGATATTTGTGCAATTCCCTTTAAAGACGTTCATGTCAAACGATTTAGTTCCTGCGATAAAAAGATACTGCATATTATTAAACTCATGGATCCATTATCACCTGAAATTCATAGACATATCATAAATAAAAAAGAAAGAGTTCTAAAACAATTAGTCAGCTGTATTGACTAAACAATCTCTTGACAGACAATTAGTTGAACAACAATTGTGATAATCAATCAATCTTTCAAATCATTTATCAAGCAAAACATTCGCTGGTGCCAGATTCTCAAATGTGAGGTTTGTCTGATTTTCTGTCACTAAGAACTGGCAATTGGCATTTTTCACTATTTTCTGACATTTTATACGAAACAATTAATCTGTTCCCTGAAAAAGAATAATTAGCAGGTTATTCGGTAATGAGTACAATTACTATCCAGATACTGGATCCGATATCAGGCCGATACTGACTGAAATAGCTGGATCAAATAAGTGACAATGGGGCTGATCGATTAAATTAAATGCTACGCTTATATACTATATACATTACATACTGGAATATGAATTCCTGTTTAAGTTTTGACCAATATGTTGCTGCACTAAAAAGGTTTACACTTGAATTGTAATTCCTGTTAATTTTGAAGATTTTCTACCAAGTTGTTTGTGTACGATTTATAAGCGATGTTTAAGTCAGGCCTGATGTTGCCTTACACATAAAAGAATGATCCCAGTCACTTCCACACAGTAAGACATACAGCTTATTAATCAAACACTGGTATCAAATCGGTACTCGGTATCGGCCGATATCCGAAGCCCAGGTATCTATATGGGCATCGGGACTGAAAAAGTCCGATCGGTGCATCCCTAATTTGTGGCCCTAATTTTTCTGAAATCTGGTCAAAACCCTCAACTGCATGAGTTATCAGCAGTCAAATTGAATCAAATCAGCAGCCGAAAGAGTCAGCTGTTTTGACTGACTGTATTGTGATTAGTCGCTTTTTGATTTTGTCGCTTTTTCTGTGGCTTCTCCTGATTACGCCACAGATTAAACAAAAGGGAGTATCAGTATTTCTTCAAGGCGTTCACCACCCTGCTTAGGGACACTGTAAAGTTGGGGGATTCCACGAAGAAACTACTGTTTGGTCACAAACAGGTCGACGGTGTTTTATGCAAATGTACAGCAGATGAACTCGGTGACCGTGTGACGTTTTCACCCTCCAGCAGGGGCCAGCAGTGACGCTGCTCTTCCTGAGAGTCCACTCTACTCCACAATGTACAGTTCATTTCACTTCATATCTCCTTTTTATATTTACAATATGATTTCTCTTTTCACTGGTACTTTGAAAATTCCCATGTCTTCCCACTCATGTACAGTGCAGTAGTGAAACATCTGTTACGTAATCACAGACAAAGGTGGAGTGACAATAGAGGGTGAAAAATTACATATTTTTTTTCCCCTAAGAGTGAAAATAAAAAAGGCTTCCGTATAACACAGCGTCCTGGAAGTTTCAGAGTTGCATTCGTGCCAATAATTGTATTGACTAGTAGATGAGCATGAGATGGCTTTGTGTATGTGTTAATGAGTCTGATCGCCACCAGCAGTTGCTTCAGTCAACTTCAGGGTGTAGCCACAACATGCAATGAAAACCACAACGCACGGCGTGTGCTTTCTCAGGCACAAATGTTGCTGCAGATAATTTGCTTTTTGTTTACCAGACTCTCCCTCTGCCAACACTCCCATCCAACCGGTCCACATTCTTTCTCTTTCCCTCCAACACCCATTTCCTCCCTCCCTCCCTCCCTCCCTCCCACTCCATCTCTAGTCTTGACAAACAGTAGGTGAGAAAATGTCGCACTCTCTCTCTTTGCATGTGCCACATTCTTAAGTGTTTGCGTCTGGCTGGCTCTTCTTGCTAGTTTCTCACCCCTCTTTCACTTTCACATTGGCTCTGATGCAACTGTACTTGAGGCTACAGTGTGTGACAGTTTCAGTTTCGCGTGACACTCACACAAGGCGGCGATAGAAGAGTGACATAGTGAGAAATGTGACGTCAAAGACAAAGCAGGGGGGGGGGGGGGGGGGGGGGGGGGGTGTTGCAGATTGGTCCTGACTCAACAGGCAAGTCTGCTTACTGCTGTGTGCTGTGTGAGTTTCTGTGATCATATGTCAAATTACAAATTAACTGACTGGGTGTTCAAAACCAGCCAACAAACTTCCAGCGATGACTCGATATCAGATAGAGGAACTACAGTACACGTCTCTCTGAATGAAGTTGAGAGAAATAATTGAGGTTTTACAGTAGAATCTAAATCTCCCCCCCCCCCCGTTTTCTCTGGATGACTTTCTTGCTTTCTCTCAGTGATTCTGTGTGTTCAGATTTGGGAAAACACACACACACACGGGCAGACAGTTGGACGCAGGCTTACTGCGCTGGCCAAATTCCCATTCTTTGCCCTTGATGAGCGGGTAGGACAATCAAGTTTAGTTGGAGCTGAATTAAACCAACTGGCAGCAGCAGTATAACAGCAGAGTGGTTGTTGTTGTCTGACGTAACCCTCCATCTCTTAACAGATGAGCTCAAGTACCTCTTCATTGACACATCATGTGTCCAAAAGTGTTCTTTTTAACGGAATTTAATGTGGTTGCTAAGAAATACTGTATTAAGTGGATTGTTCATCCAATCATTTTTACATACAATTCAATTAGCAATGTTTACCAGAAGGGGCAGAAGTTGGACCTTTCAATTATATCAACTATTTAATAACTTATACTATAACTATAACTTTTAGCTAATTTATTCAACATTTTATCCATTACTTATAACTAATTATTTCAATTGTTTATTCATTACTTTTAGCAAAGTATTCCAGCTATTCATCTATTTATTTTAGATAATTAATTCAACAGTTTATCCATTTCTTATAACTAGGGCTGTCAAAGTTAACACGATAATAACGTGTTAACGCAGAGACTGAGTAGGGGGTAGAGTAAAGTACTGGCATCATACGAAACTAGAAAACATAAGGAATCCATTGGTACCAGCCATGTCATACTAGCTTGTTGAAAAGGAAGCGAAATTACGTTCCAAACTCCCTTGACCTCTGACCTCAAGATATGTTTATGAAAATGGGTTTTATGGGTACCCACGAGTCTCCCCTTTACAGACATGCCCACTTTATGATAATCACATGCAGTTTGGGGCAAGTCATAGTCAAGTCAGCACACTGACAGCTGTTGTTGCCTGTTGGGCTTGAGTTTGCCATGTTATGATTTGAGCATATTTTTATGTTAAATGCAGTACCTGTGAGGGTTTCTGGACAATATTTGTCATTGTTTTGTGTTATTAATTGATTTCCAATAATAAATATATACATATATTTGCATAAAGCAAGCATATTTGCCCACTCCCATGTTGATAAGAGTATTAAATAGTTGACAAATCTCCATTTAAGGTACATTTTGAACAGATAAAAAATGTGCGATTAATTTGAGATTAATCGTGATTAACTATGGATAATCAAGCGATTAATCGTGATTAAATATTTTAATCGATTGACAGCCCTACTTTTAGCGAAGTATTCCAACTGTTTATCCATTACTTTAAACTAACTGTTTCAACAGTTTATCTATCGCTTTTAGCTAATTATGTCTACTGTATTTATTTCTTATAGATCAGTGGTTCTCAAGCTTTTTGAGTTGCGACCCCCCCTGCCCGGCGTAAAGGTCTGTTTCTACGTGCCTCCCCCTGCTGATTTTGAGTGATTATTGTGAATGTTGCGATTAATAAATGTAGGCGAAATAAATAATGCTTTGTTTGAGATGACAGCTTTAACAACTAGCCCCTAGGCACTGTCAAATGTGCTCCAGGCACTGTGGATTTTTGATGCGTTCCGTGACTTTTTCTCTCCCCCTGACCCGCCGGAAATCCCCCGTCAGAAACTCATGTGCACGCACTCTCACAAACACACGCAATAAAATCTATTCTGAGGGAAATTATATCACTGGTACAATTATCTCGCGGATCAGATCTCTGATGATTCGCTGTGGCGACCCCTAACGTGGGCAGCCGAAAGACGAATATACACTACTTTTAGCTATTTATTTGAATGTTTAAACCTTAACTTTAACCTAACAATGTCAACTATTTATCCATTACGCTTAGCTATCTGTTTCAACTGTTTATCCGTTAATTTCAGGTAACTATTTCCATTACTTTTAGCTAATCATTTCAAATGTTTAGCCTCTCTTAGCTGACTATTTCAATCTATTCCTAATTTCTATTTTTTCACATTAGTTGAGCTACTTTACAATGCTTCCACCCCCCCACACCCCCCCCAGGCCACTGCAGAAGCACACCCTGGTTAGGAATCATTTAGATTTACATGTAACATCTACAGTTTAATAGATCTCTGGTGTTGTGGACATGGCAGGCGGCTGTAGCCTTAATACATCTTAATATTCACTGTGTGTTCGGTCTGGATGTGACAGTGATGTCTTCTGACTGCTGAGCACCGCTACATCCCTAAACACTGAAGTCAATGCTTTCCGGTGTATGAATTATAGATGGACCCGGCCGAGCTGCCCCTCTCTGCTCTGAATAAGTAAAGCGGCTCTGCCTGCAAGTCCGGGTGGAAATATACTGGGTGTAAGTCTGACAGTGTGTGTGTTGGTGTGTGTGCTCCCAGAGAGGCAGTGAGGCAGATATTAACGGATGAAATAATGATGAGCAGGGTCGTCATCACCTTCCTTCCTCTAAATGGAGGCAGAGGAAAGGGGTGGTGGGAGGCTTCCTGTGACATCATCATAACATAATAACACGCATATGTTACTGAATCACAACCCACCCGTCTTTTCTCACGCACTTTGACTAAGGGACCAAATGATGGACCTTTGATAACAGAAACATGGAATGTAACACGACACATGAAGACCATAATTTGTCTGAAATTTTGTTCCAAAACCATAAAAAGCAAATGATGTGTATGTAATGTTATACGTCATATCTGGTGGCTCTCTGCTCCAATTAGCTGTCTTACTCATCTGAAAATATGACTTTATGATTTCTTTCTTTATGATATGATGTCTTCTTCCTAAATCATCAGCTTGAGTCAGTCAGTCAGTATCAGTTTTACTACAACAAAAGCAGGAATATTTGCTGTTTTAAGCTTTTGGTTTTGCTTTAAAACCATCACCAGGAGCAGGGAGAGGTGTGTGAAACAACAGTTAATTAATACAAAGTGTGCCACCTCAACTCGGCTGATGATGTCACAAGCCTACACAATAATTTATGGCCGCTGTACAAAACGCTGAAATAATTGATCAGAGTAAAGAGGCTTTTGCCATCAGCAGATATATATATGATGATGGTTTTAAACCTGTAATAACTGATTTTTTTTAGCCACCTGGATGCAGGGGAAACAAGTTGTAAACACAACACTAACATATTATCACTTTTTGATTAATATGGCAAACTTGTGAGAAAGCAGTTGCCGATTCACACACCCAGTAGATATGGAGCAACATTAGCATTCGTTTGGAATCTGGAATCGTGTTTCTGGCCACTAGGCGAGTCCAATATTGACTCTCCTCTCCATCAACTCTGTGAAAGATATCTGGCTCTTTAGCTGCAGGTAGTGGACAGAGCGTTTCTGCTGAAAATAGCTGCTTGTCTGCCAAAAACTACACTGATGACAGCGATGAGAATGAACCGAAACAGTAAAGTTGTGTGCCGGAAAACCTAAACAATGAGCTGAAAGATGCTATAAAGCTCTGTAGGGGAACGGCAGAGTCTGTGAGTTCATCACTACAAGAAACCCCTTTCACATACAAGTCATGTGATAAATTGTTAATATGAAAATACTGATTATAGCTGCTTTAAAGGTCCAGTGTGTAGGATCTGGCGGTGTCTAGCGGTGAGGTGAGGAGATTGCAACCAACTGTGTGCCAAGCGTGTTGGAGAGCTGCGATGGCCGGCGCGAAAACGTGAATGGCCCTTTTGGAGCAGAACCAGTGCCTAGAGTGTGTGTGTATGTCTGTACGTCGGAAGTGAGTGGTGAAGCAAGAGAGAGAGAGTGGTGGCGACGGGAGCGAGTAGCGTTATCGACTCCGGCCCAAGCAGGAAAAGTTAACAGAGTTTGGTTTGTCCCTGTCGTTCTGGGCTACTGTAGAAACATGGCGGTGCAACATGGTGGACTCCGTGAAGAGAGGACCCGCTCCCTATGTAGATATAAACGGCTCATTCTAAGCTAACGAAAACAATTCTTATTATCAGGTGATTATACACTAAAGAAAACATACTTATTAATATCATATACCAATTCTGCCAACAGATCCCCCTAATTGTTACACACTGGTCCTTTAAAGTAAAACCAAATGCTTGAAACAGCAAATATGCCTTTGTTCTTACAACTCCTACTCCAACAAATCAGTGGATCTCTTGGTTCCAGTGCATTGATTTTGTGTTGTATTTGCAACTAGTAGAACAAGTAACTTTTTACCCAGTCCATTACATTTACATGAGTTTTTGTAATGTATAAGAATATAGGAGTCATATAGAAATTTAGAAATTTTCTTTTCGAAAAGTTGTCCTTATTGATGTAAAACTTCAGGGTCAAAGGCATCATTACTATATGATTCTGGTACTGACCAGGTCGGCCACCGGTGACTTCTTGCGGTTCTGTTTCTCCACCTCCACCTGCATCTTGGCCATGGGTTTGGCCATAGCCAGGGCCAGCTTCGCCTCCGCCTGCAGCTTCTTCTGTCGACTCACGAAGTCCATGTCCTCCAGAGACTCGGAGTCATCCTCCGTGGTGTCCCTGTCCGAGTAGGACGAACTCTGCTTGGACTGCGGGGGAGGAAGAGGGAAGAAAAGACAAGTATGGCGAGGTGGATTAAAATACGGAGGTGACAATGAACAGAATAAGAAGTGAGGGAGAAAAGGAGAGATAAGAAAGAGCAGGTCAGAGGATTAATGTTTATGTATTCTTGGCATTTTGGTATGTAGATTTTGAACACTGACTGGAACGTCACTTTATATCAAACGGGATGTGAGGAGAGCGCGGATGAACATGTAAAGAGATGATTCACCTTTCTCGCTCTCTTTCTGTTAAATGTGTCTCAGGCTGACGGGAGGTTAATGTGGCCAGTCATCTGTGGCCATGGTGAGCGTATTCCAATTCTCCTCTCATTTGCTGCCCGTGAATTGGTTAACAGGCCAGAAAACGTGAGCAAAGACATTCATAGAGCAACTAAACCGCCAGCTATCTGTCTGACTCATAATGAATATCTCCCCCCTTTCACTGCTTTCGTTCTTGTTCTGTCTCAATCTCGCTTTCACACAATCAGATCTTTAACACTTTGACACCGTCAACCCTGTATATCATAATCCACATTTCATAGTGATTTCGAGCTTCAACACATTTTCTTTCATTACTGAATTCTGTAGAAATTAGGGCTGTCAAAGTTAACGCAAATTTGTTTTAACGCTAGAGTGGAGATACTGGTATCATGTGAAACTCGAAAACATAAGGAATCCATTGGTAACCAACCATGTCATACTAGCTCGATGGGAAGGAGGCTAAATAACGCTCCAAACTTGCGCTAAATTTTGGCGAGGAAAAACTGCCATGGCCATTTTCAAATGGGTCTCTTGACCTTTGACCTCAAGATATGTGAATGAAAATGGGTTCTATGGGTACCCACGAGTCTCCCCTTTACAGACATGCCCGCTTTATGATAATCACATGCAGTTTTGGCGCAAGTCATAGTCAAGTCAGCACACTGACAGCTGTTGTCTGTTGGGCTTGAGTTTGCCATGTTATGATTTTAGCATATTTTTTATGCTAAATGCAGTACCTGTGAGGGTTTCTGGACAATATTTGTCATTGTTTTGTGTTCTTAATTGATTACCAATAATAAATATATACATACATTTGCATAAAGCAAGCATATTTGCCCACTCCCATGTTGATAAGAGTATCAAATACTTGACAAATCTCCCTTTAAGCTACATTTTGAACAGATAAAACTGTGCGATTAATTTGCGATTAATCACGGACAATCATGCGATTAATCGTGATTAAATATTTAAATCGATTGACAGCCCTAGTAGAAATACTATTATAACTCTGCGTGGGCTTCAAAAGTGCACACGTGGACATCAGTGCGTACCATGGGGGACAGAGGTGTGTCCAGACTGGTCTCTGTCTTGCTGTCATCTGCATCGCTGTCCTTGTCGCTGCCGCTGTCATTGACAAAACAGATCTGTAGGTTCATCCCACTCTGCAGCCTGCAGGGAGAGACAGAGATAGAGATAGACATGTTAATATTAGCATAAATGCAGATAAGAGTCAAGGCAGTTCAATGTTGGCTCGGACTGCAGTAATTGACTCGGACCAGGGCCAAAACAGACCGCAATGTCAACAGCACAGCTGCTAATACAAATGATGAGTTCAACAAAGTGCTTCGCCTCAATAAAGGATTTAGAGTGCTCTGCACACCCAACTGTGTGCCATATGTTAAAGAGAGAAAAAGTATATACTGTATATAAAAAAAAAAAATTTGAAAAGAAGATCCTAACAGACGCTCGCTGCCTTCATCACCAGAGCAAAGCGCTGGCTGAGGATAGAATTAAGGAAGGCTTGTGTTTTTAATCATCTCCCCTCTTGTCTTCGATATGGATCGATCCAGGAAGCCTCCGGTAGGTCTGATCCAATCTGCCTGGGACCGGTGGGGGTGTTTTTGTACCACGGAGCAGCAGAATATCACTAGGTGTATAGCTCCAGCCCACTGTGGATCAATAATCTGCTTATTCAATGCAGTAATTACAAACAGATGATTGATTACACAGCACAGATCCAATCAGTCCTGATTAAAATAGGACCTGAGCGGTCGATTGTTTTTTTTCGGGAGGGGCAGCATCAAAAACCTCCCTGTAACTCGAATTGAACAGACTGCGAGAGCTTTTACTAACTTTTCATACTAGCAGCTAATATAATGTGATGCCTCTACAGTGTAGACTGACATATCTGCCAATATGAGCTTATTGCATATATATTAGCATTATTATTGGTGAATATGTCAGCTGATAAGTAGAAAGAAACTGCAGTACAGTAAATCCCAAAGATACGTTTGAGTCTCACCATTACATAGTTTGTAATGAGAGAGCACTGACAAGTTTATCTTTGAATTATAAATTGTCTCACTCAGTACATATCTTGTTCACAAATCTTTAAAATTGAAGGGGTGTAATTATACACACATCACATAGGTGCAAAGCTATTTTAATTGAATATTTTGTGGCTTATGGAGACGGGGTGCAAACATGACTTTTTCCACAATTCTTTAAAAAAGAAATTTAAGGGATCCTTGTAAAAACATTTAAAGGTCTTATTGGTAACATTTTTATGTAGACGAATATATATATATTTTTTAAATACATCCACAGAGCCTTTAGAGATGCTGAATAAAAGTATGGCTTTTCCTGAAAAAAATTACGATTGTGAATTAATCTTTTTAAAAATTTGGGCGGGTCCAAAATGAATGTTTTGTTTATCTCTGTGGAAGATATCTGACGTTTGTTTCCCCACTTCTAACAAGGCTTGTGAGCCAAAAGTAAAACAACGTTGGTATCACGTGGTATCTCTGAGTCGTCAGTTAGTGTGGGAAAAAAACGGATAAATGGCTGAGATTGACTGTAAGTGCCTGGCAATGACTTGTTGAGAAGTAAATGCGATGGAACAGGGGAGGGAGAATGCAACATCTAGTGGCTCAATGTTATCAATGTTATCAATAGCACCTTTAATGTAAAAAAAAGAAGAAAGAATATTGGCCGATGTATCGTTAAATTCTCAAATATCGATAGTGGTATCAGTCTAAAAAAAAAACAGAATCAGTCGTGCTCTAATACAGTGTATCTATGACTTTGCCACCCCAGAAAAGCAATTCACATATTACTGTAATCTTACTATTTCCCTGTCATCATCAATGAGGCATTAAGCATCACAATCAGTAATTAATCCGCAGCAGCAATATTGAGAAATCCAAGTGATTCAAATCACAGGAATACAAAGAGCACTGGTGTGTTTGCAGAACATCTAGTTCCAGTAAGGTACAGTGTAGGAGGTGGTAGCAGCGTCTGTGTGTGTGGGGCTTTTGGGAAGTGAGAGCCACAAGGGCTGACTGTGTGTGGCTCATTCACGCTGCACGAATCCTCTCTGTTTCCTGTCATTCTCTTCCTCCCTCTTTGTCCTTTTCTTTACTGGTACCCACAGTCAATCTAGACTTTTAGATTCATATCCTTCTGTTTATTTTTAACTCTTGTCTACCGCTGATCTCTGACATTAAACTGTTACTGCTCTCACCTTTGTGTTGGATCCTCTTTCTGTGCATCCTTCTTCAGAGAATAATGCGACCACAAAAATAGTACCAGTCACATGTTTATTGTTTAAGAAAGACGTAATATGTCAAAGGTCTTACCGTGAGGACAGGCTGGGTTTGCCACTCTTGCTGCAGCTGGTGTAGATGCCCGGCCCATCGTCAAAGAAACTGCCCAGGGCCAACTTCTGCCTGATAGACTCCCTCTCATTCTTCTGGGCCTGAAACAGGAGATCAACAAGATAAGGTTACCTTTTTTTATGATCTTTTTGTTGATTTATGTTGTGGTTTCACAATGAGGTCAGAGGTCAGGGACAGGCTGGTAGGGATTAGGTGTCTTCTTCAAAGACACTTCAGCAGGGTGGATGCTTGTTGTCATGGTACCTCAACCCCAGGTACTTATTTATAATTTTCTGGCACGCTACATCACCTTAATTCCCCCCCCTACACGACTAGCTGTGTGCACAAATAGAAGTTACCCCGAGCACTTTCTGACAGTCCAAATCACGGGTGCAAGTATATTAATAGCAGCAGCCTCCTCTTAATTTGCAGTAAGAGCTTCGGTGTCATCCTAACAAGCTCCGATACAAAGTGTGGAGTCAGCTGAAGTACAGAGAAGAAAATGTGTGAAATATCTAAGTAGGGGTCATTACAAGATGACATTACCAGAAGTCACCAGCAGGTGGTGCTGTTGTCTCAGAGAACAACTAGTGAGCAGCACTCCAATACCCCCGCACGCACACAAAGTAGGCCTTCTCATACAGGACTCACACAGGATGAAGTTTACGTACTGTATGGTAAACTCCAGAGGAAGAGCAGTAATAGCCGTTTCAAACAACGTTACACAATTCCAGAGTCGCTCTCCCTTGGCCTCCTTCCAATCCTGAATTCCCAACTCAGCTTTGGCAGCACTTCACACACACCAGTCTCCGTAGGATGTCTCGTCTGTGCTGATAGCAGGTAAACACATCCAACTGAGGTGCAAACAGCTAATGAGCGACTCAGACCGTTTCTAATCAAAAGGGAAGAGTTAAATTCTCTGGAGCACTTTTCGCACGTGCTACTACTGCAAACAAGCATTAGAGCCCAGATTTTTGTCACAATTTAGGAAGGCCTTTTCTGCAAAAGGTCAAACACACACAGTCAGTCTAAACACCGCAGTTCTCCTGTCCTTCGCTCAAACAGAAATCAATAGGCCTTAAGGACAGGAAGTCTAAAACAATGGCTTCCAACCTTTTTGGATTGTGAATCTTTATAGCAAAGCAATGCTTAAAGATCCCAAGTTCACGTCACATGGGATGCATTAGGGGTGTAAATCACAAGTTCCATCACGATACGACGTTATCTTGATTCTTTGGACAACGATACGATATTTGCTGATATCACAAATCTGTCACGATACAATACGTTGATATTAGATACTGTGATCGATATTAGACGATATCATATGCCTATTTAACATTTATATAAACTCACAAAAAGAAACTAAAATACGATTTGACAACTTTATTACTGGGCTCTGTAGGAATGAGGTGCACTTGGATGGACAGGCCACAGGAATTTCAAAATAAAGGTGCTTCTTAAAGATGATATGTGTCAATGTTTTCACTTTGCATCGATGATATTGGACAGTTGATCACTGAATCGATATATCGATCCAGATCGATGTATCGTTACACCCCCAAGATGCATAGAGTTGGAAAAACTCATCATCGGACAACTGTAGACAAATGTAGGATTGCAGAGTTTGTTGTGTGGAGGTGAAAAATATTGTGCATTGACAACATAACACATTAATCTATTAAATAAGGGTTTCATTAGCTTGAACGGTAAATTCTGGGTGACGTGAGGCATCCATGTTTCTTAGGTTATTGGGCACTTTTGTATTGTTTAGCGCCGAGCCTAAAAAAAACATAATTTTATGTATCAAATGTCTTTTGTAAATTGTTAACCATCTTGTGATCTCTAACGTTATATTGTGACACCTTGGAGGGCTCTAACCCCGAGGTTGGGAACTACTGGTTTAAATATTTTAGGTTTGAAGATTTAAAAAGCTTATAAGGGGTGTCTGATGGCCAAAAGGTTAAGATGTATACCATGTAACTTCAACATACATGGCCAGGGACCTCCTTTCCCTCTCTGTCTCTCCCTGCCCCTATATTTCTGGTCTGTATCTCTACTTTCCCTGTAAAATAAAGGCAAAATTACAAAAAAAGAGAGTAGGATCGAGTTCAGAAGTTGGTGAGCAATCTTTCCTCTTTAGATCTGTCTCTTTCCCATTATCGCCCCTCTCCACTTCCTCCCCCACACGTCTACCAGCCTTCTCATCTATCTCCGTTCCTCACATTCCCATGCTTTCTTTACCCACCTGATTCAGCCTCACCAGTCGTTTGTCTTTCTCTCTCCCTCCCTCGTTATCCCCAATTCCACTCATCTCCTTCCATCTCCACTTCTCTCCATCAGCCTCGGGGCCTCTCTTCTATCTCTCTCTCTCGGCTGTTCGTTTTGTTCTTCCCTTTCCAAATTGCTTATCACAGCTTCACCTCTCTCCCACTCGTTTTCTCAACTCCTTCGCTCCCTCCTTTCGTCTCTACTCTGTCTGTCTCTCCCTCTCCTGACAATCGTGTGCAGGCGTTGGTGAGAGTGCCTCCACCAAGGACAAATTAACATAATCCCACTCCACACAAGAGCCCGCAAGACGCACTTGGCACCGCCAGCGCACACACTGGCACGTAGTGGACCTGGCACCGCTCCTTTATGTGTGTGTGTGTGTGTGTGTGTGTGTGTGTGTGTTTGAAAGATAGCCTGGGGAGTCAAGATGAACACACTTGAGAGTTTCAATTCATTGCTTCAAAGGCGCAACAGCAGTCTGTGTGGTACAGTGAAGGGCAGGCGTACATTAATGTACATGTACATCACTCATACAACACAGCTGTCAGTCACGTTACTCCACAGAACAGCTGCTCCAAGCTGGTTCATTGAGCATTGTTAGCCGTTTGCTCCCCTCGTGAGGTGAGGGCTGGGGGTGGAAACAAAAATGTTGTGTTGAGGTCCAGGTGGAACACATTCAGGACGGCTCAGAGGACGTCACCATAAACTTTACAGCTCAGTTTCAAAAGAGTTTGCAAGACCACACACACACTCTCTGCTAAAGGGTTGTGTTGAAGTAAAGGCATAAAATGGTTTAACTTGTCCAGCTCCCTCCAAATAAAAAAAGTCAATTCCCACACTGGAAGAACCTCTGGTAACTTAACTTAGTTAGGGTTTACTTGGGGTCGTGTCTAGAAGGTTACACAAACTCTCGCAAGATGGTTAAAGTTAGGATAGGTTGTTGGGCAGCGAGTCTCCTGAGTTTTTGCAAGTTTACGCAATTTGAGGGTTACCTACTAGACACGACTTTACTTGGAAATACTCAGGGTTACAACTTCGAAGTCAGTGATCTTAACTGGTTGATTAACTATCTGAACAGCTCAATAGCCCATTCACAAGGTTTTCAACTACCATCACAAGTTCGGAATAATGTACAGCTAGCCGGTCATTGTTGTGAAATAAACCCCGACGGGGTGATGCGCGACCCTGACGCGAAGTCTTGCATCGCCCCGAAGGGGTTTATTTCACAACAATGACCCGCTCGCTGTACATTATCCCGCTTATTACACGGCTACTTACTTAAGAAATCAATAAATTGACACAAAAACGGCCCGCCAGAGTCCGACATCACAACTGTGCCCATAGAAACGGTCTGTTGTAAAGAAATAAGAGACCGTAGAACGCCGTGACTAACCAATCAGAATGGAGTATTCAATAAAGCTTTCAGTTTCTTGCAATTTATATCCAGTGATCAGAGTTGAGAGTTGTTTAAATATATGAGGCAGAACAAAGAGAATATGCTGCTGCGATGATATAAAATTGCATACACGGCCACTGTAAGCTCATCAGCCCTCAAGGAAAAACTAACTATCTCTGGATAATATTTGTGATTTACATAAACATTATATAAACAACACAAGGACACACTTTTGCACAAGGCTACTGATAACATGCAGTCATAAGAGCACATGTTTTATTGGTTGAATAAGTGCTGAATATGAATCTTACTATTCATGCTACCCCTTTACATAATGTGAGAAAGTCAGGGTGAAATGCATTGCTTCTATTTATCATAGATTAGATCGGTAATTGGTCAATCACACTAGGGCTGCAACTAACCATTATTTTCATTATTGATTCATCCGCTTCATCATTTTCTCGATTCATCGACTAATCTTTTAGTCTATAAACATTCTTCCCAAGGTGAAATTATTAAATGTTTTGTCTGACACATCGAAAACCCAAAGATATTCAGTTTACAATTAAATAAAACAAAGAAAAGAAGCAACTCCTCACACTGAAGAAGCAAATGTTTGGCTTAAAAAATGACTGAAAACTATAATCAAAATAGTTGCCAGTAAATTTTCTGTCGATCGACTAATTGATTAATCGACTAAATGTTTCCGCTCTGAATTTAACCTTTAAAGACTTAGTAACTGGAACGTACTGCAGACATAGTTAGGGTGCATTGTCACAGGTCAAATCAACTGTAGCACTTTCTCATAATAAGAGAGGAAAAAAAGCACCACCAGTCAAAAGTTATCACTGGTCTGCTGCTGGATTCGCATGCAGGACATCATCTCTGCATCCAACACATGCCTGACAACATAACTTCCTGTCTTTGTATAGACATCATCTGTTATACAACATGTTTGTGTTGTGTTGTGTGCTTGTGTGTTTGTGGGTGGGCTGTGGGTGGTAAAACCACCATCATCATGGAAGCCCCATAAACCATTTACAAAGGTGTGGAATACGCCACTGAGGGGCGGAGGTGCGAAATGGGTAGTAAATACATACTCCTGCCTCTCCTTCCTTTTATACACAACTCTTTTTTATCATCCATACCAATAGCTCATCTTCTACCTTATCTTCTTGTCTTTTTAAATTGTACATGCTATCATATAAATCTCAAAACTTACGTCCTTCACTTGGAAGTGAAGTAGATGAATTCTCAGAACGTCTTGAAATGCAGGAAGTAATCAAATCCTGTCATGTTCACAGTTTCCATATTTGCTTGTTGCTCCTCTTCCAGGTGTGACTTTTTAAATTTTAGTTTGGGGTGAATAAAATGCAAACCTTGCATGTCCCGGGCCAGAAACAATCTAACATTCTGCTCCATTTATTGGCTCACTCAAATGGACATGAATGCGACGTTATTGTAACCTTTTGTGTGCTTTACTGGGTCATTTTCCCACTAGAACTTCTTCGAAAAATCTTCTATCAAGTTTCCACATGATGTTGGCATGGAAATCTGCCGGACCCATTGCATTAACATTTTAAGATGCATGTGGGAGGGGTAGTAGAGAGAGAGAGAAAGAGAGAGAGAGAGAAAGAGAGAGAGAGAGAGAGAGAGAGAGAGAGAGAGAGAGAGAGAGAGAGAGAGAGAGAGAGAGAGAGAGAGCAACAGTCCTAACCACCTCCCTCATTTCCTGGCCTTGAGCCTTCACCGTCCAAATTAGATTGGGAGGAGCACAATTGGGCTAATTCGTGTTTTCCCTGAAATTCAGCAAGCAATTTCCTCTACTGAAAAAACCCTCATTGACAAAGACATTTCTTCCACACTGCACTATAGCCATTCAACCGCAGACCTAGAGGGCGATTTAGCCTTGGCAATGAAGAATGACAGAGTGCTTGTTTTGAGCCCTCAAATCTTCCCCTTAAATCTTTATCAGAGGAGGGAGATGAATTTAATTATCTGTGCTAACAAAGAGCATCCACCCCTAAATTGCTGGCTCTTGTGGCCAGAAATTGTTTAGTGGTTAAGATCTGAGATGTGCGTGTCTGCATGCCTATACATATATCTATCCAATGCTAAAAGGACGGGTCCTTTAAAATGTGTCACCTCTTCATTCATTAATACTTCTATCCCACCATTCCTCACTAAGGGCTCTCCCTTTTTTTTGCACAATGGTGGCTTTTCACTGGCCGATACCTCACTGCCTGGTTGGAGACAAGAACCTACTGTTCACACATATACACACGCAAATACCAGGTCTTGTGAGTACGGGGGGGCTAGCAACAGTGAAAAGCATGACATCTGTGTTTGGAAGAGTTGGGAAGGCTTCACTCTGATTTGTTTTCCAGGCCTGACAGTGAGCTGCTGCTGAGCTCACAGCTCTACAAACAGATACAAGGTCACTGTGTCTTCTCTGTGTGTGTGAGAGTGTGTTTTGACTGCGCTGACTAGCTCCACAGCTCACACAAAGGTTCTCACGGGCTTAGATTCGACTAAAACTGCATCTACTTGTACATATTTCTGAAAACAGTCTAAAGTCAAAGTATATTCTATTTAAATGTACAGTTGCACATTTTCGGAAATAAACATATTTTTTTTCTTTCCTTGAGTGAGGGGAGAACATTTATACCACTCTCATATAGCTAAATACGTAGCTACAGACAGCAGCAGGTGAGCTTAGCTTAGCATAAAGACTGGAAACACGTGGGAAATGTCCAACCACTCCTCAAAGCATACAAGCTTTAAGTCTACACTCTGTGTGTAAGACCGTCTTGTCTTTTCGTGCGATCTGAGACCTGTCTGTCTCGGCACTGCACACATTCCATCCCAGATAAGGGACCTGACCTCTGACCCCTCATACAGTTCAGCCTCGGGTCAGTGCAAGGCTGCTCCTGTCACTCGGAGTGGAAAAGAACAACTCAGCAAGTGGTAGAAGGCTGTACACGAGTATGTGGGGGATGGTTATGGTGGGATAAAAAAAAAGAAAAGAAAAAGGGGTAGAATGACAAAGGGAGGGAGAAGAGCATGAAGTGGGTTTAGACAGGACAATAGATCTCCAAGTGACATTTGAGCTTTCTCTCAGCGAGAAGGCCAGACTATGGTTTTGTGGGAAAAAACTCAGTGGAGGAATCTGTTTTTTTCTCTCTCCCAAAGACTGAAGCAGATTTAGGGATAAAAGCCTGGTTACTCACACCATTATGTCATAGCTTTGCCTCAAATATCTAAGCACTTTAATACCCAAAGTTGCAGCATTACGTCAGCCTCGGTCTTTGGGCTGTGGCACAGAGCTACACACACCACACACAAAACCCTTTCAAAGGAATATTGAGAAATACGCTTTCTTGCAATACACTTATTCACTCTCTTGCCGAGAGTTAGATGAGAAGATCGATACCATCTCTCATATCTTCAGTTTGCAGCCGGTTAGCTTAGCTTAGCATAAAGACTGGGAGAAGAGGGAAACAGCTCAGTTTTGCATCATATTGAAGGGACAGACATGAGTGTGGTATCGATCTTCTCGTCTAACTCTCGGCAAGAACGGGAATACTTCCCAAAATGTCGAACAAAAGTAGCTGCATGTGTGTGTGTGTTCACATATTTGGCAGACACCGTGAAGAGCAAACCATCAAATGTATGACCTAAAATATTCCACCTCTATTGACCACACTGCAGGCATTAGTTTCAATTAATTGACTTATAAGCGTGGAACAAGACACGACATGGTCCTTTACCTCTTTGTAGTCATCACTGAGGCAGAGGCTGGACGTTTGCCTGATGACATCATCCACTCCGCCACATCCATCCATATCATCCAGCGCCTCCCTCATACTTCCCTCCCTGTCTTTTCCTCTCTACTCCCTAGTCAGTAGGTTAGTCCAGACCGACTCCCGAGGTTGAGCCCAGTCAGTACACATCATATTCCCAGCCAACTCAACCCTGCCATGGTCTGACACACAAAAAAAAAGAAAAAAATCTACTCCACTACCGGTGGCTTCTCCTCATCTTTCTCTTACATGTTGTGACACTCTTTCTCTTTCACTTCCCTGCACTACTCCACTCTCTACTCTGCCTTTCCCGCAGGACTGTGAAAGCACAATGGTCAGAGGTAAGGCCCCTTTGGACCCTCCCTACCTTCCACCCTCTGGTCAGGGCGGCCTCTCACAGCCAGAGCGAGCAAAAAGAGAGCGAGAGGGAGAAACTCACGCTGGTGTTTTTTTTTCCGTTTTCACGCCCTGACGTGAGGACAGCAGCTGCTCGCAACCAGTTTGGAAAGAGACACCTCAGCCATGGGATAGCCACTGTGTGTGTGTGTGTGTGTGTGTGTGTGTGTGTGTGTGTGTGTTTATGGCAATGCACTTGTGCTAAGCATGCCCATGTGTGTGTGTGTTTAGATGAGTGTGTCTGGAGCCTCTCCTGGACACTATCTCCCTCTGTCTCTATATATTCTCCCTCTGTTACACCCAGGACTCCTTTCTGATTTTTTTTTTTTCTTTTAAGCTTCCTAACCCTCTTATCTAGCATAGCTTACAATTCTGCGTGTGTTTGTGAAAGAGAGATTAACTTAAATGTAGATTAGCCTACATATTTGAGGCGAAATGAAATGTGAAAGTGTGTGTGTTTATGTAACAGAGGAGGTAGTGTGCTGCCTTCCTGCTAAGGTAAAAATAGTGCCCTGTCTGGACTCCAAAGCCAGCAGCCAGCAGCCCCACAGCCCCGGCCAGCTAAATAAACCCTGACAGAGCACAATGGACCATTAGTCGGGCACACAAACACACACACACACATATATACACACAAAGTCACTCACTCAGATACACAGTGATTGCCTGTGCCTTGTATCAGTGACTTACATTTTCAATCTGAGCTCTCCACGGTGTGTAATGATCTCATCTTAGCGAGATGCTATCGACCCGTGACTCATATATTTGTCATAGCCGCCCAGACGGAAAATTATGTCCACATATGGCTTCAGAATCACACTGCAGGGGAACATGACTTCACACAAGCACACAAACCATCAACTGGTTACACACAAAAATGGGAAAATCATTACCATGTTCAAGTGGAAATAAACTCATAATTCATATGCAGCAAAACGGGACCACATTTTTACTGTGTAGTGATTAAATGGTATGCACATTAGTGTAGGGCTGCAAGCAATGATTCGTTTTCTTGATTTTCTTTTCTATTTTATTTAGGCAATTATTATGCAGTAGAAACGGATGCATTTCAGAGGTTTGCTTTTTTTGTTATATGGAGAAAAAGATTGTGTAGAAAATGATTTTTAGATTCCTAAAAGTAAGGTATTCATTTTACATATACAGTATTGTAATGGTTTTAGTACTAAAACTAAAAGGTATTATATTGTAGGGATGGAAATCACCAGAGGCCCCACGATACGATATTATCACGATACTTAAGTCATATGATGTTATTGCGATTTTAAACATTTTGCGATATGCTGCGATAACATACATTGCAATATATTGTGATTTATTACCTTTTTTTTCAAATGCAAATTATGCAACAGATTGTCAACATCTTTTTCATCTAAAAAGATACAGGTTTTATTTATATATCTTGAGGTCAGAGGTCAAGGGACCCCTTTGAAAATGGCCATGCCAGCATTTCCTGGCCAAAATTTAGCGTAATTTTGGAGCGTTATTTAGCGTTCTTCCCACAAGCTACAAGCTTACACAACATGGTTGGTACCATGTTGGTTTTCTAGTTTCTAGTTAGTTTATGTGATACCAGTATCTTCACTCTACCTTTAAGACTGAGCCCGCTACAACCTCTGAAAGACAGAATAGCGACCGTCGGATTGTTAGGGGTTAATAGTTTATATAGTAAAAGACTGATACTTGACATCCGTGTAGCGATAAAATATTGCCACGCAAAATGTCGCGATACTATGCTGTATCGATTTTTTCCCCCACCCCTGTTATATTGGCACCAGTATTGAGAAATTTCAAACAACTAGCATTGCAGATTCATCCCTAGTTATCCTCAGTTAAAGGCTACATTTAGTTAATGCACACACACATACAGTAGAGCTTGCTGCAGGGTTTGTAATGAAAAATGCATTACTGTATATCTGTCAAATGACTTGAAATATAACTAAGGATGCACCGATCCAACTTTTTCAGTCCGGATACCGATAGCGATACCTGGGCTTTGGGATACCGAGTACCGATCCCATACCAGTGTTTAATTAATAAGCTGTATGCCACACTGTGGGGAAGTGACTAGGATCATTCTTTTATGTGTAAGACAACATCAGGCTTGACCAAAATGATCAGGAATAACCAGGAATTAAAATGCCAGTATATAATATATATAGTATATAAACATAGAATTTAATTGAATAGATCGGCCCCATGGTCACCGATACTCGATCCAGCTATTCGAGTCAGTATCGGCCCGACATCCGATCCGGTATCGGTGCATTCCTAAATATAACTTTACTAAACTGAAACAATAGCACTCTTATAAGCCTCGATTAAATACACAAACTTGAACCCCAACTTTCTAGTTAAAAGGTCTATACTGTGTCTTTCTTTCTTTCTTTGAAGCATCAATCCTCCTCCTGCAGACCGAGTCAGAGCCACACTCACACTGTCAGAGATCTGACGGGAAGACAGCGATATCAGATAAGAAATAAAATAGCCAGCCGAGGACAACAGGGCGTACGAGAGAGATGAGAGGAGAAAGACGAGAGGGGAGAGAACGCCAACTGATACTGATGAACATGAGTCCCATTCATCTGTTTCTCTGCTGAGAGAGAGAAGACGAGAATACAGGAGGAAAAAGATGAAGACAGTTGGGGGAATAATGCATTTGCATGATAACATCAAAAAGCATTTGAACGCAAGCGCACACAGACAGACACACACACACACTGACACACAGGGGTTAAATGAAAAAAGAAAAAAATAGGAAGTGGGTTTGATTCAGTGTTGATCCCTAAGGATTATGGGTAGAGTACAGCGAATTGTCTGGCTGTCTCCTGCATCCACCCACACTGGACTGCTGCTGCTGGGGACAATACAGACACACACACACACACACACACACACACACACACACACACACACACACACACACACACAGGCCAATAAAACCGGTGTTAGTTGTGAGCGAGGGCGGCCTGTTTGCTGCTGAAGGGTGGGGCAGAGTCAGCCCCGCTGATTCTCATTACTGAGGCTGACTTCATAGTGAAGGTGAAGTCAGCGCTGATTCAAATGGGATAGGAGGTCGAGAGGGAAAAGTGAAGCCGGCAGTGGGGATCTACAAACACACGAAAACTCAATCACATTTCAAGGGCAAAGACTGGGGATACTTTCAGCTGCATATTTGAGACACACACACACAGGTTAATTCCTCTGATGCTTGACTGTCGGGTCAGCTGAGAGAGCGAGCAAACGAGATAGAGAGAGAGAGAGAGAGAGCAAAAGAGAGAGAGAGAGAGACATACACAGAATGGCTTATTGTTCCAAGTGAACAGAGGGTGACTGTGGGAGAGAGGGTTCCTGGCACCTCCTGTAAGCCTGGGATCCAAGGCCAATGGCACTGTATGTGTGTGTGTGTGTGTGTGTGTGTATTTGCTGGATACGAACGCACCTAAACTCGTGATGCACTAAGCCCCCACTCCATTTTTGCTTTTAGGTTTCTATATCTTTAATGTCTGCGTGATATTATAACACCGGATCACATGTACTGAGTCTTATGCAAGGAATGTGCTACAGACTCTGATCTGCTGATCTTACTTTGGAAAGAGGAGGAAAAGAACGGGGGCTGCTACCATAGCAACGTGGTGAGAATTTTTCCATGGCGATGTTCTGTGTTCCAAACAAATTGGGCTGCGAAAGGAGCACGGGGCGGCCCATCGGGACGTCTGCTAACTCACACAGAGGCCGGCGTTTGAGGGGGCTGAAGTTTTTGGCAAATTGTATATAATATAAGTACAAAGTATAGTCTTGTGTTAAATGAAAAACAGGCATGCTGCATGCACAACAAAGGTTTTATATAGGGCACCCATACATCACTGTGCAGTGACACAAAGTGAAAAATCATCTTAAAAATTGCAATGAATGCAGAAACTTCTCAACTACACTTGTGCCCTGTTTCATCTGTGTGTATACTCAATACGACAATATGACCTAAAGTCTATAGCATGATAAGTTTTCACATTTACTTCTACAACATTACAGTGTAACAATAATATATATTTCTTAATATATTAGCTTATTATATTTTCTTTCTTGTGTTGGCGCTGTTTTGATAAGTTTGTCCTGATTAATTACAGTATGACCCGTTAAAGGAATAGTTCAATATCTAGTGAAAAGTGTATATTTACTTTCTACAAGAATGAGCGTCTGAGCGTTAACTTCAGAGCTGGAGATGGGGAATCTTTGGCTCAGCTTAGCATAATGACTAGAGACATGAACTGTGTCTCAATTTGCCTACTTCCACTTGCTAGTATGGCAAATGCAGTCGACTATGATTACCTGAATGGTGTATTCATAAAGGTCAAAAAGTTGATTGTGGAACGCTGGACTCTTCTCACCCTCAATGGTCACTATCTTGGCTACGTAGTGGAAGAGGAGGGACCACCAAACTTGTGAAAATGGTGGCCGAGGAAGCTGCAGTGGTTGCTCATGTTCACTTTGATTAAGTTTTAATATAATTATTAAAGGTAGTTTTGTGGTTGCACATTGCAACCAACTGGGTACCCCTCCGCGGCTCACGTTACCGCAGTTTCAAAAGCGTGTCAGAGAACTACGGAGGCCTTCAGGTACTGTAAAAACGCGAAAGGCTCTTTCTAGAGCCAGTGTTTGGTTTGGTCTGGTCTACTGTAGAAACATGGCGGAGCAACATGGCGGACTCGGTGAAGAGGACTCGCTCCCTATGTGGATATGAAGGGCTTATTCTAAGCTAACGAAAACAGAACGATTCTTAGTTTCAGGTGATTATACACTAATGAAATCGTAGTTATGAAAATTATATTCCATTTCTGACAATAGAATCCTCCGAAATGTTTCACACTGTTCCTTTAAAATGAGCAAACAAGCCGGCAGACATTTTGGAGGGCTACAATCGCAGTCAAATGTTGGCGGTAACACTCCGTTCGGTTTCAATTTGCCATTAAAAAGAAGAAGAAGAAGCGGACAAATGTTGTGTTCTTCATTTTTCGGTGAGTGGACAACAGCCGTGTTCAATTTGATACACTTCCCTGTTGAAATTCACGCACTACCAAAGTAAGTATACAGTGTACTACATGGAAGTGTACTAACGGAAGTATCCGAATTGAGACACAGTGATGGAAACAGCTAGCTTGGCTCTGTCCAAAGAGGAAAAAATATGCCTTCGCTATTGTGCATTTTGTTTGTTTAATTTGTACATAAACAGATACGTAAAAATTAAAATTTTAGGGCGAACTACATGCTTTAACTACTTCCTGCCAAACTAGACTAATTTATTATGACAGTAATTCCATCATTTCTTGTCTATTATCTGGCCTTATCGATCAATTCTGTCGCTCTAGCGTGATCCATCAGTGGCATCTACTGTACTGCTAGTTCTCATTTATAATTCATTAGGCCACACCTCATATACTGTTACACCGACAACAGAGTTCTCCTTAACCGCTCTCCAGTCAAGCATGAAAAACTGCATGAGCTTGTAGACACATATGCATAACACAAATACACACACATAAATCCTCATGCAGAATACACACAAGTACTGCATGTAACAGGATTCAATGTTCTACCGGAGTTCCAGAGGCCTTGGCAAGCTGACAGTGTTCCTACGGACCGAGATGACACGCTGCGGCCGAGCCGATAAATCTCACCATCACCCTTCACCCTGCTGGTACTTTCTGCTGACAGCAATACGCCACTGCGAGATTTATGGATTTACACGAGAATCTGCAAACAGGATGACATATTGAGACCTCGGCATCTAGTAAACACACGGCGTGCTTTTAGCTCACTTACTAAAATGAAGAGCCGCATCAGGATGTGGTGGATGGCTCGCAGTAGACGATTTGTTATTCTTGTGATCTACTGATGAGCTCTTTGCTCTTTTTGTCCTCATGGTTTATTTGCAAAATTGACATGGCTTCAATCGATGGATGGTTTTGGTTGACTATGGGTCAAATGGTCGCTTTATTGGTTACCCCAGGGGTCAGCCTGTGACTTAATTGGCTAATGGTTTCTGACATTAAGTGAGAGCTCGCCTCAAACAGGGAAGGACAGATGATTTCCACGTTTCTTTTCCTCGCTCTCCTCTGTCTTTTCTCTCCTCTTTGCCTTCAGCCAAAGACAGAAAGACGACGACCACGTCTTAATTAAAGCAAGAGGAAAACAATGACGCCGATAACAAAACAGAGATCGCCCCGAGACGTGGACTGTCCCAGGAGACAAACAGAAATACAGGGACAACACCCTCTTTTTCCACTTAATCTGTTTACTCCTTGTTCCTTTTATCCCCTCATTAAACCCCTCGCTCGTTCCATCTCCTCTACGCTTCCTCTGCTCTTTTCCCCCATCGTGCTTTGCTTCTTTCCATCCCTCCGTGTGTGTGTGTGTGTGTGTGTGTGTGTTTTATGCGTGTGTGAGGGGCGCTGTCTGCCTGCTGGTTGCCAGGTTACCAGTCTAATTGAGGGGCCTCTGGAGAGTCGCTGTTATCAGAGCCTGAACCCTCTGTTCCGCTTACCACTCTCATTCTCGCTCCATCTCTCTTTTCTAGTGCCTCCCTTGCATTAAAGCCATCTCAGCTTCCTTTACTTTCTCTTTTTTAAAACTTTTTTTTTTAACATCTCCCTAAATTTTCATTCCTTACATTTAACTGATATCATCTCCGTTGCCTCAGAAAGCCACGCGCCGTTCTCATTTCTCTCCCTTCACTTTGCTCAGCCTGTGTTGTCAATACTTCTTCTGTTACTGTCTCATCTCTGCCTTTCATCTGCTGTCTCCGCTAGCCCTTAGGCGTCACTTTCCTCTGCTTATCTGCTGCTCTTTCCTTCCATTCTGCCATCTTTCCGTCGCTCCGTCTAGCTCTTATCTGCCACGAAACATGGCAGGAAATCCTTATCCTGTTACACAACTGGGCCCTCACCCACACAGGCACAAATCTGCCCTCCTGACATGCGAATATGTAGAACGTACCAAGATTAATACAAATGTTTTGTCAGATGATTTTAGTGTTTTTTGAGGTTTTCTAACAGCAAAAATCCCAAACAAGAGGCCTGAGGGCAGTTTATTAATTCCCAAATCTCAAGCATTAAGAGCATGCACACGGAGCTGACAGGAGATCAGCTTTTATACACGTTGATAATGCCAGAGAGGTGTACACTTGTTAGCACCCAGCTCAAAGCTGAAATTGCAAGACTACACGAAAAACAGCAGTACAGACTAGATCAATCACATTTCCCAAAAATGCTTCTTCATTTAAACAAAGAGGAAATGTTAGAGGACAGAATTTGGACTCAAGTTTTCATGTTGCTAAAACACTCTTAAGTGCACCCACAAGGCCCATCCGTCTCTCAAGGACCCTCGTGTCTCCCTCTCATCACTTCCTCTGCAGCTTTTCCGTACTTCTACACTTGCTTCTCCCCATCAAAGAAGCTCCATCTTTCCCCCCTCCGTGCCTCCCCCGGCATATTCAGCTCATCTCTTTTGCCTTTCATCTACCTCCCTGCTTGTTCCCACTCTCCATCTCCACTGCATTGCAGACGTTCTTCCCAAAGCAGGGCTGGTTATAGAAAAGCAGATGCACAGCTGTGTGTGATGCACTTGCTTTTCCTTTAATCACGACTCCTTCATTCCTCGTCAGATAAAGTGGGACACTGCTGTCACATGTCCCACAAGAATCACATACACACACACACACACACACACACACACACACACACACACACACACACACACACACACACACTCATAAACATGCATGCACACAACCCTCCAAGCAACCATTCACATTTAAATTCTCTTTATGTTGTCTGCACCATACATACACCGAATCACACACATCCATACATTTGCACACACACATAGTTCAGTCACGACACTGTAAACTCGCAGTTACATGCATACCTCATGCCTCCTTGACATGGATTGATGAGGCTGGATGAGGAGGAGGTGGAGGGGAGGTGGGACATTATTCCCTTGAGTCAAGTGCTCTCTTAGCAACCAGCCATCAGATTCACAACACAATCACGTAACCACGAAAGACAAGGAAACACTCCTACGCAATCACACACAAGTCCCACACATTTGCAACAATGTCCCAGTTTCGACGTGACATTCAAGGATTTACGATAAACTGAACTGAGGAGATAAAAACATGACATTCGTACAATCAGCGGAGCTAGCAACAACAAAATCAGCTTGTGTGTGTCAAAATGGCAACAAGAAATGAAATGAAATGAATGTCATGAGAACTACCTGGTAAGAACAGTTTTCCTGGTGGACCATCCTTCACAGCATCCTATAGAGCGGAGCTGACTGAACTGGGGGAACAAGAGCGGGACGGGATAAGATTCCCAGTCCTGCAGTGGTATTCCAGCGGAGAGGAGAGGAGAGGAGGGGATCCCACTCAGTCCTCGATCCAAACTAAAGAATTCTCCTGCTTGCCTCTCCTTTTAGTTCAGTCTTTGCCCTCTTTGCTTTCTACCACATTAGTTTTCTGACTGTTTTCTGGTCTGTCTGTTAGCTAAGAGAGAAGGACAGGGTCTGATCGCCGCTTCCCAAAAAGCTGAAAGAGGAGGAGGAGGAGGGGTGTGAGAACGGGAGAGAGAGAGAGAGAGAGAAAAAGAGGGAGGGAGGGGAGCGGTGAAAAGCAGAGTACACTCCCGGTCGCCGCCTTTCTCTGTCTGGTTTGGACTGAAAAGGGGGAGGAGCTGTCGGGCTGAGTGTACGCAGAGTCGGCCGGTGGGGAGAGGGGACGGTGGAAAAGGGAGGGAGGGTGAGGTTGGCGCGGGTCAGGGTCGGAATGTCATTCTGCTGTTTCATATGGAGTCAAGCCAGACAGAGAGACAGAGAGAGAGAGAGGCGAAGGGCGGAGGAGTGACTTTCTTCCGTAACCTTTAGCTTAATCCCGATCTGTGCTGCATGAATGGTCAACAATGATAGGCTATAGTACAGGATGCTGCAATACTTAAGACTCAAACTAAAACAAGGCTGGTGATCAAAGTGTTGGAAAATGTCAAGTACCAAAAGCTGCCACTTATTCCAGATTCAAACCAACATTTATCCAGTTTCAACAGTTTTATATAGGCTGTTGAAGATGCTAAAGATGTGTCTATTTGTGCCATCTTTGTCTCACAGTGTAAAAGTATACAGTACATAGTACTTTTTATGGCATGCACATCTTCCCCTCATTCTCTGTCTGTCTCTTTGTAGGATTATAATCCCATGGTGGCAGATGGCCGCTTTATAATCCACACGCGGGCCAACCTACTCAAATAATCTCTCCCTTCTCGATCTCTCCATCCATTTCTCTATCCTGACCTCTTCGCATTACTGTTATAAATCCGCCTCTTTGTTTTCTGATTTGTCCTTTCTCATTGAGATGTAAACATGGGTCCTGCTTTTTGAGATTAATCAAGTCAAATCAATTTTATTTATACAGGCCAAAATTACAAATCAAACATTTTCCCCAGAGGGCTTCATGATATATATATAAAATGCTGCAATAACTCAAAGTCTATAAAATGTCAGAAAACAGTAGGGGTGGAATCACCAGAGGCCCCACGATACCATATTATCATGATACTATTGCGATTTTAAATTTTTTTCGATATGCTGAGTATTGCAATAAGATATATTACCTTTTTTCAACTGCAAATTATGCAGTTTGTCGACATCTGTTTCATCTAATAAGATGTAGTTTTCATCTCAGTTTTCATTCACATATCTTGAGGTCAGAGGTCAAGGGACCCCTTTGAAAATGGCCACGCCAGTTTTTCCTCGCCAAAATTTAGTGTAAGTTTGGAGCGTTATTTAATATTCTTCCTGACATGCAACATGAAATGCTTGGTACAAATCTATTTCTTAGGTTTTCTAGTTTCATATGATACCAGTAGCGCCACTCTAGCTTTAAGACTGAGCCCGCTACAACCTCTGAAAATCAGAATAGCGGCCAGGCCCGCCGGCAGATTGTTAAGAGGTTCATAGTTTATATAATAAAAGATTGATACTTGACGTCCATGTATTGATATTGCTACGCAAAATATCGTGATACTATGCTGTATCAATTTCCCCCCCACCCCTTGAAACAGTCAAAAATGGCTCCTTGTTTTGTTCAGCCTGAAACAAAATGATATTCAATTTACAACCAAATAAAACACAGAAAACCACCAAACCACCACATTGAGAAGTTGGAATCAAAATGTTTTGGGGCATTTTTGCTTCATAATTAAACTATTAATCACTTATTAATTGAACGATTAACTACTTAACAAAACCGTCTTAAATTTCTATTGTTCGACTAACTGGTTCATCAACTAATCTTTTCAGGTTAAATCCACCTTTTACAGTTTGGTTTTATCCAGAACTATAGTGCAGTGGAACATCTTTGCACAGGAATGTGGGGAGTCGTACATCTGTTTCAGCTTTCATTTTTGTCTTTTTTTTGGCAAGCTACACACACCTCCCCTACCCCTCTGGCCAGATCTCTCTATCCGTTATTGATCTCTGTTGGGTGATGCTGCTTTTCCCGATAAGACCAATCTTCAGTTTAATGACCTGGAAGTGGATCGATGAGCTCCCTGCTCTGATCTATCTGCAGCACATCACTGGCTCCGGTTTGGCCTTCTGTGTGGTACCCATCTGGGGCTGACTGGAACAGTGCCCATCCTGTCACACTATAACCTTGGATATAATTATCTGTGCATGACATTGACCAGTGATAAACTTGTTTTTCTTCCAGTGAAAGCTACCAACTGGGCCTCGTAAAAGCACTGTAAGTTTATGCTGTGTTTACAGGCGTACAGTAAGTAGGGGAAAAAACAGTGAAGCCAAGCGAGAAATGGCAGAGAGATTAAAAAGAAGCTGGTGAAGGGAGTCAAACATATAGCAAGTCAAGAGATCCTGAATCTTTTCTCCTTTTCAGTGTTTCTGTGTTACTTCTGGTTAAGTTAAGCATTTGCTAATACATTAGCCATTAGATCTTGATAAACCAATTCAGTAAAATAAGGGTTGATGCTGTGAATTTGCTTTGGGTAATAACAGGTGATTTATAGTGGAGCTTAATCACATGTGAATCAACCCGCTGATCTCAAGACCAGTAATTTAAAAAGGAGTTTCTTAAATTTTGTTCCAAGTATAATCTCAAACTGAGTTTGTATGCTTCAAAAGAAGTACTCGTCGGATCGTCCAACAGCGTCTGAAACCCCCTCCCTCCACACCTTTCTTGTAACTTTCCGAAACCAACAACCCTTAAGATCTTTACAGCTTCAGACTCATTAAAGCCTGATGCTTCTCCCTTTTGAATACAAATGCATAGTACTGAATTGTCTGTCTGATGCACATGCGGACTAAGGGTTAGGCTTCACGTGTCTAAAAATGTGTGGAAACACCGTAAATCCCTCAGAGTTGCTTTACTGCTCGATATGTCTGTCTGTTTTAGTTGACCTTTCAACCGGATGTTGTGACGTTCTTGAATGAAAAGGGTGAAGCAAGTCAAATAGTCCGTGGGACAGATGTCAAGCTCTGGGTAGCCCTGCACTAAAACGGTTGACTTCTCCTCCATATATTTACCGTAGACTGATATTTACAGAAGAAAGAAAAGATATCTGCCGGCTGTGATTGGTTGTTCCTCGTCACATGACACGCGCACCGCTGCAGCGTTCCAAAAGTTGAACTATTTTTATCTCTATTTAATCGCGCCTTCAAAAACAGGCGCTTGGAAACACTTGCGTGCCACTACGATGTCGCTCTCGCGTTTGAGCGCACCTGCCGCGCTTCTACATTGACAACAATGGATTTGAGGGCGCCAAAACGCGCCATGTGAACGCCCCCTAAGGCAAGTGCACGTACACACACACACACATATACACAGGAACAAAAAAACAAACTTTGATGTCCAACATCTGTGAGCAATGCTACAAGACGCTGCAGCAACCCCCTTTCTCTCCTCTATCACCATGGCAGCAGTCACTCCGTTGACACCCCCCGCTGACCTTCACATGGTTGTCAAGGTTACAATGTGAGTCACAGCACAGGTGGAGACAGTGACGACACCTCTTTATCATCACTAAAAAAGAAAACAATATCTGACACTAGCCAGACTGTTTAGCATGTTGCTCCTGATTCTCAAATGAGTATCAGCCACCGTAAATAGCACAAAAAAACACTCCAAAAACTGTGATTATGTACGCTGCCTAAATCAGCACAGATCCAGAACAAAGATTATTAACTGGAGACAGACAGCAGTGTAGCCTCCCACACACTGGCCACATTATGAGACGTCCGTCTGGGTGGTGTAAATCTAAAAACTAAAATATCTTTCAGCTTAAGTATAGCCATATGCGGACTCTAATGTCAAACTTCGACAGTAGTATGTAATTTATTCCTGCACAGAGCAGGAGAAATTGCCGTGAGGGTGTGTTGCAGTGCGCGCCGAGCGCTGGAGCAGCTCTTCTCATCCTCGTTTTCCTCCTCTCATCCTCGCACATCAAAACACCACTCATGTGGGGCTGTGTGTGTTTAACTCTGCTGCGTGGGCATATTTATAGATGCAAACAGAAATAATGAATACCTAATCATAAGTCACTGATCGTGGAGTGAATAACGCAGTGTTTCACACATACAGAGAGAGTTGGAAATGGTACTGTAGGTAGTGAATAATGCCCCGTAACTCTGTAGAGCTCATGCAAAAAAACAGGATTCTCAGTCATGCTGTGACGCCTCCTCCCTTTCTCTGACAAACAGATTGCCTCTCTCTCTTTTTAGCCTCCTTGCCATCTACCCCTCCCTCCTTCCTTCCTTTCTTTCTGGCCTTTTGGTGTAATTTCTACATTTGCTTTCTTTTCACCACATTTCTCCATCTTCCTCCTCCCTCCCTCCCTCTTCCTCTTCCTCTCAGCAGGAAGATGGGGAGCACAGATGCTTTTAGCGGGCTGACATTTTGTGCCAGCGTAAAAACACTGCATAGCAAAGCAGGTCGGCTCAGTGTGAGGGCCAGATTCTGGCGGTAATGAGCTCGCTCTGACAGCGAGGAACTGATGTGGAAGGCCAGGGAGTGCATGTGTGTGTGTGTGGGTGGGTGTGTGTGTGTGCTCAGTGTGATCAGCCACCAGAGGTTGTTCTAATGAGGCCTGTGTGTCTCAGACAGACTGAGCACGCTGTGACCACCGGGCTGCATTAATATTTGGTTCACATATTTAAGTGCGTCACAACAAATCTGTGTACCGACTGAGTTAAATGACTAACTGACCACCAATTACACATGTGCTATGACATTATGACAAAGTGTATTATGAAACAGGAGTAGTGAGTCACAGTGAATAATAGGAAGCTGAGACAGACTAGACTCGTTTACATGCTTCCTGTTGTCTTGACTACAGATACAAGGAAATGTGGAAAATAATTACTTTAGTTGGGAGCTGAAACGATTAATTGGTTACTCTACAGTCTAAATGATTAGTCCAATAAAGGCAGAGTCGGTAATCTTCAGAAACTAGCAAGAGTAAACTAGATTTAAAAAAATATCCAACCAAAAAACCCAGCCCAGTGTTGCCAACTAGCTAAGTAGCCAAGTAGCTAGAAGCACTAGCTCCAAAAGTCCCTAAATCTAGCAAGAAAGTCAACAAGACGGTAACACAGTCCGTCCATTGAGGCCCCCTTCAAAGCCACTCCCCCAAAAATGATCATTATGAACGTAAGCAACGAACATGGCTATTGTTAGGACTCACAGCTGTCAACATAGCAGGTTGTGGAAGACTCCAGTGATGCACAATAAGTGCACGGGCAGAGTGCGCACAGGTAAGCAAGTGGCCTGTTTGATCATTTCATTCGGCCTGAATGAAATGATTGCAAACTTTTTTGTAATGAGAATTTCAAAAAAAGTATTACAAAACATGTTTTTGAAGAAGATTGCCAGCTTTAGCTTTAACCAATTATTTAATAAAAAAAAAATATATTTTTTCAATAAAAAATAACAAACATTTTCTGATTGGTTCCAGCTCTCAAATATGAACATTTTTATTTGTCTATATATCATTATAAACTGAATATCTTTGGGCTTTGAATTGTTGGTTGGACTTAAGAAAATATTGTGGTTGTGAAATAATTTGCTGCCCTTGTTTGTCTAATGTGATGGTTAATTATTATTATTATTTTTAAGATTATTTTTTGGCATTTTCTTCTTTATTTGACAGAAGACAATATAGAAATGGGGGAGAGAGCAAGAGAGAGAGGGGTATGACATGCAACCAAGTTTCCCAAAGCCGGAATCGAACCTGGGACGTTGCGGTTATATGGTTATATGTACTGTAACCACTCGGCTACCAAGGCACTGCGTGCAATACTTAATTAAATAATTTTTTGGGTTCTGGACTACAAAACAAGCAATATGAAGATGTCATCTCACGCTTGAGGAAATTGAAACAGTAATTTTTCACAATTTTCTGACATTTTACAGACTAATCATCATTAGCTACAGCCTGATGGAATGATTATTCTTGTGTTATGAGCATGTGAGGAGATAAAAGTGCTCTGAGCTCTACAGCAACAGATGAAGCTCTCTGCATGACCTGGCACAAAGACCCTCTTTTCCTCTCTCTCTTCCTCTCTCTCTGTGTGTCTCATACACACATGCACGCACGCAGAGTCAGAAACATGCAGACAAAAATACTCTTGCTTATTTGGGGTCTGTGTGGGTGTGCAGACATGATTTAAACATGTCTTGTATTTTTAGCCCCACATAAACACACCAGGCTCTCAACCCACTTCTCTACCTCTCACACAGACACACGCTCTATAATTAGGAGCAGAGAACACCAGTGTTTCATGTTTCAGCTCCACCCAAATGAGCAAGCCAAGCAAGCACACACACACACTCATAACAAACACAGGCCACTGTGTGTGTTTGACTCAACCCTTTATTCCTCCGAGAAGAAGACAGGAGAGGTGATGGATAGGAGTCTAAAATCCTTCACTGCTTGAAAAACCCTCAGAAACCCTCTTTCTCAATTTCCAGTTCTCTCTCTCTCTCTTTTTGTTGCCTTCTTGCAATAAACCTTGTTTTTTTTATCTCCTTCGGGCCCGTTCTCGCTGTGTGTGTAAGAGTGTGTGTTTATGTGTGTGTATTCGGCTCTGCTCCGTAGTGACTGTGCAGTATGAGGACTGACACGAAGCTATAACATTAGAGGCCGTCTCCTCGCTGCTACATAAATCCCCATTTCCTCCACAGCACGCTCTGCCACTCACAGCCTGCGCCCCTCTTTGATAGTTTTCATAGGGTGGAGAGGGGGAGCCAGGCGGAGGGAGGGGGGGGAAATGGTCTCCTGCTGTATTTTGGCGGTGTGAGAACATTAGACTATAATGCTTCCTGACAGCTTGAGGAAGAGGACAATTAGCAGGGAACAGGAGTGGGGACGGTAGTGGAGGAGAGGGGATGTCTGGAAGAAAGGAAGAAGAAAAGAAGAAGGTGGAGATTTGCAACTGTGTAGCAAAATGAGGCTTGGTATGAGCCTAAGCTGACTTCCGTGCCAGATAGGATATAACCGGATATAACGCATGCTGAAGAGGGGTTTGACTCTGGTGAATCACGGTTTGAATGAATCAGAGGAAGGGTGTGTGAGATCTTATCAATCAAGATGATCAACCAGACAAACAGTGGAGGAATGTGTAGCTTTAGGCTATAGCCTTCCCACCCAAAACACTGTTATTTTATCTCCAATCATAGCAGCATCTCTATCTGATTTACCCACAATGCAGCTGGCTTGCCTGATGACATGACACTGAATCATTAAACACACTAGTGTAGATGAAATATTTGGTAAACTTCCACCTCAAGTGACCAAACAGGAAGTCAATGTCAGTAAATCTACACCTAGTATCATAATTATTCATCAATACAAATAGGTTTGTACGTTTTTTGTGTTTGTTTACGTGTGCAGACGAGGAGAGATTATCAGGCAGCTCATTAAACTGTACTTTGACACCAGATAAGAGCAGTTTAGCGCTCCTGTCTGTGAGACTTGAACTTAATAACCTGTGGTGTTTCTTGGGCGTTTGTTTGTGTTTCCCCTGGTTACAGTTTGTATGTAGAGTTTGCAAGTAGAACGTTCACCACTAGCCAGTAAGGTCAATCTAAAAGTTTACATGAGCGTGTGCAGGTGCGTGTCACGTCTAGACCAAACACGGTAGGCTATAGCAGACCACCTGACTTGTCAAGAGTTGAAGGCCATGGGATCAATGCTGGACTCCTTTGTGATAAATACCCTTCAACAACAAACACTACTATATACAGCATCTCTTTGCTATCTGACACACCAAGCAGACAGTTGGCCATCGGGCACATTTGGCTGATTGAGCAGGTTGAATCTCCAATGGTGAGAGAGCCAACTGACCAGCTGTCCAGCCTGTCGACTAGGGTTGGGGGAAATGATGGTGTATACCGTGTAGGGCTGACCCGAATGCTTTAAAGCTTCTACCATTGCCATGGTAATCAACCTCCAAATCAGTATTTGAAAATTCGTTTTTTAAATTAATTAATTTTTTAAATAAGTATACAATAATGAAGAATATATCCCCAAATAGCCCATGAAAAAAGGAATAATCCCACAACATTATTCATTATTCATATTCAACAATAATGACTATTAACTATTCTCAAACGGATATCGCTGTTTGTTGTGTGCAGAGGTGAGTGTGTGTACAGTCGTGCTGCAGCAGCGCTGTCCCAGCACTGAAGACCATGTCAGCCCGCTGCACCGCGCCATGCCTCAAAGCTTCGAATACCTTCGAATATTTCTCACCGAAGCTTCGAAGCCCAAGAAAATGGTATTCGGGACAGCTCTAATACCGTGCGACAGTAGAAATGTGTACAAATGTAGAGATTTGGCAATACCGTTTCCATCGCGGTAGCTAATCTATTATTACATATATCTCGCGAATCCAGCTGCCTGGCAAGGTTACGTGATTTGGGAAGACATGGAGGAGGAGAGTGATGTTGTAAATACAGAGCAGGAGGAGACATCCCATCCAACCCAAGATGAGGAAGAACTGTGGTTACATGATTCCAGACATTTGCACATTGTAGTTTATTTTTGTTTTGGCAGCTTTTTGAAATGAAAGATAAGCAAATCCTGAAAGAGAAGTCAAGTCTTTTTTTTTCTTTTGGTATACTCTAAAATACAATTTGTGTGGTTTTTATATCACTGACGAAAGTCAGGCTGGTATTTATTTACACCCTTTAACCTTAAAACCTTTAACACTGAAATTATTGTTCTCAGGAACTAGGGCTGCACAACTAATCACAATTTTAACGAAATTAATTTAATACTGCAATTTTCAGATCGCAGGAGGCACAATATTTGTTAAAGGCCTACGCATCATATTCTACAGTCTTAGGAAAACTTCTTTGTTTGGTACAGATCCCCACAAAAATCGCACCATAATCATTACGGCTGTGTATTGGCAAGAATCTGGCAATACAATATGTATCACGATACAGGGCTTACGATTCAATATGCTGCGATTTATTGCGATACTGTAAGTAAGACGATATATTGCGATTTTTTAATTAAATTTTAGGAAAACTGTCTTAGTATAAAGAACACACCACCATATGCATAAATTCTAAGTAAAACAAAAAGTTTACTATTTTATGCAATCAGAACACTGGGATCTGCATTTGCATTTATCACCATCTGTAACATCCAACATCATAGCACTACTTTGAGAGGGCGCATCTCTTGCAAATGAAATAAAGTATTGACTGAGTTAATATTTGCATGTAAACTTTTAATTCAAAACGTATACAGTTTTTATATCGATACAGTATCACAAAACATAATATCGCCATATTTGATTATTTTCCGATATTTTTTTACTCCCTTAATAATCATTTTAATGTTTTTCAATGAAAATGAGAATGATGTCAAAATAATCATTCCCTCTAATATTGCAAATCATATCGCAATTGCAATATCAGTCAAAATAATCGCAATTAGATATATTTTTCAAAATCGTTCAGCCCCATCAGGAACCTTGAAGCTTCCATTTTGAAATTTTTTTAGTACGTTTTGAATCTTGAGTGTTTTTAACTCAAGTGTTGTCTCATATGAGGCAGTTGTTTTTGTTTGTATGGAAGTTCCAAATAAAATAAGAAAATAATCAAATGTAATGAAGTACAGGATGGTTTTTAAACCATTTCTTAATTGAATTTACAGAACAATTACTGCATCGTGATATATACCGCTACCGTGATATACAATTACATATACTGTGACAGAAGATTTTGGCCATGTCGGCCACCCCTACTATCAACAAACTGATTTTACCCATTTAAGGTAGTTTGTTCTAATGTTTTGCTTCTGCCTTTTTTTTCTTCTTCCACAAGCAAAGGACCATAGGCTGACAAGGCCAGTGCAAAGCAAAGTTTTACAGCACCAGCTGCGTCTTCTTATCTGACTTTATTTGTATTCCAAGTGTATATAACAAGACCCTCTAAACAGATTTGTCTTGTTTGTCTTTCAGAAGTGTTTTGGATGAGACAGCCTCCTTGTTTCCTCCATGCAGGTGCATGTGCGGCCTGTATGTGCATGCAGTCGCCAGTCAGTTCTAGTCTTTGTGGCGTGTGCATGTGCAACTTTTAACAGAAGACCTGAGGTGACATGAGGCATCCAGAGGCAACACAAACATTTAGATCAGTTTTCAGCTTTTTGCTAGTTCTTTGAACTCGGCGTCACAAACTTTCTCTGCACCTCAAGGTAAAGGAACATTCAAAACAGGTGTATAGCACAAAGCTTTGCTTATTTAAAACAGGATTCAAATACACGTGCACTGCATACTTGATGTTATTCTTTCTTTGCCAGAAAGGAAAAAAAAAATTTGAGGGCTACCAAACCCACATATGGTCAGAGTCCTGCCAGCATGAACCTGCTCTTTGTTAAAGGGGTCACACAGAACATTAGATCTGGGGAAACCGAGATGCGTGGACAGATGTGCAGCTGGCTCTATTTCATGTTCCATTTTCGACATATCTAACTTTTCTGTTGCATACAAACTCAAAAGACAACAATGTTACAGAAGAGGAATGTAGTGCCCAAGGCTATAAATACATTTAGGAGACGTTTGCCAAACAATTTAACTAACTTTGAGTCTGAACTTTGTCCTGGTTTGACTACAGCCACATCACATGCACATGTAATCTGACAAACCGGACATAAAGCACACTTCTACAAATTTCATATTTTGCTTTACCTGAGTTAAGTGCCCGACTTTCTGTGAGGAATCCAAGGTTAAGCTGAGATGAAAAACACTCCACTTGTAAAAAAGAAAGAAAAGAAAAAAATCTACCAAAAGTGGCAGGGTCACTTCTCAGGATACCAGAGAAGAAAAAGATATCCTTTGACTCAGTGAGGTGAGCGTGTGCATGTGTGGACTAACAGCAGACAGAAAGCTGCCTGACTCTAAAGCAGGGGCGGTGCAGTCAGTGTGTGTGAGGAGAGTGTGTGTGTGTGTGTGAGCTACAACGTGCAGAGGGCCGGGCGTGTTTCAGCTGGTACCGGCACATAACATCATGCACACACTCACACACACACACGAGGAGGAGTAACAGTGGTTAAGCCTAGGGGGGCTGAACCAGACACCGGAGCCTCAGAAGGCGCTCTCCACACCTGGCTAAAGCCCTGCCCCCCGATCTCTGAAGCCTCCTACCCATATATACGTTGACTATCTACTCCCCCAACTCTCCTCGCAAGCCTTCCCTCCACTCCCTTGATCCCATCTACTCTCCTAACTTCCTAAGACGTGGCTGCTTTGCTTCCCCATGCAGGCTCTAACTCCAGTGTGACTACTTTATACTCATTGTTTGTCCACTATAACTGCACTGAGTACTTCTCGAACCCTACAATTTCTTCCTTCTCCTACCTTCGCCCTCTCTGCCTCTACGTGGCACAGTCTGAACACTGGGCGAAGGTAGTAGTTAGGTTGTTAGCGGAGGGCGGCGAGCACAGTTCAACAGCTGAACTCGTACATAATCACAGAGCACAGAGTGGAGAGAGAGAGAAACAGAGAAACCTCTCCTCTGCCTTTGCTCTCCTTCTCTAACCTCTCTCTGCTTCTTTCGCATCCTTTTATTTTCTACAGCCATTGAGTGCTTTTCTGGGGCAGAGCACTCCACAATTATACATTTAGAAGTTGTCCAACTGACTTTTGGCGATCTGTTATCTCACATAAGTTATGTGGCTTTGCTATATGTCATTTCTAATTACATTAATTACAGACTATTGCGTTGTATTTACATAAAGTCGGGAGACTCGCAAGAAACTGATTAAAAAAGATGGTCAAAATTGATGCAGCAGGGGCTGATGTATCCTGACTTTTATTTTATTTCCTAGTGTGAGTCAAAGTCTAAAAACAAGGATCCTAAACTTCAGTTAAGAATTTCACATTATCAGGGGTTATTTTTTCTGACTTGAGATTCCTCCAGAGCTACAGAAGACACATAACAGTTTTCATATCCAGATGTGTAAAATTAGTGGAGTTCACCTTTAAAACATCAAATCTCAAATATGAAACTGTGCACTCACATAGGAATGCAACTTGTGATTATTTTCCGTATTGATTCATCTGTTGATTATTTCCTAGATTAATCGAATAACCATTTGGTCAATTAAATGTCAGAAAATAGTGAAAAGTGTCCGTCCCAGTTTCTAAAAGTCCACGGTGATGTCTATAAATGTCTTGTTTTGTCAGTCTTAACCCCAAAGATATTCAGTTTAATATGTTATAAAACAGAAAAAACAGGAAATCTCCATATTTGAGGGGCTGAAAACAGCATTTTCTACCATTTTTGTATGAAAAATTACTTAAACGATTATCAAAATAGTTCATTTTTCTGCTATAGATGTTTGTGTGTGTGTGTGTGTGTGTGTGTGTGTGTGTGTGTATGTGAGATCTCTTCTCTACACTTTAAAAGTAGGAGTGGTGCTGCAGGTCTCAGCACAGGCCCTATCTCTCTAACCACAGTTTGCCCATGGGGTGTTTTTAAATAGTGTGAGTAAGTCTGGGTGTGTGCACTCTGAGATTGAAAAAGAAGCAGCCTGCAGGCGTGGATTTAATAAAACACACAGGTAACTTCCTGAGTATAGATACTGTACTGTACATGTAGACTGACCCCATCTCTGCCTTTTTCACCTCAAGACCGGCTCGGAAGAATAATATTATTGTTTGCCTTTCAGGGGTGCGGGGCTAAATGGAGAGCCAGGGGTAGTGTTACCCCTAGCGTACTTGAGGTCCCTGTGGGCCCCTTTCTGCCACGCGACTCCAGAGTTCATTAGAAACAGATTATGAACAGGTCAGCAGCATGCCCCTCGTCCTCATGAATCCTGACCCACACACACCCACAGCCTGCAGGCAGACGCTGAGATTACAGCAGCCAGAAACCACACCCTAACTAAACACACCTGCACCAATATGACTGGTTCATTCAGTAAGTAAGTAAGTATTACAAAGTATTAATCTACAAGTAGACCTACCTAGAAACATGTTATTGCATGGTGAAAAATAATGCCAGTGACTGTCTATGTGTATACTATCTGTCTGGTTTAAAGCTCATCTTACCTGATCCATATTTTAAACATTTTCTTATACAAAAGCGATTGTGATTTTGTGGTGTATACTGCAGCTATACTGCATCTGACTGGGAGACCGGCTAAACCCGTCTCCAGGCACTTAGCGACCACTACCGATTATTAGCTCTGAGCTTCACTGTGTCCCGTCTTTCTGAAAGCACAGATGCTTTTTGAAGCTCTGCTGAAGCGTGAATATCTCTGTCCCCGTGGACCCTGGCAACATCCCAGACAGACAGACCCCTCAATACATGAACACACGCACATCATCTCACTGGTGGGTCCCGCCTGAGTGGGTGTCTAAATATTTAACAGCATTTTAAAAGTGCCAGACCCCCCCCCCCCCTTTTTCCTCCAGGGTGTCTGCTAAATCCTGCAAATGTAGGAATTAAGAAACTCAGATAACCCCTGACATAGAAAGACACCGGGGATGTCTCGGTTCCTGAACTGACACTTAACTGCTTTTGTGCTCTTGTTAACAGGTTAGCAGAGGGTCAATACTAGCTAATAAGGCACTGACACACCGAGCTGATGGTCGGTTGTCGGACAGTTTGGGCTCCCTCGGTGAGCGTCTGTCGGCCTAGTTTTTGCGGCGTGTCCTGCACCGTCGGCTCTAGTCTGTCCGTGTCGGAAGCTTTTCAGCCGATTCAGCATGTTGAATCGCCGGCGGAGCCCGTCGGTGAGAGAAATCACTCTGATTGGCTGCAAAAAGCGAGCCAACGAGTAAAGTCAAGATGGCGCACATAGAAGGCTCTTCTTATTTTTCATCTTAATCTCATCTGATCATTCTTATATATAGATATTTTCACAACGTGTGACATGGCCATCTGGAATGAAGCTAAGTGGTGAGCGAGATTGATGTGAAAATGGTCGGCAAACGCCGCTTTGTTTCATGTACGTATCATAACAATGGCTTGTGTATCCGCTGTCCCTCGGTCTTCCGGTTTCCCTTTTTGAATGGCAAATACAGACTACCGCGACCGGCTGGTGTGGAGAGTTATTTCATCTCTCGCAGGTGCAGAACGTATGTGCTAACTGGCCGTCGGCTGTAGTCTTTGCGGTGTGTTCGAGTGCAACTTGTCGGCCAAGACAACGGCGACGTGAGGCTACGCAACAGTCGCCGCTAGTTCTTTGATGTCGGCTTCGTGTGTCCGGGCCTTTATACCACATGTGGAAGCTCACTGATAGGACTGAACAAACCAAAAGGTCAAATTACAGGTCAGAAGTTCAGTGATGGATTGTACTGATATATGATCCGTATGATGAGCATTCCTCTACAGAAGTAACAACAGCTCTTAAGAGTGGGATTGTCCAGAATATAAGCTTGGGCCTCCTGTGCGTCTTTCCTGGTATATCCCTTCTGCTCCCAGCTCAGGTAGGATTACACGGCTAATTCTGATTTCTTATCTACTCAGGGCCATCAAAACGTGAGGCCCAGTTTTTCTGAGGATTGTTTTTTTTCCTTGTAATCGGAGAGACAGTTGGAAGCTGTGGCCCTTTATCAGCACCAGGACCAGGCTATCTCTATCTACCACACCAGGCCTGGTCCTCAGTACCTTCATGTAACACACATGTGAGACGCCACATGTGGCAAAGAGCATGTGTGTGGATGTGTGTGGATGTGTGTGTGTGTGTTCAGCAGATAGTGGCTGCATGCGGAGACGGAGGCTCTCTTTCAAGAGATTTTCTTCCACCCATCAATTATATCACAGACCACTGCCTAGGGAGGGAGGGAGGGAGGGAGGGAGGGAGAGAGCGCAGACTATCCCCAGACTAGTACAGCGAGCCAGGAGGTGACCTTCTCCTTTAAGATGGACAGCAGGTAATGAACATTGACACAAAACACACAAGCCACGTGACCCCGATCCGCCCGGTCCCAGAGATACCATCTTCCTGTCCTTTCCTCCCTCCTTCCTTCCTTCCTCCTCTCATCCCCCCCCCTTCTTCTCCTGCTGCATTCCTGACATGCCTCAGGGAGACAGAGGGGGCCTCCAGGACGGACAAACAAAGACACACAACACACACAACGCACTCACAATGGCACTGTGCTGCGGCCATTGTCTGTACGCACTGAGGGAAAAGGTCTCGGCGCTTGCAGACCAAAAGAGAATCCCCCTTTTCTCAAACACACATTTGCCCTCCTCGCTTAGTTGAACTGACTGAAGCTGTGGCTGCTGCTGCTGTACACAATTTTCTCCTGCTCCTCCCTAAACATTTGGAAAGCTACACCCTTTTGGACTCACAGAGCAACAATAAAACATAAAACTCTTGGCTGGGAATTCAAACTGAGTGATGTCATGAGATTGTGTGTGATTCATAACAGTAGTGCTGGTGTTGCATGACAGGCCTGCAGAAGCTCTCTGCAGAATGTCGATGCAACACTGACCTCTTCTGGTGGAAACACCACATAGCCACAACAAAGGACATCCAGATTTTCTTAAATTAGGTTAAACAGATGCTGTAAGGTCAGAAACACATCTTTGCTGTGGTAATTATCTGTCCAAAGTATAAAAAAAAAATAACAATTATTTGCTTGCACTGTTGGACAGAGATTCTCTGAGTTCCATGATGGTTAATAGCTGGGCCACATAGCTTAGCTTTATCGCTTAGCTGACTAATCCCTCCTTCCTTACTCCAGCTAACCTAACCTCAGGTTTTCACGGTCCGTATGACACAGATAACTGCTGGATTACAGATGCCCACTCTGTATGAGATAACCTTTGCCACACATGAGCAGAAAAAAAACCCCCACAGGAACATAAAGAAGTGAAATCCTTAAGACACTTACCGAGGTGTAGTTGGTCTTGCCCATGTTGTGGTTCTGGTTGAGGTTGAGGTTCTGGTTCTCCTGCTCTCTGCACTGCAGCCCAGCCAGGTGTCTCTCCAGGGCTGCCCAGTCCATGGTGGGCAGAGGCTCCTCCTCTACACCCTCCTCCTCTTTGTATCCCCCCATCCGTCCCCCAGTCCCTCCACTGCCTCCTCCTCCTCCTCCTGCTCCACCACCAGCACCACCACCACCACTAGCCCCGCCAGTGTTGCGGCTCCCCCTCCCTTGACTGGAGCTGCGGTGGCGGGGCTTGGGAGGTCCCGTGCCCCCCTGCGGTGTACCGGGGGAGCGGAGCCGGTGGCTCCTGGGCAAAATCAGATTGCCGTTCTGTTTCAGTTCCTTGGGGACGGCCGCGACCGACGTGGCAGAGGTGTGTCCGCCAGGGGCCGGGAGGGGCGGGACGGTCTTCACATCCTGGAATTCTTCGGCGAGGCTGCGACTGTTCACCGTCTTCCTGTGGCCTTCGCCGAGGCCGTCGACCCCCACGACGCCTCCTCCGCCTTCCTCCTGACCGGGAGGCTGTGGGGAGGTGTAGTCCTCTCCGTACTCGCTCTCCCACTCCTCTATCACCTTCTTCTTATACTCTTGGTAGTCCTCGTCCTCCTCGTAGTCCTCTAGGGTGACCAGGTCCGGAGAGGGGGAGGATTTGTAGTCCTCCAAGGTGGCCAGGTCAAGAGAAGGGGAGCAAGGTGTGACCTTGTTGGAGTTGGACTCTGAGCTGGAGCGACTGGACGCATCGCTCCCCAGGTCCATGCCATCCTCCCGGTAATCCTGCAACGACAGGGGAACAGAGGAAAAGAGTGAAACTGAGGATGTGCGAAGAGTTTAAGATAGGGAAAGAAAAGAGAGGGAGGAAGGAGGAAGAGGAAAATGAAAAGAGAATTTACGGAAGTGTGTAGATTTAGATTAGTCACACCAGTGTTGTGGTTTGAGACCGGCAACCACAAAGCACTTCCTGTCCCGCAGGAACTTCCTTTCTGCACAGAATTTTGTAGTCACCGTCCCTCATGGACTTGTAGTCTAGTCTTCTGCTAAACAACTGCACTGCTCCAAAGCTTCCCAGTCTCATTAGACTATGCTAGCTGATCATACATTCCTCCGGTGGATGTGTACGTGTGGGCTTGTGCAACACTTGACACACACAGCGAAGGCGGAGTCCGTGTGGCTGGATGTGTCAGAATAATATCCCACCACCCACTGCTACATCTGGACAGCACCACGGGGACAAAACACGGGTGTTGCGAGGAGCGAGAGTGAGGGACACTGACCTGTCAATACACAACACAACACACCAAACCGTGACACCGACAAATGAGTCCAGAGTTGTTGTCTAACCTTGACTCCGTCGCTCCCACGGAGCCCCAATCACCACCTGACTGATTAGTTCACAGCTAATGAAAACGTCCGCGTTGTTTACAACCGCTCCACAAATCTCCACCTGACCCGAGCCTTCTCTTGCAGTTAGAGTTATCTATCTTTTTTTCTCTCCACAGGAGCGCATTATCATAGCGCCTCACGCCACTTTTTTTAAAAGTTAATGAAAAGCAAGGAGCAGTGAAATTTCTCTCAGGGCAAAGAGAAATTAACAACACATTCCTACGTGATCCGCATTATGAGTTGCTCTGGAAAAAGAAATTAATTATGAAGATTGCTAATTACTGGTTCAGACCATGAGGACTTACAGTAGTTTTAAGCAAGAGGGAGAAATTGCAATTCATACAGTGTTATCCTAAATCTAATAAGCTTTCTGGAGTTGTGGACCACACCTGTGCCGACACCGGCTGTTGACGTCAAAAGCACAATGCAGAAAATTTCTATGTTGGGCAAAGCAATATGACTCAGCATCTTGGAGACTGGATACGCAGATTGCTGATGCAGTGTAGAGACATAAGCCACACTATGATGAGGAGATTGCATTTCTCCGTGAGACGCTAACGGGTCAAAGGGGAGAGAAGTGGAGCTGCTGCAGGGATAAAGCTGGCACTAGAGTTTTCCTTGTGCTGTCTGTCTGAGTATGCCTGATACTTTCACAGTATTTGCGTGGTACTCAAACCTGCTTTATAATAAGGGGACATCTTATTTTTTTTTTTACAATATGGGACCTTTGAAGTGGCAATCCTTAAAATTTCAGTCCTGGTTGATCTAGAATATCTATTTTGAGTGAAAACAGTGGAGATGTGCATAGAGTTTAGTAGTCTGGAGTCTCTTTGCTGACACAAGCTTCGGGTTTTCACAGCTGTGTGCATGGTTCCATTTTTTTGTGTGTGTATAAAGGAGAAAAACTGTAGTGCAGCATTCCCTATCCGGGGATGTTGCCACAGATGCCCAGTTTGTAATGTTGTAGGCGTGTGGGTGTTGCGGTGTTTCATCGGTGGGCCAAGGGCTCGGTCACCACTGCGTTGCCTTATTTGGCTGTGGATAGTGACTTAACAGTCATTGTTTGGATGAAAATCTTTGAGATTGCCACTTTAAAGTGGTCCTGTGTCTCTCAGTGTTTTGTTTAGTTACATTATTTTGTTTTCTATTTAATTTGAATTTGTTTATTGTTTTGTAGACTTCGTACTGTCGTCTATCATTTAATGGTTATGTGTTGTTCGTCAATGTGTTCCGTTTTGAAAAAGCAAAATAAAATATTCCAAAAAAGATGGTACTAGCTGCACAAATGGGGCCACAGAAGCCATATTTTCCCTTGACAATGTGTCATTAGAGAGTTAAAACAATCTAAATGTTATTTTAAAAAAGCCTTGGAAACATATTGCATTGGCACTGGGGTGTTGGGACCACCAGGGAGTTCAGAGAGTTAAATTTCAGTATTATTAACTCACTCGGGAATTAGACCAGTGCCAGAATGTAATGACTACTGTTTTGCTTGTTACCCCTCAGTCTAGACAGTAATCACATGTAAAATAAAATCCCATATTCAGTTCCTAGGGATCATTTCCAATAATCTGTGGGTTCTTGACATGAAAAAACTCCAGCAGCCTCTGTAGGTCTACAACTGAAGGGGGAGGACTTAAGGGCACACAACATTACCAGCCTACTTATGGCCTCCTAATGCTCTGAAATCGCTTAGACCTGGCATTTCACAGCAAAACGACCCCCAGTCACTGAGTATGCCAAATTGTAAAATATAATGTCTAGGCTTAAAAAAATATATGCATGGATGGTACAATAATATCAATATACCAGCAACAACCTTACCGACGTGCTCATCAAACGCGCTGGATCACCACACGGTCACCAGTCCCCGCGCTGTGTGAACCAGCCTGTCATCTCGGCTGTGTCACCCCCCCCCCCCCCTCTAAGTGCTATTAAAGAACACGGATTCAGGAGGAGGAAGCGGGTCGGGTGGAGTTTTCCTCTCCAAGTATATAGGAAATAGAAAGCAGAGTATCCCGAGCTGCGATTTCAAAGCACAGTCATCACCGATTTCCTTTTTCTTGGAAGTGTTATTCCGATTTGTTGCAGCCTCCAAAACAACAACAGCTTTGGTTTCCAGATATAATCGCGTCAATATGATGATGGTCACATGATTAAAAATAATGTAATCATTTAAAGTGTGTATGAGAGAGAGAGAGAGAGAGAGAGAGAGGAAGGCGCTGCAAGACGGCAGGCTGGAGCAGCAAAAGCTGATCCGCTGTGGGGATTAACCGAAGCGCAGGCAGACCATACAGGCTGGATTTGGCCACGAAAATACATGCAAATTGACAGCTGCACCGATCCCCACCCTGGAGCCGGGCGGGTGTCTAGGGGAGGGAGGGGGGGGGGGGCGTTTAATTTATGTCAAAGACTACCCTCACAACTCTGCCCGTCGCTCTCTACAGCGGCGGCATCATCGCATATACGCCCAGTCAGTCAGTCAGTCTTTGCGTGCGTCGAGCGTCTACTCCTCCAAGTGCCGCACGCATGACAGTTGCATGATCACATCTGGCAACGCATCATGCATCTTAGTAGGGGGTTGCCATTTGATTGAAAAGACACATTATTATTATTATGACAATTTGGGGATTATTACGCGTGCGTTTCCTTCAATTGTGCCACATGATGTAATGTTCCCAAAACAGTCCCAGGAGGAACCTGCATGACGTCCCCCCGGCAACAGAAACGCCTAATATCACACCATCACACCGGGGGGGGGGGGGGATGACACCCACCACAGCTGTGACCCCCCCTCTCGGTGCACTATTATCGGGCGAAAATTGAAAGTCACCGGCTGTAAAAAGCTTTTACCCGGGGAGGGGAGGGAAGGCGAGCTAAAAGTATAGCCTGGATGCAACATCAGTAAACGAGAGCCGATACTCACTGTCATCTTCTTCGTATAGCTTCCCCCGTCGCGTCTCAAGACATTGTAAAGTGTAAATCCCAGCTGTTAGACAACGGTGACGGTGCCGGACTTGTTCCACAGCAGCTTTTTTATTTTTTAAGGGCGGGTGTCGGTGAGGGTGGCTTCGCTGGAGAAATCACAGAGAGCCGGTGGATCATTCAGTGCAGTCATATCGCTGTGAGAGTGTGTGATCGGTCCACAGAGGAGACAACCGGACCCTGATTGGACAAAATGTCTTAAAATCCCAGCAGGTCTTCCTTCTCTTACTCCTTCTGTCCTCTCCTCCTCCACGGCGGCGCACACACAGATGCCCGACCGACGGTCCAGCCTGAACGCGCTCCTCTCTCTCGCTCCCACCACCACGTCAGCTGGAAAATAAATCGGCTCTGAGTAAAGTGCGTCCGCTTATATCGTGGGCACGTTTTTTACACAACCAGGCGGCTTCTATCGCTCAGTTATTACCTGGAAAAACTTAGAACTATAAGCGCAAAACAAGCTGCTGCTCCCTGGCTGGCACCGGGTCTGTGTTGTGTTTGAGTCTCTCTCTCTCTCTCTCTCTCTCTCTCTCTCTCTCTCTCTCTCTATAATAATATAACCGGCTCTCTGTCGCAGCCTGCAGCTCTGAGGAGAAAGTGACGACGACAGAACACAACTAAAGCCCAACCTTCTGCACCCACTGACCTTGCAAATGACAGATAGAGAGAGAGAGAGAGAGAGAGAGAGAGAGAAAGAGAGAAAGAGAGAGAGAGAGAGAGAGAGAGAGAGAGAGAGAGAGAGAGAGAGAGAGAGAGAATGACTATCTGGGTGAATTATTAAACATACTTCTGGTGTTTTGAATAGAGAATATTAGCTTCTGGTGTTTTGAATAGAGAATATTTCCAGTTTTCTATCACATATATATATATATATATATATAAAAAACCCTCAGGGATCCCTAACAGTTACATCTATCATTTGGCTTCACTTATTTAAAACCACGGCTGTCATTTTCATCAGAGTTGAGTGGTACACCTGTACTATCTAATGCAATCCAATGCAACACCCCTGCAATAAATCCAGCCTTTGTGAAGGTTATAATGTGTAATTTGAGAGTGTGTCACTCATACTGAAAGTTGCGTAGCCCCCCCACTGAAAGCAAGTTCCAAAAAATCTTTAAAGGCAAACTAGACCAGGGCTCCGAATGCTACGAAGCTTTGACTGTTGCCATGGTATTCGACCTCCAAATCACTACCGGAATGCTTTGTCTTACTTTTTTATATAAAAGTATGTAATAATAATGTAAGGGTTGCACGGTGGCGCAGTTGTTAGCACTGTCGCCTCACAGCAAAAGGATTCATGGTTCAAACCTGGCTTGGGACCCTTCTGTGTGGAGTTTGCATGTGTTAGCGTGGGTTTTCTCCGGGTTCTCCGGTTTCCTCCCACGGTCCAAAAACATGCAGGTTAATTGTTGACTCTAAATTGCCCGTAGGTGTGAATTTGAGCGTGAATGGTTGGTTGTCTGTCTCTATGTGTCAGCCCTGTGATAGTCTGGCAACCTCTCCAGGGTGTACCCCGCCTTCACCCAGTGTCAGCTGGGATCGGCTCCAACCCCCCCCCCCCGACCCTGAATAGGATAAGTGGTTACAGATAATGGTTATTCTCAGATGAATATCGCTGTTTATTGCGTGTAGAGGTGCGTGTGTGTACAGTAGTGCGGCAGCGGCACTGAAACGGGGGAGATGGAGACAGACAGACAGACAGACAGACAGGAAAACATGTCAGCCTGCTGCGCCGCACAGCGAAGCTTCGAATACCTTTCGAATATTTCTCACAGAAGCTTCGAATCCCAAAAAATGGTATTCGGGAAAGCCCTAAACTAGACACAAAGTTATATTAAAGAAATATCATTTTTTTTTATTGCACAAAAATATCATGTTCTTCTATAAAATCAGCACAAAGGGCAAGTTGATCATCAAACACCAACGCGTAAAATATCACAGACTGCTTGGAGACTTCGATATTAGATTAACAGAGCTGCAGGAATCCCCAGCAGTGCACGAGGAGCTCACAATCTCTCCAGCGATCTATACAACATTAAAGGTTAAGATTCAACACTACCGACATTCTGCCTTTCTAAGCCGATACTTTCTAGAGTTTTCTAATTAGGTTTGGCAGAATATCAGAGCTCTCCAAATCAACCCAGTACAACAACACCACAAACTACAGCCTTGGAATATGGCCAGTATCAACCCATCTCGACACTTTAAGCTTCACAAAGAATCGATTAGTCAGTTGGAAGAAAATTCATCAGTTAATATTTTGATGATCCATTGATCGTTTCAGCTATTTTTCATGCAAAAGAATTGCTGGCTCCAGCTGCTCAAATGTGAGGATTTGCTGCTTTTTTTGTCTTAAATAACAGATTTAATATCTTTGGGTTTTGTACGGTTGGTCAGACAAAATAAGCTATTTAAAGACCTCACTTTGGGCTCTGAGAAGTTGTGAGGATTTTGACATTTAAATGATTAATGAAGAAAATAGACAGAAGATTTACTGTATATATATTATATAAATTAGAGCTTTCAATCGATTAAAATATTTAACCGCGATTAATCGCAAATTAACCACACATTTTTTATCAGTTCTAAATGTATCTGAAAGGGAGATTTGTCAAGTATTTAATACTCTTATCAACATGGGAGTGGGCAAATATGCTTGCTTTATGCAAATTTATCTATATATATTTATTATTGGGAATCAATTAACAACACAAAACAATGACAAATATTGTCCAGACCCTCACAGCTACTGCATTTAGCATAAAAAATATTCTCAAATCATAACATGGCAAACTCAAGCCCAACAGGCAACAAAAGCTGTCAGTGTGTCAGTGTGCTGACTTGACTATGACTTGCCCAAGACTGCATGTGATTATCATAAAGTGGGCATGTCTGTAAAGGGGAGACTCGTGGGTACCCATAGAACCCATTCTCATTCACATATCTTGAGGTCAGAGGTCAAGGGACCCCTTTGAAAATGGCCATGACAGCTTTTCCTCAGCACAATTTGCTAGCTAACTAGTATGACATGGTTAGTACCAATGAATTCCTTAGGTTTTCTAGTTTCATATGATGTTAGTATCATCACTCTAGCTTTAAAACTGAGCCCACAACAACCTAAAAATCACAATTGTGTAATGCGTTAAAGAAATTAGTGGCGTTAAAACAAATTTGCGTTAACACGTTGTTATATATCAATCGTCTTTTGATAGTCTTTACTAGTGTTATTTGCATTGCTCTTGCTTGATGAAAACACTGTAGTAGACATATGAGTTAACACACACTCACACACACAGATGGCAGCTGCAGTATCAGAGCTGAAGAGAGGTTAACACCAACATGGCATGATATCTTCATGTTGCATTCTGTTTCCTCTTGCAAACAGCTGGTAATTTACATATTCGGAAATGGAGATCAAGTTAAATGTTAGTGATAAACCACAGCAGGAGTAAAACATACTCCAAAAGCATTTTGTAGAACAAGCGCTATGATTAAGAACGTCTCTCGAGTAGTAAGCCAAACATTTGGAAAGCGCTGCGTTGCGCTTCAGTGACGTCGTTGGGAGCTCTGCGCGGCTGGGGCCTGGGCCAGCCTAGATTTGTAGTTGTTTGAGGGATGGGAGCTGTCTTCAGACATGGTGCGCTGATTGTATAATAGCGGCACAAAGGACGACCCAGTCCGTGTAATAACACAGCAGTACTTCAAAGACCCCTGGCTGAGCCTCCCCCTACGCTACAGTAGGGACAGCACTAGTGGGGATCTCCCCAAAGAGGAGACAGCAGGAGTCCAGCCTACTGCTACTACTCTCACTCCCACTGCTTTCAACTCTCTTATCAGCCCTCCCGCTCCTCCCCGCCGCTTTTTTCTCCCCAATTCCCCAAACATTAATCGGTCATAGTGAAGCAAAGCGAAGAGTTGTAGAGTTAACCGAATGCTTTTGAGGAGGATACGCTACTTTTGGGGGGGTTTTATCTTGGAGTGAATGGGAGGACTACAAGTTCATATGCTCACCAGGCAATTAACTTATCATTAACTTGTCAACAGGGGTCCAATATTGTTTATGGCACTCTTGCACAGATCCAGGCGCGCGCACAGTTTGCTTTCTTTGAAGTTTCCCTTTAGCGTCAAAGCTAACCGAAAACAGTTTTGACGTGGCATCCTTCCCCTCGGTGAATTGTTCCACGAATACAATAAAAGTCAGGAGCACCATGTGAAGATGTCAATGATATGTCACATCAAAGCTCATCACACCTGGACGAAGATGACTTTTACTGTACTTTTGATTGAGGAGGTGGTCAAAGAAAGTTCACCGTGCAACACTTCAGGCACCACCTGTTTTTTTTCTCCTCCCCCAAATCTACTAAGAAACAGAGGTGCGGTGTCTGTCAAACTGCCATTCAATGGGATTTACCAATCACCGAGGGGGCTGAAACATGAGGAAAAACAGCCAGGTCTAGATCTACAGTATCTGGGAAAGCTTTCTGCCTAACAGTCCATCCGCAGCAGCTATCTGGCAGGAATCACTGAAGGCCCATTACTGACAGAGAGATAAGGCCGGAGAAAAGAATGCCCCTCAGATAATACCAAAAAGTCAGGGAACATCTTCCTCTGCTTATATCTGCCTCACACGCGTTTAAAAAAACAGGGAGCGCTTGACAATCGGTGAGAAATTGAAACTGTCTCTGCCTTGTCAGGAACTCGCCAACTCTAACCCAAAGTGACCTTGGAGGATTCTCTCTCTCACTTTTTCCCCCTCTCCTCCTCTCTTTTCGGGGACCGGAGGGGAAGAGCTCACCTTGAAATAAGACTCGGGCCGAACCAGACGACAGAAAATGAAGCGTCGGAAACATGACTGTGGTACAAGGCCAGAGCCGCAGATGGGAAATGTCCTGCCTGGTTATGAGAGACACGAGGGCACGAGAGGCCAGACAATAGACTCAACACCCAGCTCAACCGTGTCGTGTCCTTTTCAGATAAAGAAGACCCAATCCTGGCTGTCAGGAAAGAAATCTTTAAACTTATACCGCATATACAGTACCTTTTAAATGTATCCCCTTGTACCACTTAAATGACTCCCTAGCTTCAACGGGTACTCCTTACTATTCATTACCTAGAGGAGCCAAGAAAAGTCCTAGAAATGTACTACGCTCTAAGAAAGTGATGCCTGCATGTAACAAAAAATGGAAAATTGTTAACATCTACCAACCTATTACTGTCTGAGAAACACTGGGGATTTCTCTGTGTCTCTCTTGTTCAATCTTGTCTGTGGAGGATTTCTATAAAACACTAGAAAACCTGGCTAAGTTTTCCTGACAATGTTGAATTCTTACATGAATAAATCTTCCATAGTATAAGCCAGTTTGAAGAAGTAATTTGGCCACACTACTTAAAGGAACAGTATGTAACATCTAGGGGGATTTATTGGCAGATATGGAATATAATATTAGTATGTTTTCTTTCGTATATATCGATATATAAATATATCACCTGAAAATAAGAATCGTGTTTTTGTTACCTTAGAATGAGCCATTTATATCTACATACGGAGCGGGTCCTCCCCACAGAGACGGTCGCCATGTTTCCACAGTAACCCAGAACGGACAAACCAAACACTGGCTCTAGATAGGGCCATTCGCGTTTTCATGACCACCGTAGTTCTGCAACCTCACTGCCAGATGTCGCCAAATCCTACACATTGCATCTTTAAACTAGTTGTCTGCCGCTTATGTTAATGAGGAAATACGCATTTAAAGTGGCAGTAGGCAGTATTTTTGGCATCATTGGGCAAAAATCCCATGATAACCTTTCAGCATATTGTAATTCAAGTGTTCTGAGATATAACTAGACTTCCGCACCTCATTATGGCTCTGTTTTTTAGGCTTTAAAAAATCTAGCCTGTGACGGGAGACTTTGACCAATCACAGGTCATTTCATTGAGAGAGAGCGTTCCTATTGGCTGTGCTCCGGTCATGTGACCGGAACTTGGCGTTCCTTCACCAGATTTCACAATGGCGGTGGCGGCGTCACAAATGTTCTCATTTTACAGCTAAACAGTACACTACAAGATGATTCTGAAAACATTTGAGGCGAGAAATAGGCATTACAGTAACAGAATATTGATTCATATTTGATCAGCGCTGCCTAGTTTGACCGCTTTGTCGGAGTTCGCGAGTGATTGACAGCCGACTCTCATATACAACAGACCTCAGATCAGCTCTGACTGGTTGTTTTCCTCCGGTATGTGAAATCTTGTGGATGCCGTTAGGAGCACCGGAGGAAACAGAGGCACATAATTTTTTTCATGTTACCTGTTTCATGTACTTCTGTCACGATATAGCGACCGTTTTATGAAAATAACTTTTTTTAATCATATTTGCTCCAATCTCGCCTACTTCAGCTTGAAGTTACCTTGAGGAATATGTTTACAATGCTGCTGAGACGTGTGCACGTTGGAATGGATGTTATGGATAAAATAAGGTATAGGTAATCTTATATTGTGATATAAATATATATCGTGATTAAATACATTTTCTGGAAAACAATTGAGAACCTGTTTATAGAGGAGATAACCAGACAGGAATGTCTGTTTTCTGTTTAGTTTACATTGGCTTTACTTTCACATTGTTTGGGGTCCCACAGACCCTGTATGTGTAAAATATTAATCATAATTGATTGAATCAGTCATTTTTTCTCCTTTAAATACTTGTTTTCTTTTTTTCTGACCTTATTTAAACCCAATACGTCGAAAAGTGGTAAAACTGACACAAACTGGGCTTGTACATTTGACGATGGTAACAAAATATGGAAATTCCCATAAAGCATGATTATTTTAGCATGGCAAATAAGAAAATATTTTATGTTTTGTATGTAATGTGGGTTATGCATGAACAAATATATTCAAAAACTTCATCATGTCATCTTACATAGTGAAGTCACTCATGTCTTGGGTCAATTAGAGAATAACCAGAAATCCAAATATTATTATTTGTGATTTAGGAGGGGTAGTGCTACGTAAAAAGTACTGGCATAAAAAACGACATTGTATTTAGCCTTGTGTGAAACAAGGTTAAATACAAGCTGCGGCTTCTGAGACTCCAAATGGAAGTCATTTATTGTAGCATGTCATCAGTTCAAAATTATTTTCATCAACAACTCTCATGAAACGTGTAAAGTATCAACGTGATAAAACACTGAAGTATGTTTCTGGGCTGTTAAAGAGGGCCAGGACAGGTCTCCAGGACCCCTAACAGAACTTAAGGTTTAGTACTTTATACGAATAAAAGAACTTTAACACACTCATGCAGAACATTATATAAAAATTCAATATTGCCATAAAGCAGTCCTGCGACATTTCCCCACAATGACCTATAGAGATATTGTAATAAAAGGACATAAATCACAGTAAAACTTTCCCACATTTGCTGCAACATGTACACAAAGTGCCACACAAAGCGGTCTGCGCCTCGAGACTGCAGCAGCGGGACGCAGGCTGTGTGATGATGAATAGGGATGTCAGACGGCCACAATAGAGGTCGGCTCCTTAACTGGCCGACTGACCCGTCGTTCTAAATAGAAAGGGTGGCCAAACCATTGAGACCGGCCATCAATCTCCTTCCTAAACACAATGATGATTTGCTCTTTACATTCAAACCACTGAGTGAGTGACGAGGAGCAGAACAAAGAGGAGTGTGTGTGTGTTTGCATTTCTGGGCGCTCCTCATTTCCAAGGCAACTATATATATATATATACATGTGTTTGTGCCAACACTGGCACGTGTATGTATATTTTGGGTCTGATATGTGTTCACGTGCTATGATGCATAACCGCCACCCTGCAGCTTTGTATCATGTTTTTGTAATTGTGTTTACACAATCTGTCGAAACCCCGGCGCTTACTCGTATTGGATTGCGCCGCTAATATACCTGGCTGTAATATATTGATCGTCCCTTCCATACTGTATATCCCGCCAACAATTTCACTTGCTAACGAAGTGTGAAATGAATTGTGAGAGCAACATCTTGTCCAATGTATATACAAGCACTCACAGCGATTAGATTCATTTAAATGGGAGGCACGTCGGTTTCCAGTCTGCAGTGTAGCGTCTGCAGTGTACAGCTTGTCGCCAAAACGAGGACAGGCTTACCAAATTTACTTAATCTCGCTTGGTTTATAGAGGCTAAATGGATCGTTCAGTGGAAGACGGCATTTCAGCATTCATCAAGAAGCCTTAAATCCAAACTAGCAATTAGAGAAAAGACCAGAATATGTACATATGGCCATAACCATAAAGAAAGTGAGGGCGGGAAACAAACAGCGATAAATGTGATGAAGAAGGCGGCGATGGTATAACTGAGGGGGAGGAGGAGGTAGAGTATTACGGTGATGAAGAAGTCGAGGAAGATGAAATTGTTGCTAATGATAATGTTGACAATCACTACAGAAATCAGAGTGATTACGGCCGCGCTGATGAAAATGATAGTTTCTGAGACTACGGGATGATCATGATGACGAGCGTAATTAATCAAAACCAATACGGTTTGGGTACATATGAATACATATACCAGAGGCATTTTCTGTAACCGTTAGCAGCTGAGGAACCTATAAGAAAAAATGTTAAATCCAATCAAAGGTCTCAACGCTGTAGGGGAGCTAAATTCCTCCTCGGGGAGACTGGAACCAGCAGAGTTGGAAAAAGTCAGCCAAGTCGTTAATGAAGTTGTGACCAGAGTCACTGCGGTGGAAGGAGATCTTAATCGCCCGCAAGAGTGGAGGGCCGAGACCTGGTCCAGACCCATTTGGTCCACTAATGCTAATTAGAGGGAACGAAGGGACGGTTTGTAATCTGTTCAATTAGCCCAGCCTGGAGATGCGTCCTGTGGGGCCGAGGAGGGATTCAGGCCCGGGACTGCGTGATGTTACTGCTGTGTATGAGCCATAATAGTCATGGTGGCTCTAGTTGCTGCTTTACTCACAGCGCTTTGCGGCAGTCTGCAGTAAAGGAGGTTGTTGTTATGTTACAACCAGAGTTGTACGTGACAAGCACAATAATTTTTTTTTTTATCAAAAGCGAGAGCCTTGAAAGTTGATATGATGCTCATTTTTAGAGATGTTCTGATACTATTTTTTCCTTCCCGATACCGATTCCGATACCTGAAATCGGTAACTTGCAGTATCAGCCGATACCGAGTACTGATCGAATACCAGCGTGATAAAAAATACATTATTATCATTTAACAGCTGTTCACTACTGACCATGTATGGATGTGATTACTATCTTCGTTTAGTGGCCTGGCTCAGGTTAAACCCTTTGTAAAACATGAACAAATACATACAGAGATCAACGCAATAGAACTTTCTTTTGTTATTCAGTTTGAAATATTCATAAATAAATGAAGCTAGGAATAAATCACTTCGTATCCTCTTAACTGTCTCCTCAGTGGACAACCTGTGTGCTAATTCACTTATTACCTAAATTACCGTACATATCGCCGTTTTACTTGTTGGACATTCCACTGTGAAATATTGCCAAACGGCTGACATTTTCTTCGCTCTGACTGTTGTTACACTCTCCACTAGCCCCGCACTGTAGTTGTGTGCTATCGTCACGTGATAAACTACCTGCAATCAGTTCTTCTTCGCTGCTCTAAAACAGTAGTTGCCAGCGGCAGCCATGCTACCTCCAGGGCGACAGCACAGTGAAGGCTACTGTTTTGGAGCGGCGAAGAAGAATTGATTTCCGGTTTTCTGGGTTAATAAATTATGGTATCGGATCAGTGCATAGACTGGCGTACTCGCCGATACCGAATTTTGGGCAGTATCGGTATCGGAAATGCTTTTCCACTCATTTTCAAACTTACCACATCTCTCACAAACTGGATGAATTTTAAGGTCAGACTTTTCTTTCTCCTCCTCTCAATCCTCTTTACGTCTCCCTACACCCTATTACCCTCTTGCTCTTTCTGCAACGCAGCAGAAAACATCCACGTTGTCGGTTAAAGAGTCAGATATAGAGACGGAGACTCTGAGAGTGTGTCAGGTCCCAATCCCCAGTCTCTCTCTCTCTCTCTCTGTGCTGCCTGCCTACCTGGCACCTCTCCACGGCTGTTTCTGTGCCCTGTCAGCAGTACAGCCAGGCAGAGATATGCATCCACCCTGCCCTGTGCTCAGCTCCGCGCCGCGCACTGCGCAGATGTCCACACAATTTACTGCCCACACCAAATTGGATCACTTCTCTGGTGTTTGGAGCCGGCCTCGCACCTGCTGTTTTCCACCTTCTCTCATAAACGACTAAACATCCAGAGATTGGTGGGGGAAGAGAGAACGGAGGTGATTTAAGGAGCAAATTAAACCAGGAAAGCCTGAATGAGATAGAAAAAGAAAGGAAAAGGGGGTTGATGGTTGTTATGAAAAGAGGAGACTTTTTTTTTTTTTTTTTTTTTACTTTTGCAGCTTTTCCTATGTGCACACATCTGTGTCCACAGCTTGCACAGTTTGACCTCAAAGGCAGCCATGTAGTCTGCCAGGTCACCAGAGTGTCGTCGAGGTTAAGCGCAATCTGACATCTGATCAGCTGTGATTCGACTGAGTGACAACTCCATTTTCTCGAGCTGGTTGTCTATAGATCACTACAGTAATAGGAGAAAGGACATGTGCGTGTGCCTGCGTTTTCTGTTAACACGCGTGTGCGCATGTGAACCCTGAGGGATCCTGGCAGGTGGTGGCACACTGTCGAGATCAATTATTGATCCCTCCTGGACTGCCAGGTGTGAGATACTACTGCATCACACTCAGATGCGGCCTCATAACTCGTCATCGCAGAGATGGCAAGAGAGAGGGACCGAGCAGCAACAGAATAACTGGGCCTTCAATCCAGCAGCAATCTTGTTGTTGTGTGTCATGAGGTTGGAGAGTACACGGCGACCCTATCACCACACATCACACAGGAGGATCCTGCGAAATCCTGGATTACTTTCAATGCCTACATCTTTTGAAAACTAACTGCAAGGGCAACCACAATATGGTTAGGCAACTAAAACAATCAGTTATAACAAAAGTTATGGGTAATTGTGGTTACATTGCTACAATACATGCTGTCACTTGTGGACATCGCTGTCCATAATGTACAAATTATAGCCAGTACATACTTGGATAAACACACATTTACATATTTACACTAGGGCTGTCAAAGTTAACGTGATAATAAAGCGTTAACGCAAATTCGCTTTAACGCTACTAATTTCTTTAACGCATTAACGCAAACGATCTTTCGGAGGTTGTAACGGGCTCAGTTTTAAAGCTAGAGTGAAGATAGTGGTATCATCATGTGAAACTAGAAAAACCTAAGGAATCCATTGGTACCAACCATGTCATACTAGCTTGTCGCGAATGAGGTTAAATAACGCTCCAAAAGTGCGCGCTAAATTTTGGCGAAGGAAAACTGGCATGGCCATTTTCAAAGGGGTCCCTTGACCTCTGACCTCAAGATATGTGAATGAAAATGGGTTCTGTGGGTACCCACAAGTCTCCCCTTTACAGACATGCCCACTTTATGATAATCACATGCAGTTTGGGGCAAGTCATAGTCATAGTCAGCACACTGACACACTGACAGCTGTTGTTGTCTGTTGGGTTTGAGTTTGCCATGTTATGATTTGAGCATATTTCCAATGCTAAATGTAGTTCTTGTGAGGATTTTTGGACATTATGAGTCATCGTTTTATGTTGTTAACTGATTTCCAGTAATAAATATATACATACAGTTTTGTAAAGCAAGCATATTTACCCACTCCCATGTTGATAAGAGTATTAAATACTTGACAAATCTCCCTTTAAGGAACATTTTGATACAGATACAGATACAAAATGTGTGATTAATTTGCAATTAATTAACTATGGACAATCATGCGATTAAATATTTCAATTGATTGACAGCCCTAATTTACACAGATTTTTAATATATATCAGTGTCTAAAGTTACTACGAGGAACTTTAATTTTGTTGATTTTGGCGGTCCCTGTGGACAACAGCGGTAGTGTATCGGAGCACCAGAGTCCCTTTAGAAAACCTCTCATTTTACTGCAGCAGGGTCTGACAGTCTGCCCTGTGCAGTCCTGGTTCTGCTTCTCCCATGCCTCATTTCCCTCCAGCGGGCCCAGGCCTGGGCCTCCAGCAGCGTGGTGTCTGTGTTGGCTCCCAGTGGAGACCATCGGAGCAGCGAGGCGAAGCTCTGCTCCTGGCCGGAGGAGGAGCCGCTGCTGCCGAGCGCGGAGCTGTCTACCTCGACTGCAGGTCGAAGGTGGCAGTGAAGCCGGATCTCGATCTGTCTGCGGTGGGCTTGTCTCTGCAGGAGGCCATGCTGGATTCCTGGAACCTGCATGATTTTGCGCGGAATCCTACCCGGTGGCACCGATGACAAGCATTAAGAATAACTATATAGAAATAGCCAATCTTCTCGCTGATGGTCTCGTTAACTTATGTAGGTCATATAGAGGCATCAGTATTACATTGAGACTGTTTCATAACCAGTTAAAGGTTCCTCACAGTAACTTAAAAGTAGGTAATGTTTTAACCCTAATTGCACAAATTAAAGACATAACGAAATACTCTATTAAAGACTTTCAGATAAAAATCTGTCTGTGATTGTAAATCTTCTGTGTGCAGCCTATCAAACTAAGAGATCTCCTTATCTGATATGTATTTGGTTTGAGTCCCTTTTATCTGGTATAATTATGAGCAGTCCGACACTTAGCAACATCTACATTCAATCAGGTTATTGGGTTGAACTGTTTATCACAGTAATTACAGAGAATCACCATGTGTTTCCCACTGACTACGACAGTCGAATGTTCATTCAACAGCCGGCAGTAGCTCCTCCATATGGATTTCACATGAGAACCTATTATTAGATGGGCATCTTGCCTTTCTTATTTGCTGCATATTTTATCCATAAAGGTGTTCTTCAAGTTCTATCTCGGGGGAGTAAATTGTCATTCGGACAATGTAACTCCTGAAATTGTTCTTCAATAATATTTCTGACTGGACTTCATTATCATCTTCTAAGTTGTATATGCTTTATACTGTATAATAGAGGTTAAGTTTATTTATTCTCCTATCTTTTCAATTTACAGGAATTGTATTATTTTTTCTCTAATATAGTACTTTTGCTTGGTGAGCACCAGTACTGTTTCTATTCTTTCAGCTAATAGCCTATATACTGTAATTGTTTTCTCAGTTGCTAAAAGCATGCAAATCAAAAATAATCAGCCCGAGCCTAATAGTGTGCACAAACTCATTTACTGTCCTCCTTTCTCTTTCTCCCATAATGCAGCATTAAATATACAGTAATACACCCTCTAACTACTGGTTTTGCTGCTTTACATGGCAACATGGGCAAATTTTCCTGTTGTATTTTAATCTGAAATTCCTCCACCTTTAACAGTAAGTTATTAAATGCACGGTATGTCATTTCTGCCATGAGGACTCTCTCAATCAAACAATAAAAGACGGACTTTGACGTCGCAAAGTAGCATAGGATCATGGGAGTTGTATTTATTGTTAAGCAACCACCATTGCCGATGCAAATCTATCTGATGTAACTCAGACAGAAATCATGTTCACGGATGAAATAATGTATTCAAGTTTTATTCGTGTTACGTTTGGTCACGTTTAGTCACACTATGTCATTTCATTCTCATGAAATAGCCGCAAGTAATGTTAGCTTCGGCGACAGAACGCGCAGCAAATGGCAATGAATAATCAGGCTCCATCACAAGTGAGCAATATAAACAATAGTATACAATAGAGTGGCTCGCAGACTTCCTTCCTCACTCCCTGACGTGTCATCTGGTTTTTCCGCGGAAGTTAGAGCAAAGGGGATATGACACCATTGACAGGTGACCGAATGAAACGCACCACTACCTTGAATAAAATCACAGATTTCTCTGGGTTTGAAGATTGTTGGAAAAATTTGGCATAATGTAAGTGCACAACTCTACCAAATACATACTGTAACAAAGGTAGTCGTAAGTCTGGAGCTGCTCCATAGACAATGAATAGGAGGCTGATTTTATGGACCCACTTAATGTTTGTTTTCTTCTTTTTTTTTATACCAAAATGAACTTTATTCTATTGTAGTGTTCTCAGTTGTGAAACAGAAAATGTACCCATATACTCAGAACATTCTCCTGGGTGCTCTCAGTGTTATCTAAAGCATCTCTCCCAATTCATGGTCTGTGGAGCAGCTCCACACTTTATACCCTATGACATCACACGTTTGAGTTTAAGCACTCTAGTTTTTGGACTTGGGAGAGAGTTGTTCATGTTTGCTAATATTTTTTTGGACTGTCAATAACCATAGGAATAACATGTATGAATTCTGACAATGGGCATAGTTCCCCTTTAATGCGGAAATGTCACATATTACACCTTTAAGTCTCCCAAAAGTGCAGAGCCCTCTTCAAGGTGAAGGTTAAGCTTTATGCTTTTTTTATGTTCTGATATCATTTGGTGCATTACTGCACCCTTGATACTGTTCACTGTTCCTGTAATATATCCTTGACTTCAAAGATTTGAAAAGTCAAATTTTATTTGCCACCCTTCTCATTATTTGGCTTGTCATGTCAGTGTCTATTACTCTAGTATCTGTAACTGGATAAATTATGATCTTTGCAACAGTGGTTATCACCAGGCTTTCAGATCATAACAACCTTTTTCCTACAGGGGGTCATAGATATTCAAAAGGAAACCATTGCGCAGTCAATGGTCCCTATCACAATTGCATTTATCAGCTTCCCTCTTTTCTACACATCCAGTAAATGTTTTCTTTGTCCCTTACATATGATAAAATAACGTTCTCTGGTTGCAGGACTCACCGAGTCTTTGGCTGTATTGTCCGTGTGCACTTAGTACCACAAATGATTCTGTAAGTGATGAAAACATAACTGACTCTAAATCAGTATTGCAGCATATTCACACTCCCCATTTCGGTGCAGATAGGAGGCACATTCAGAGATTAGCTAAATGATGAGGTAATTGAGGAGACAGTGGAGGAAATGAGATCAGATTATAGCAGTTTAAATCATAATAGCCTTCTTTTTGAAGTGGATTATATAATACAGCAGTGATGATTAGAGCTAATCCATGACCACAGAGCATGGATAATGGGAGCATCAGTGAATAGATTGCCAGAGTTTGAATGAAACGATGGTTTGGTTTCTGTAATTACATCTGTCATTTGTTAATAAAACCATTCTGCGGAGACCCACCGTCACCGGCTTGGTCATCCCAGCTCTGCTGTGTTAACAAACGGGCAGGTGGACTGGCAAAGGTGGATGATAATCAGAGAGATGCTTTGAATGAGATCCAGCAGAATTTGAAATATCCGTGATTAAAGCGATGCTGAGCCAGAGCGGTGTGCGGGATTTGTTCTACTAAAATAAGACCGATTCGTCCAATGGCACCTGCAGAAAACCTTACTCAGGAGGTTTGAACATTTTCTCTCCTGAAAAGCAATAATGTGCAAAAGGCAATCCAGCCTGAGAGAGCCATAATGGTAAGCAGCCACTCCTGCAGAGATGCATGCCCTGTCAGAGGCAGCGCCAAAAAGCCCCTGGAACTAAAGAGCGAGGATGTCACCTCGGCCATTTTGGCACAGAAGACACCTGGAGGGGACCTTATCACCTCCATCATGATGAGCACCCCACTCCCTTCCTCTCAGAACTACTCATGGGCTCCCTTTCATTTGTCACATTTCTCCTTCATCAGAGCTCGTCAAAGAAACACTTGTGCGCCTTTTTTCCATCTTCGCTGGCCCCATTCTTCTCTCTTTCTACTCTTTTGTATTCTACATTCACCGTCTCTCTTCATCTCTCTCCTCCAGGCTCTATGTGCCATCTCTGATGCTCTATGCAGGCCGGGAGGGTGCTGGGAGTAAATAGGCATGAGGGCATCAAGCACATCGCTCCCTGGCAGAGAGAGACGGGGGGAGGGATCATCAGCAGAATATTGAGAAAAGCACCCTGACAAAAGGAATCAGACGGCAAATGGAGTGTGTTGAATCATTCAGAGGCTAAACAGCGGGGTAGCACATCAATATAGTGGCTGATAGGTGAATGGTGTGCGTGCACGTGTGTTTGTCTGTGTGCATGACTTTGCAACTTTGTGCTTCATTTAACGCGATGCTAGCCAGCTCGGGAAAATAACTGCAACTAATGTAAAATAGTTACCCAGTTGCAGCACTTAAATGGATTCTGATTGTTGTAATTTACGGAAAAGGCAGGTCACTGGGAGTTTGTGAGGAGGGTCTGTACAATGTCACTTGGATTGAGGATTAAGGCTTTAAAGTGTATGTTAATGTTAGGGCAATCACAATTAATCGCACATCAATCGATTGTCCATAATTAATAGCGATTAATCGCAAATTAACTGCACATTTTTTATCTGTTCAAAATGTACCTTAAAGGAAGATTTGTCAAGTATTTAATACTCTTATCAACATGGGAGTGGGCAAATATGCTTGCTTTATGCAAATGAATGTATAATATATATATTGGAAATCAATTAACAACACAAAACAATGACAAATATTGTCCAGAAACCCTCACAGGTACTGCATTTAGCATAAAAAACATGCTCAAATCATAATATGGCAAACTCAAACCCAACAGGCAACAACAGCTGTCAGTGTGTCAGTGTGCTGACTTGACTATGACTTCCCCCAAACTGCATGTGATTATCATAAAGTGGGCATGTCTGTAAAGGGGAGACTCGTGGGTACCCATAGAACCCATTTTCAGTCACATATCATGAGGTCAGAGGTCAAGGGACTCCTTTGAAAATGGCCATGACAGTATTTCCTTGCCAAAATTTAGCATTATTTAACCTCCTTTGCGAATAGCTAGTATGGAATACAATGGATTCCTTAGGTTTTCTAGTTTCTTATGATGCCAGTATCTTCACTCTATCTTTGAAACTTAGCCCGGTACAACCTCTGAAAGATTGATTGTGTTAATGCGTTAAAGAAATTAGTGGTGTTAATATACACAGCGCTAGTTAATTTACATTTGAAAGCATTGCTTGTTCATCAGTAAATAAACTGAATTGTGGTTCGTATCTGTGTTATGTAGGAGGGTGAGATGAGGTAGGAGGTAAAGACAGCAGCACAAGGCTGTGTTCCTTTTATGTAAACATGCTGCAATTTTAATGGCCACTAACGTCCTCAGCAGGCCCCCCCCTGTGAGGAACGGAGGGGAGGGAGGATGAGCGGAGGCTTTCAGACCACTTTGCTCCTTTCAATCCGTCAATTTTGCCCTGCTTTTCCCATCCTCCCTCTCTCCTCATCTTCCCATCTTCTTTCACCTAAGGTCTACTCATGCATGTTATCACTAAGCTGGCAGCAGTGGGAGGCTACAGAGGAATTCTCATACCCGAAACGCTCCCCCGGTGCCATCCGACCCTCCGCCACTCCATCTCCATTTTCACTGCCATCGCTCCACAGCTGTCCCGCTCTCTCACTACTGTAACCATTATACCATCGTCCCTGCCCGGCATCCAATGTGTGTGTGCCATAACTAATGAGTTCCTCCTCTCGTCTGCATAGTGACAGGCTGGTTGTGTTCTGTGAGCCGGAAAAAGAAGTCTCTGATAAGCAGAGCGGACTTCAAACAGGTGCGACAGGTTTGCATTTCTCCCGCCACCTACTGACTCCCTCCTCCTCCTCCCAGCGGAACCAAAACGCTGCAACTAAATCCACAATCCTGCACCCTCACCTGCTGCTGGCGCTCCATTATACGCCCCTGCAGTTACCGTGCCACTCCGGGCCATAACCCAGATATGTGTGCCAGTCACGCAGTGATTCTGCATTGACGATGATGACAACCCCGCACTGCCATTCAACAGCTATGCCCCTCAGTATCAAGTATCAAGTGGACATGCCATCAGAGGAAATTTGATTGAGTGAGCATAAACAAACGAGCCACTGTGCCTGCACAAATACACAGATAGGATGATACCATGGATGACGATGTATTAAGAGAACTGGATACAGCGTTGGAGGCGGGGCCCCGTTCATTCCTATGAAAGTTGCTCAGTGGCGCATGATGCCAAAATGGCTCGGCTTCCGACTGGAAAAGTACCCGGATCTTCCGGCGATCTTCCGCATCCATTGGACCCATGGAGCAGGCGCAGTAGCGTTCGCTCGGTCACATGGCTCGGTCACGGGGTCACTGTCATCACGGCTTGCTAACTCTGCCTCCCAGCTCTCGCTCCAGCCTCAGTCTGGGTCTCATTCACATGAACGGAGGAAGAGAAATAACTCTGGATTCAGCTATTAGTACATTATACAACTTTTAGGACCTAATGATTTAAATAAGGGATATTCAAGTGTTCATACTGGGAAGTTGATTCACCTTAAAAAAAATTATCTGCTGAGTTACAGACATCGCTTTCCCAATGTAAGTCTATGGGAAAAAGTCTTTTTGGGCCCAATGGCATCACGTGACGGACACAGAAGTTGTAATACCGTCGTTTGGCCACTACGAAATTGGCATCAACGACCGGCTCTCTTCCTTGGGGTTTGGATGATACACTACATGTTTGTGCATAAGAGGAGGGGGGACACTCCTTGCTTGCAGTTCTGGTGTCCTTTGCTAATAGGTTGTATCCAAGTTCTTTCACATACATTCAACACAGCAACGATTATCCTCTCCACCAGCCACATGTTTCAAACTTGTTTTAAAGCAGCTGTAATAATCACACAGTGTCTTTTTATGCGCAAATTGAAAAGGCGAAGAGGACGAGCGAGTGAGGAGGACGGTGGGGCTCAGGCAGCAGGGAGCATGGACGAGGTGGGAGAGTATAACACAGCGCAGGATCACCTGGTCAAACATCATGCAGGTAGACTTCCAGCATGTCCGGTTCCTTGTTCAAGATGTCTATGATGCCCTACCAAGCCCGGCAAACCTGCACGTCTGGGTCAAGAGCGAAACACCTTCCTGCCCGCTTTGCTCTGGAAGATGATCCTGAGAACATATCATCGGCAGCTGCCCAAAGGCCCTTGGGGAAGGTCGCTATCGGTGGCACCGTGACCAGGTGCTCAAGGCGGTTGCTGAGAGCACAGCCACTGCCATCAGCAACACCAAACAGCACCACTCCCCAAAGAAGGCAATCACCACCTTTGTCAAAGCTAGAGAGAAGCCCAGACCACAACCTAAAATAAGGACGGGCCTCCTCCACACAACCTCTGACTGGCAGCTGCACGCCGATCTGGGCAAGCAGCTGAAATTTCCACAGCATCACTCCGGCCAGACATGATTATCATCTCTGAAGCAACAAAACAACTGATCATGCTTGAACTCACAGTGCCCTGGGAAGAGTGTATCGAAGAAGCCAATGAGAGGAAATGCACAGTACCAAGTACCAAGAACTGCTGGTGATGTGCCAGGACAGAGGCTGGAAGACGCACTGTGAGCTCATAGAGATGGGCTGTAGAGGCTTTACAGGAAGCTCACTCTGCAAAGTCCTCAACCAATTGGGCATTATGGGGGCAGCAAAGAAGAGGGCCATTCGATCTGCGAGCGAAGCCGCAGAGAAAGCCACCAGGTGGCTTTGGATTAAGAGGGCTGATCCGTGGGTGGTTGCTGCTGGGACGCAAGTCGGGGCTCGATCAACCCCGGCCGGGTCGCCTGGGCGAGGGTGTCGGATGTTGAGAGACCCGAAAGACCCAATGACCCCAGGTCACATCACTGAGGATGCGTCCCAGCTCATCCAGAAGATGTATCTTCCACACAAAATGTGAAAAACAGTTTTTACACTTTGCTGAGGTGGAAAAGTTGGTGTATTGTTTAAAGGAAAATGGGACAATAGTGCAGTGGAAACAGGCTTATCGAATTCATGTAGTGCATAATACATGAAGCATGTGAATTAAGAAGATTAAGAAATGCAGTATTCCCATCACATTTTTCAACAGCGTTTTCATTTTGTTTTTGAGGTTTGACTGGTGCTCTTGTAATCACGTCATCTCGTTGTGCCCTCTTCTTCTGCAGTGATTTAAAGGTACCCAACTGGAGAATTAGTGCCACTTGTAGCACATCTGTATCTCCATGAGCCAACTCCTTCATTTACATAAGTGGATGGAAACTTGAATTACTTTGCATTTTCTTTCGCAGTTTTCCAGTAAAGTCATTTAAAATGTGCACTAAATTTGGACGGGAACCAGCTAATGGCACATGTGGAACATGGCTCACCGAGCGAGCAGAATGCAGATGAGCTTCTTGAACAGTAAAGTGTGTCGTTTTCTGCAGTCAGAGAAGTGAGGTGCAAACAGATGGCCAAACAACGACGCAGCCAGAGGCAGACGATTTGGCTTTTAAAGTAGAATTTATCATTCAAAGTCTGGTCATTTATGTTATCGACCCAACTTATTCTGTAGTAAAATTAAACAAGATGAATAAAATGAGTAGTATGATGCACAGAAGTGTGGTTATTTTGCAGCAGCCTGGTGTTGCTTGTGCGTGATTTAGTGAATGGATCTCTGTGTGTAATGGCGATGCACTTTGGGATGGAACTTTTTAAATCAGTAGCTGCAGAGAGAACACACACATAGTGCCTGTCTTGCAGCCCTCAGATGACTATGTAGGGGTTTTAAAGCAGTTGTAAATGACACATGCTGCACTCGTAAGAATCACCGAATGAATCTGTAGCTCAGCTCAGGAGTGGCAGCCTTACTGGCCATTTCCTCCACATTACAAAAACACATATCCTTCCACTTACCCATAGTGGTATCTATCCCTGCAGACAGGTTTCGGTTTTATGTGCCCAGCTTTTCAGCACTTATGAAATTTCTGCTGCTACCCGATACAATGACGGTGATCGGAATTTGTGTGTCTGAAACAAAGTTTAAGTTGCTGAACGATCCACATATTTAAATATGGCTTTTCAGACCAGTTGATGCAACTCAACACTATGCCTTCATCTTTGCCCAATAGGCGTGTGAATGACACGATAATGCGGAAGGCAAAAGTGTACAAGAAGAACGCCGTTCTTGCTTATGGCGTGTCATTTGTATGCTGTGTAGTCTGTACTGGCTGCATTGTAAATCTATCCACATGAATATGCTACGCTCAGAGCTAATGACGTAGAATATAAAGTGAGAAACACTGGAGGGGAGGTGGATGGGTCCAACAAACACAGGGCTTTCAACCAGGAGACCGGTGTTTTGTTTTCCAAGTTATGTTACTGATGTTTGTGACGTGTTTTACGCACTTATGTTACGTTGTTTCCGTACGCATTGTACTTAGTTTACGTACTATCTTACTATCTTAAGGCCAAACATCATGTTTTTCCTGATGTTTACCTTCATACACTTGTGTAATCACACCTCGGCAAGGCAAAACGTGACACTGACGCACTATCCTCTAGTGGACAGGTGGGTCTATTACATGCTTTGGCGTGACATCAGGTTGAATGCTCCCCCTTTACCCTCTGTTTCAAGCTCTACCTGCTTCTGCCAGACATCACAGTCTAAATGATATGTAATCACTACTCTTAGAGAAGAGAGAGGAAGAAACAAGGAAAGAGAGGCGAGTAGAGCTGATGGAGGACAAAATATGCAGCACTTTCTCTAAAAGTAGGGAGTTTGTCCCAACCTCTTCCTTTTCTCACCCTCTCTTTTTCCTCTTACACGTCTTCTCTATTTGCAGCTCATGTTGGACACCAAAACATGAAAAACCTGGAGGAGGGATGTGGTGTACTTGTGTATGTGTTTGGAGATTACTTGAGAACACATCAGAGCTAACTAAAAAAGAACAGTCAGAAAATAACTGAGCGAATTGGTTTGTTGAAAAAAGAAAGTCATACACAGCTGTCACAGATATTGCTTTATGCTCTTGTTCTTTCAAGTGTTTTTGCAACCTCATGCACCCGTGCGCACACACACGTGCATTCTCCACAAACACACACGCACACACAAAGCCATAACAGAAGTTGCAAATCGTGCGATACATAATCTTGAGATGACAGTGTAGCGAGAGTTCAGCAAACATGTAAAGATGGATGTGGCAATAATTTAAAAGCAAGGTGCAGCCATGCTTGTAGAAAATAGAAAGAGGTTGAGAAAGTAAAAAAAAAGAAGAAAACATTAGAAAAGAGATATGCTAGCAGAGGATGTTTCAGAAGCAGAGGTGAGGAAAAGAGAGGGAGGGTGAACGAGTTCTGAGCAACCTCAAGCTTCCCGGCGCAGTGTGAACAAGGTGAGGTCATCTCTCGGGGAGCTGGGGCTGAATTCTAATCACAGCAATAAGGTCAACGGAGTAATCCCTGTCCGCTGAAATGTAACTGTTCCCCTGCTGTGACACGGCTCCCCACGCACAGCATCACAACAACCAGCTATCGATCACACACTAATTAGGAATGGATGAGGCCTACTGTATGCTGTGTATAGGATACAAGGGACACACAAATGTGTGTACGCACGTACGCAAGATAATTAAATATATCGCTTTTAAACACACATGCGCACACACTGGTGTGACTAAGCTGTTTGGCTTACGCACAGTCTCCTGGGGTGGGAAGTCAGGTGAGTAATCTCAACCTGAATTGAGCACAGGCTGGGAGGAAAAGGAAATGGGACTGAAGGATTAAGATGAACCACCTAACACGGCACACACACACAAATACAGGAGGAACATCACAGTATTTTATTGGGATCAGTGGTGCTACTGGGAAAAAATGAATGTGTAATAGGGCTGTCATCGACCAAAGAAATTAATTCTTCTAAATAATATAGATAAATAAATTCTAAATCTTGTGTTTATGCTCATAAATTTCATGGAAATAAGTCCTTCAGCATGAAAAAAGCATAAGAAATGAATAATTGACTAAAGAAATCTAAGACCAAAACGACCTATTACTCAAGTAATTCATCAAAAGGGGACATCCCTACTGTGTAACTAACTAGTTTACAGTGGTGAGAAATCTGGATTATGGATTTTCATCAGATTGGTATTAGACTGAGAAACACGGTCAGCGTGAACTGCTGACCTCGCTTCACATGCTAAAGGGAAACTGGAACTACCGACCATAAAGGAAATGTTTATGTATGTTTTTTTTTGTATGTATGTATGTAGTGTTTCCAGCAACTACAGAGGAAGTGCCCACGCATGCATGTACATGCATTTACAGTATGTAAAGTGGGGGTGGGCCATATGAATAAAATCTTCTATGTGTGGGTGGACCCGCTGGTTCCCATTTCAAATGTTCTTCAACATAGAAACACGGGAGTTTCACATCAATACATACATATCTGTGTTTATTATCTTCGCCGACCATTTACATAAGTTACTACGAGCAACCACGGAAGCTTTGGGCTGAAAGTCACCAGATAACACGGTTAGCAGACAGTAAAGTCACTATGACTTGCCACAGCAGTAATGGTGGTGCCGCTAGATCATCAACACACAAAGCGTTCGCTAGATTCGTCCATATGTAATTATATATCATGATATTGATATACAGCATATTGTGATATATATGTCAGTTTTGGGCTAATCAGGGAATTTAATACTTGAAAAATCAAGGTATGATTGTCATGTCATTAATGCAAAAATCCTGTAAGTCTATATTGCCGTCGTAATATATCATTATAATCCTTCTGAATAATTTGCATCATTGGCTGCAATGATCTAATACAGCCTGAAATATTAAAGGTACATTTGATAACATTCAGCCACTAGATGTTACATTCTCCCTCCCCCGTTCCATTGCTTTTACTGCACAATAAGTCATTGCCAGTCAATCTCAGCCATTTATCCGTTTTTTCCACACTAACTGACGACCCAGAGATACCACGTGATACCAACGTCATTTTACTATTGGCTCACAAGCCTTGTTAGAAGTGGGAACTGAACGTCAGATATCTTCCACAGAGATAAAGACCCACCAACTTTTTTTTAAATGATTAATTCACAATTTCAGGAAAAGCCCTACTTTTATTTGGCACCTTTCTAAAGGCTCTGTGGATGTATTATTTTCTAAAAAATATTCGTCTACATAAAAATGTTATCAGTAAGACCTTTAAAGGTATGAACGGCAAAAACAAAATCTCTGGTAGCAGACAAATTTCTATTGTACAGTCAGTACCACAGTCACTCAAAGCAACAGTAAAGAGGGCGCAGTATGCTCTGCCATCGTGGTTCAAGCCATGTAAACTAACATCTAGATGGGAGCGACAGCATGGTCATAGTAACAAAGAATGAGACCGCAACACCGCTGCTAGTATGTGCGTGTGCATGCTTGTGCGTGCACTGTAATGCGTGTGGAAAAACACGTGAAGCAGTCCTCGTCAGAAAGAGTAGAGGGAAGAAACGACAGCAAGTTGCAGCGAGAAGGAAATGCCTGGAGAGAAGAAGCACATTCAAAGAGCACAAGAAGTCGAAAGAGAAAGAAAGAATAATCGTTCTTTTAAAGAAAAGGATAAAAGGAAGTAAGTAGGGGGGGATGGAGGATCATTATACTGTACACACACACACACACACACACACAGATTTATGAACATGAGAAAAAGCCACGGTGGTTTTAAAGCTATGGGCATAATGACTCTTAATTTGCATTGAGTCTATATTCAAGTCAGCATTATGGTATTCCATATGAAGCAATGATTGATGAGCCTCGCTCTGGTGACATTATTAAACTGATCCAACTCATTAACATTTTAACTACCTGGGTGCTTTGGTCAGAAGGGCAAAAGGGAAGGAGAGAGATGCTAATGTAATGCAAAGATTTTATACAGTTTTATTCACTTGGGCGACACTTTTTCAACGTGTTAAGGCTTAAATTCAAATTCACATTGGATAGAGACACGGTGTTCTAGATTTTGACGGTTGCATCAATGTATATGTTATTCCCGATACGGCTTCATCTCTCACCTCTATTCTTCAGTCTCGCCTCCTTTCAGTCAATTACCCTGAGCACAGTTTTATAATATACACGCTACCAGTCTGCTGACTAAGACACACATTATCTATGCATCCACGGAGGATCACAAACAACAGCTTATTGCTCATAAAACGCAGCCAGGCTTTAAACCCCACACATACACACACATACAGACACCTAACCTACGCAGAAACTGTTTTTCATTCAATTATCAGCATGTCTCTGCAATCTAAAACAGCTTAGAGACGGACAGGGCGCCGTAAAAACGGGCTGTGAATTCTGGCCTCCATAGCCGTGAGAAACAAAAAAAAAAACGGCGGCAATACGTATAACACCGAGCCACAATTATACCACCTCCGTCTGCCTCTGCTGCTCTCAGACAAATGGATAGGTAGATTAGTTTTGCACTTGACTGGTTTTGTCTGGCAGCTCCAGCCGGTGCCCGTGTCACACGCTGACGACAAGGCCACCACTTCCCCAGGTCTGGGCGCAGCTAGACAGACTCATTTGGTCTGCTGCAGGGGCTCTAACTGTCAACGGCAGCCCGCCTCCTGTTCACCGCAAACTGGATATACGTACAGGAGCGCATAGATGGATCCACGAGGGGAACATAGACGGCGTTATGAAGATATGAGGGATGAGTAGAAGGGTTATTTGTAAGGATGGATGCAGTGATGGATGAAAAGAAGGATGTAAGGATGGATGGGTGATGAGAGATGAGATTCATGGGAGGGGGTGGGCGATAGAGATAAAATGTTCTATCAACAGTCTCTTACACCACAACAAAGATATACAGCACTGGGAGATATTGACAAATTCAAATACTGTGACATTGTCTAACAACTATCTTCTGAAAAAATAGCTTGAAATCAATAGGTAATATAATGCGGCGATCACTATTGATGCTTCAGGAAACACTGTGATTTTATGATAACCAAACAAGTAGGATGATTCACCGTGCCGTTTTATTGAGCTTTAACACTCAAATAAGAAACCCCCCCCCCTCATCCCTGCATGTTTCCATCTGACATTCAGACTTAAGTGTCACAGTAAAGATAAACTTTATCTTTAACCTTTGAAAGTTGACCTCTGCATTTAACCCATCCTAAGCATTTAGGAGCAGTGGGTGACTTGGGGCTCAGTGTCTCGCTCAAGGACACTTCGACGTGCGGACAGTAGAGGCCGGGGATCGAACCGCCAACTTGTGATTAAAGGACGACCCGCCTAACCCACTGAGCTACAGCCACCATGTAAGTGGGTGCATGCACAAAACCAGCAGCCCGGTCGCACGAAAAGGCATATGAATGACAGCATATTGCGCAAGGCAAAAGCGTGTAATAAGAACGTCGTTCTTGCTTCTGTGTGTCATTTGTACGCCGTGTATATCCGCGTAAATATGCTACACTCAGAGCTAGTGACGTAGAATAAAAAAGTGAGAAAGACTGCTTATGGCGGGCGGGAGGGAAGGTGGAGGGGTCCAAAAAACACATGACTTTCAACCAGGAGACCGTTGTTTTGTTTTGTAAGTTACGTTAGTGATGTTTTGACATGTTTTCCGTATGTATTTTACTTTGTTTTCCGTACTTATTTTAAGGCCAATCATGACGTTTTTCCTAACCCTAACTAAGTGGTTTTGTTGCTTAATCCTGAGAGAGTGGTTTTGTTGCTTAATCCTAAGAGAGTGGTTTTGTTACCCCCTGCTGGTAGTGCACCTTCATACACGCGTGTAATATTCACGCCTCAGCGAGGCAAAACATGACACTGACACAATATCCTCTGGTGGACAGGCGGGTCTATTACACGCTTTGGCGTGACACCAGGTTGAAACCAGAGCCTTAAAGGGAATGCAGCCAATATTAATGTGCTTTCTCAGCTTTGACGAGACAAAATATCTGCCGTGATAATGGTCTCTTTTTTTTTTTTTTAAATGTACACTTGCAACTCATTTCTCTTAAGCGGTAATCAGGCGATACATCGTTGGAACCTGTTCATTTCGAGCACCTTTAAAGACGCTGAAAAGACAATGTTTTAAAATATACCCACAGGTGATTCATTGAAGAAAAAAGCAGAACAAATAAAGTGGAGAAACATAACAAATGCAGACATACAGAGCGTTACGGATCACTCAAGTTATCTCCACGACCACCACCATCAAACCACCAAAACACCAAATGAGGAAATACCTTCTGTAAGAATCAGTCCCTCCAGTAGAGTTCAAAGACTTGAAGAATATATGCCAAGAAGCATTGAACACTTCGCTAAGACACTATATTGTTTTTGCTTTAATTTGTCACCCATCTTGACATCAGGATGAGGGACAATGATGATGAATGACTAAAGAAATGAATGCCAGGAAAGATGCATGGATGTGTGGAGAGATAAATATAGGAATGCAGTGAATTAGGGGAGAATAAAAGGGTTTGATGGCTACAGAGAGGATGTGGATGAGAATAGATGAGCACAATAGAGGCCGGTGAAAAGAATCACAATGAACCGCATGGCCTAAAAACTGTGCAATTCATGAGCGTATACAGTACGTCAAGGCTCTCTCTCTCTCTCTTTGTGTGCATGTCTGCCTCTGTCCCGGAGCAGACAGGTGTAGCCGCAGCCCAATAAACAGAGAGGCTAATATTTCAGTGTCTTGTCTCCATGCTAAGAATAGTCAGCCACGCGTCTGAAGCAGCGACTCACAGAGACAGGATGGCCTCAGCTCACACAGAGCAGGAATCTTACTGCCATACCGATGTGTAAACAGCATTTCTGTTTAGTACACGTGTGCATGCACACCACATGCCCCATCTTGGACTCTATTTCGGCCACAGCCGCAGCCAGATCTCTTCCCATCTCCCATTTCACTCCTCGGGCCTATATGTATCTCTCCTCTTGCTTCTGCAGCACCCATCGGGCCCCCGGGGGACAACAGGCTGCTGCTGGGTTGTCAGGCTGCAGAGCCCTCAGAGACGGGAGGGATGACAACGTACGTCCCTTCGGGGACAGAAGGAGAGATCGGAAAGCAGAATGGAGGGACAGAGAAGAAGAGAACGAGAGAAGAGAGCGCAGAAGTGGGATGTGATTTAACCCCACAGAGGTAATACAGTGTGTGAGTGAAGACAGAAAAGGAAAGTCCTAAACCATCTTCCTCCCCCCGCCCCAATTCCCCTTTTCCTCAAAGTGATATATTCTCTGCCTGTCCCGGCGGATATGGAGCACATACAAGCGATATCGTTCACTTTAATGCTATCTCTACTACAATTCCCTGATGAGAAAAGGGACAATGAAACTTTATAGTGTGAAGAGAAAAGAGTGTCTGTCTGCCGTGCTGTCATAGGCCATATTCTATAGGGCCTAAAGGCTCAGTTAAACACACAGAGACATGCAGTGCTGGGAAGCACAGTGGGACACTTCAGAGGAAAAGCTCAAGTCAGAATATAAATGAAACAAAGACATCAGCTAAATCAAATCTCTGAATTATTCATGGTTTTCATGGTAAAATGCATTGTGTAAATCTCAGGTTAAAACAATGAAATAGCAACAACAAAAGTAGGGTTAAAGGTCACGAATCATACTTGACGTTACTGGTACTGGGTCAATCCAAATTTCAGAAAGACAGCAGTATTTGTGACATTATAATGTGAGAGATTATTGCGCATTATTACACAGCTTTGTTGAATACTCGATTCTGATTGGTCAATCACGGCATTCTGCGGTCTGTTATTTCTTTATAGCAGACCGTTGCTATGATTAACAGACCGTTGCTATGGACTTAGTTCTGATGGAGGACCGTTTTTGTGTCAAATTATTGATTTCTTAGGTAAGTAGCCGTGTAATAAGCGGGATAATGTACAGCTAGCGGGTCATTGTTGTGAAATAAACCCTTCAGGGCGATGCAAGATATATTTCACAACAATGACCGGCTCGCTGTACACTATCCCTTAACGTACACTAACTATATTCCGTACACCAACCAGATTACCTTTTTTCGCTGATCGCTGAATAAATACTTCCAGGTCGTGCATAAAATTTATATGCGTGTCATTTTCAGTTCCCCCTCTTTCATTCCAGACAAAGCAAGAAACCTCCACACCATTTGTTCTTTTGAGATTTCAGTAAGTTTGCGAGGTGCGCCCACAGCGCCCGGAGGGGAAGCTCTAGTCCCAACTGCAACTAAATAGCTAACTAATGCATTATTTCAACTTGATTCTTGCTTCTCACAGTACTGGAGTCTGTATGGAATGATTATTATGCTATCACAAGTTGTTAAATATATTACCCTCTGTTGAATAAATGCTTTGAAATGGACATTTTTAACATCAATGACACACACTGACTGCTTGGCGCTGCAGCAGCAAGTCTTTCAACACAGACGCTGTTTGCACGTAATCCTGCGCGCAATTTTGATGTTACAGCAGTGTTATTTAATAAAAGGTCAAAAAATTGAATGTTTATTATGTCAATTGAATATTTTAACATTTTAAATTTCCATTAATCGCCGCTGAAATCATGTTATGCGCTCTGTACGGAACACCGTTAAGCTTAATGATCTTCCGCACACAGGCGGAGGCGTTACTTTTTCACACTTTTCTCAAAAACTATTGGTCCAAACAACATCGATCAAAGTGTAGACTGTCTAATGGGCATTCCCCCGGAGAATGAGCACACAAACATGCTTGTCTGGCTCTTAACAACAGAGGAGTGCTCCCTGGCGAGGCGCTGAAGGGCCGAAAGTGTACGGAACACAATTAGTCTATGTTGCTTATCAAATAACGCTAACAGTTAAACTCTCATTCACAAATTCTAACGATTGAAGAGGGAGTAAGTGGAACAGGGACGCCGTCCAGCAAATGTGACAATATACAGTGTGTGTCAGTTTATCTGTGTGTGTGTGTGTGTCATTTGCCTCCAGCCTCGTTGCTGGCCGGCCTCTCTCTTGGGCCCATCTGTGTAACCATAGTGATTGAGCAGTCCCCATCTCTGTGTGTTAATCTAGTCTTCCCTGTGGGCTGCCATGTGTGTTTGTGTGTGTGTGTGTGTGTGTGTGTGTGTGTGTCCATGTGTGTACGTGTGTTTCTGTAGTCTTCCCATAGGCAACAGCACACAGGTTGGTGATGCATTCATTATAAGAGCTCATTAATTTCCCTTAAACTGCTGCTGGCTAACACCCACTGTCTGGAGGATACTTTCGAAAAGGTGGTGGTGTCTATGTTGGCCCGTGCTGTTCGTGGTGAGTGTGTGTGTGTGTGTGGTTATTGGTAGATCTGCGTCACTTGTCAGGGGTATGTGTAGAGAGCAGGGTGACATGCACAGGGCAGCTGCTAGTTAAATTGAGATGAGCAATGTGAGGTGTAAACAGATGCACACACACACACCCATACACACACACCCATACACACATATTAATGGAGGACTGATTCACAGTCAGTCTCTCTCTAAATGTATACATTGTGAAATAATTGTAACTATTTGTCATTTCTTGGCCAGCGCTTCCATAATAGCAGAGGAGGCACATAATTCAGATTCAGATGGGGAGTGTATGCCTGTATATATACAGTATGTGTGTGTGTGCTCTAAATCTCTACCCTCTCTGCCAACAAGGCTCCCCTACTGTATCAGTCTAGTGTTATTACAGACTGACTCTCCTCCGCAGCACAACTAACTGATCAACAGCAGCAACTGTGAGGATTCAACACGAAAGTATTTCCTCGGCGTTACAGTACGAGCAGGAGGAGGAGGCGGCGGCGGCGGCCTGAAAGCTGATGTTGTCAATCTGTGGCGGTAAAAGAGAAGGACGGCAGAGTGTGTGCGTCATGTTTAATGAGCAGGTCCAGCTCCGCGTCTTCTTTCTTCCTGGCTGCCTTTAAACTGTGAATATGTGAGACCCACCTCCAGTCTACTACTTATCTATGACTCAGACAGGGTAGTCCACCTGCTGAGCATCTTCAAAGCCAAATCCGTGAATAGGTTTTCAACAAGTAAGACAATAAGGCTCACCATGTTCCTGCCCATCCCTGCTTTTTTGGCTGGACCGCATGGGGCCAGCCCTACAAACGCTGAAGTCTTTCACTGAGTGAGAGAGTGATGGAGTTACGCGATTGGTTGGCCAAGTGTTGGAGTTTCCTCGTTGGCCGTTGCTCTTTCGAAAATGAAAAGGCGGAGACAGTCCTTTGTTTACGCTTTCATGGGGGGGCGTGTCTGCGGTTCCGCTCTTCTGCGCGAGAGATCGCATCGCTTCCCAGCATTGGACGGTCGATGGGCTTCCACTAGACGGAGGGCACTAGGAACCTGATAAGACGAACGCTTTCCCTCGTGGCAAACATGGATCAATATACGCTCTTTGCTCGTGGACTACCGCTCCCCATGCTTTGAAACCGGAACCAACAATGGCGGCTCATTTGGAAACTTTCTTCTCCTACATCACGATAATAGATCACCGAAATGCGTTTCTGAAAACATTCTATGCGAAAAATTTAGATCGTCAACAATTAGTTTAAAAGTGTCTAAACTTTGTCGTAAACTTTGTTGTCTGTATCATATACATACAGGTACATACATGAAATTTGACCACTGCGTTTAACCCATCCTTAGGAGCAGTGGGCTGCTGTAACTTGGGGTTTACTGACTCGCTCAAGGACGCTTTGACATGGGGGATCAAACGGCAATTGCGGTAGTCAGCCAGGTCACCTCAACAGTAGCCCAACTGCCCTGGAGCTATACTTGCTCTGCGTAGCTCTCTAAAGTAGTACTTGTACTTGTACTCTCTAAAGTAGCCTAGACCTCAACTTTATGCAAACGAGGAGCAGCCAACATGACTCCCCGTCTCTCGAATCGCGCCGCGCCGCTACCAGAACGCATCGCACGGCTGCTTACATAGACAATGAATGGGAAGCGTGGAAAGGACGGAGGCAGTGGCCGCGTACCATTACTGGATTTAACATTATAGACATGACCACTGACTAATTGTGTAACGATTTAGCCCCCAAATTGACAGACTGACCGTACACGGTCCAGCCATATACTCGGTTGATGGAGTCTTGTTTTCATGGAACCCACTGACCTCCAAGCTTCCTCCTCTTTGCAGTTCTTCTCAACACTGCTTTACTTTTGTTCTTTCATACACCTTACCCGGAGGAGTCCCCCTCTCCTCCCCTCCTCTCTCTCCTCCCTGGAGGTCTGTAACTGGGAAATGACGGACAGATCTGCCAGTCTCGAGGTACTACACCATCAGATTTGTATGCCAGTGATACCAAGGCTGTCAGACGAAACACATCCTGCCCAACCCTTCCTCATTTACATCCAATTACACATGCACATGAGTGTTTGTGCATGCACGTGCTGGGACATACAGCCCAAAGTACAAGCAAGAACATGGTGTTTCTCTCTCTCTCTACACACATACAGTCAAAAAAAGCCCCTGCTTGTGTTAATGTGTCTAGATAAGTTTCTTTGACAGGTTGCAGAACTTGCAACTATGTCGGAGACAAATCATCTCACTGCATGCCAGTTCCTTCAGTCAAAAACTAATAAGAGATTCAGAGACTGAGATGGCAAGGGAGAGAGGGAAATCAAGACAATATAAAAGGGAGCCAAAGAAAAAGACATAAAAAAAAGGAAGAAAAAAGAGAGAATATACGGCATTCATCATCCACATTGTGAAAGTTGACATATAGCTCTCCAGAAAGTCCGTTCAACTGGTCACAAGAGGCCCCGCAGGGTGCAAAGAAGACAGCTCGACAAATCAGTCATTCTTGGACTACAGGGACAAGACCTGAGTAGCGTAAGGACCTGAGAGGTGGCCAGCAAACTGCCTGACATATCAATCATCAGAGTCCTATGGGACACAAGCTATACAGGAAGACACAGGTGGCTGAGAGGCACGGGCTGGAGGGTTCAGTACACATGGAGAGGTCGCCGAAAACTGCCTGACCGGTCTGTTGGACAGGGAATGTAAAGCTGAACACCAGGGCTGTCGCGGTGAAGGAATTTCCCCCGCGGTGATGACTGGTTGACTCAACGGCGCGATGTGCAATATTATTGCAACTTTTTTTCTTTGCAAATTACTTTATTTATCCTGATTTTAGTGCTGTATATTTATTGTTATTAGGCTATTATTGGGTATATTGTTGCTTTTTAAATGACAAAGATGACAGTTTTAAAACAAATTAAATACTTGTTTATTGTTAAATGCAAAACAAAGAAGGGCAATGAGGCTCAGCGGTTCTTTTAGCTGCGCTTTGGTTGCGTCTGGTTGCTACGATACGGAATAGCAAGATGTCGGCACAAGGTAGAGTAGTTGCTCTGGATGAAGGGAAGGCTGAAAGACATAGAGAGAGAGAGGATAGACCCACCGGTCTATGTGTATTAATTTCTCCTCCATTGTTCTTGTCCAGCACTTGTAGCCACACGTAGGATGTGACAGTTGGTCATTGTGGAGTTTTACACAAAGTTGAACATTTTTCAACTCTCGACGACCAGAAAAAAACACAATACGTGCAGCGGTCAGTGCAGAATAGACACTCAGCGCCTCGTCACGCTGCTGCCCTTTGTACCAAAGTGTCAAAATGTGGCACTCCCATTGCAAAGACTTTAAAAAAAGAAAAAACGGACATAGCGGTAGCGGCGGTTGCTTGCCATCCCCTGTGGTTGGCTTGTCAATATTGCGGTATTGCGAATTTGCGGTTATTGCGACAGCCCTACTGAACACTTAATATTTACACACAAACTCACAAGACAGAGACACAGGAAATGGAGATATTTTGCCAAAAAAATCGGACAGATATCATCTAAATTTGAAGAAACACACATATATAATAAGAAAACAAATGCAAGTTGGGTCTACATAAGTAATGCAACAGGCAGGCCGCCATATGCTTCTGGGCTCTTCTAACACAGTGCACCCGAGGGAAATTAAACAATATCAGTAATCTCTCTTCCTGTTCCCAATCATACTCCCATGACTCGATGTAAGAGTTTTAATATGGTTGTGCATTTACGAGTGTGAAAGAGGGAGGGGAGAGGAGAACAGACAAAGAAACTATCTGAGGATGCATGCATACTGTCTGTGTGAGTACATATGAATATGTATTGTGCCAGCAGATGGGCCGGCTGCAGTGTCAGGGGGTGCCTACCACCGCGATTTGACGATGAGATATTTAAATGAATGTGAATTTGCATACCACTGACACATCCAGACCAGTGTCTTAGTGTGTCCGTCCCGAGCTGACAGGCAGAGCATCTGTTTGAAAAGCTGAAGAGATAAAAAAGAATCACGATCGCTTGAAGTGTTCTTCCCTCAGTTTCTCTTTATTTCTTTCACGGGTCACAAAATCGAACTACTCGAACAGTTGGGAGTTGTGGGATTCTGCGCCGCAGTAGCAGGTTTCTAGCTCGGAGGTTTTTTGGAGAGGTACTTACCAAGAAATAAAACAGATGAATAACACTGACTGAGAGAGCCAGACGCTATAGGCTATCTGATTTTCAGGCGGCACCTGTTGAAACAGTCTTGTTCATACAAGCGAACGGCCTCATTCATTTACAGTATTTGCTTCGTTCCCTTTCTAATGTGGAAAATGGAGGGAGGGGATAGTGTTAGGGATTACAGCTCAATAACAGGCTGGCATTATGGCTCCCCGTCCTCCACCCACACAGGGATTAGCCAGGCGGAGAGAACCCCGCGTTAGTGTTGTAGCCTAATAAAATGGCCATCATATAGAGAGGCATTTAGGAGCAATGAATACCAATGAGTGACTACAGAACACATTCAGCAAACTGGTAAATGAAAGCCATGCATCACAGTGACGGAGTATAATCCATCTGTTGACTGACTGGAGCTCAGCTGGAGCTCAACATGTTGGCTTCCTCGCAGTGAGACGCGTCTTATTGAGTGGCTCGGAGAGGAGGAGGAGGAGCATTTTTTGGTTCGCACACTTTCACTTTCAGATTGTAGCGTCTGTCGCCCGACTACGTATTGATAATACAACGAAATGAAATGAACTGAATGGGTTTTATTTCTATAGAAAAAGCAAAACAACGGTGCAGGCGATGGGCAAGTAATGTAATCGGTGTATGCCAGAACACCATGAAACACCGACTACCGCGGCAAGCTTACTGCCAAACCATTGTGACAAATACGGGGGGGTCTCGGACCTCTTATTAACTCCTACATAATAACCTAACATAATGAGTCATATGCCTTTATTGCCCACCAGCCTGCCTGGGCAGGCTTAGTTTGATTATGGACATTGGTACAGGTATGGGTTACAGGTTACAGGACTGCCGTTTTGAAGCCTCGAGTTAGGCATTTTGGCCGTCGCCATCTTGGTTTTTTGCAACCAGAAGTGACACAAGAGGGTGGAGCTTCATGGGTATTGTTAGGCAACCAAAAAGGTTATAATTAACAATCATGAACTGAAAACACACTGTGAAAGGATTAAAGTTCGCCCCGATAGCGACCTGTCAATCACAATGTAGCCACGCCCTAAAGCATACCCTGCTTTATGGTCTATCTGACTCTAAATGGGACCATAATTTACTAAATGAACATCATGCTGTATTGAAGAAGACTTGAAACTAGTGATTGAGACCATAAACTCATGTTTACAATGTTTACTGAGGTAATAAATCAAGTGAGAAGTAGGGTCATTTTCTCATAGACTTCTATACAATCAGACTTCTTTTTGCAACCAGAGGAGTCGCCCCCTGCTGGCTGTTAGAAAGAATGCAAGTTTAAGGCACTTCCTCATTGGCATCACTATTCAGACCTGGAGGTACTGCCCACAGGTCTTCTATTAATGGGTTTGATCAGGTCCTGAGTTGATTTTGAGAGAATAAAGGGTAAAGGGTCAGTTCCAGGAAACAAACTTTGATACAATAAGACGGGTAACGACACCAGACCCTCCACTTGTCATAGGGTAATTTGCACACTGTCTGAAAAAAAAAAATGTAGTTAATTTAGAATGATATAAAACTAAGACTGCAAATTCTCACATTTGACAAGCTGGAACTCACTAATATTTGCCGTTTTTGCTTGATGAATTTTCTGCCTATAAGATGTTAAACACTAAAACAGATTTTGTAATCACTGTGTATGCTCAACACTGAAAGGTTGAGTCTTTTCATCTCCCAGCAGCAGAACTGCTGCTGATGTGAGACAGAGGAGAAGGGCAGATGGGGGAGAGTCAGCGTGGGGGTAAGTGAGGGACAGAGGAGGAGCGAGAGAGAGAGAGAGAGAGAGAGAAAGGGGACAATGATGAGTGTGGTTCAGCTGTGTTAATAGTTCTGCCCTGGCTGGCCGTCTCTCCCCACCATGCCAAGCCTCAATGATTTATGGGCTATTTGGAGATAGCTGGGCTACTGAATGTACACAATCCCTCACATGCAGCTGAGAAAGAGAGAGAGAGAGAGAGAGAGAGAGAGAGAGAGAGAGAGGCTCGAGGTATAGAGGGTGGAGATAGCTCGGGTGTGGATCATTCCTCACACAACCTGTGAGAGTAAAAAGAGAAAGCAGAGGGAATTCAAGGAGGGCAGGCAGAAGGGAGAAGTGACCAGAAGAAGAAGAAGAAGAAGAAGGAGAATTTAGGAGGTGGTGGTGAAAAGTGTCAGAGCAGAGAAACAGATGAGACGGAGGGCTGGGTAACAGAAAAACTCAGGAAAAGAAAGTAGGAAGGGAGGACAGAGCGAGCGAGGGGAAGGAATGAGGAAGAGCGAGGAAGGGGAGATGAAGAGAAGGATAAGAGGAGGCCAGCACTTTGATCTGGACCACAGAGCATTAGTATTCACCTTCAACACTGCAGAGGGAATCTCTCCCTCTCACTCCCCCTCTGTCATTCTACCTTTTTCAGTTTTCTATCACTACATCCCTCTTCGATCCTCATGTTTCTGTATCGATAGGGCACACAACTGTTTGCTTATTTCTCATCTGCTATGTATAACCACACCCTGCTCTGATTATTGATTTGCAGTGACAGATCTGTATAAAAAGTGTTGTCGAATGCATTTTGTCAGTGTGTGTAAATCTATAGTTTTGTAGAGAAAACCTAGAGTGGACAAGAGTGTGTCAATCTCATTTAGGTATTACAAGTTTCCATCAAAATGTTGTGAAAGTGAATTCCTGATATTTTGTTGTAAAATGTGCACCAACGTATGTTCCTCTAACTACTTTCATGAGAATATGTTCAAAATTTAAGTACTAAAATGTTATTTTTTTCTTTTTAAGGAGAGAATTTGTCTCTCCTGATCCATGTGGATAATAATATATTATCAGCTGATATGGTGATGTGAGAGAGGGCTGACATGCGACAAGCGTCCCTATCTGGACTTTAACCAGAGTCATTGTAGTTACATATAGGACCGCAACTAACGATTATTTTCATTGGCGATTATTTTCTCGATTAATCGATTAGTTGTTTGGTCTATAAAATGTCAAAAAATGGTGAAAAAAAAAATATCGATCAGTCTTTCCAAAAACCCAAGATGACGTACTGAAATGTCATATTTTTTCCACTCAAAGATATTCAGTTTACTGTCATAGAGGAGAAAAGAGACCAGAAAATATTCACGTTTAAGAAGCTGGAATCAGAGAATTTTGATTTTTTTTTTTTTTTTAAGAAATACTCAAACCAATTAATCGATTATCAAAATAGTTGGTGATTAATTCAATAGTTGACAACTAATCGATTAATCGTTGCAGCTCTAGTTACATACACCACCTCTCTTTATATATTTCTATACATTTTTGGGGGGTTTTCTGGTGGAGTGGAGACGTGTAACAGTGATGTGCAGCCTGGCATGAAGGCTTTGTCTACAGCAGAATAAGAAGCAGGTACTGTAATCTCAATCTGTTTCCATCAGCCATTATGTGATTTTCTGTTTTCAGACCAACGTTTCCACCTCAGCCAAGCGTATTAACTGTTTTGTGATATTGTTGCTTTTTTCTCAAGGAAGTCATATAAACATTACAAGGACATTCCGCGTGTCACGAGAACGCATATTAGCCTTTTCGCGTGTCATCTGTACCCCTCTTGCCATTTTTACACCACGCAACAAAACTATGGTAACGTCCGCAGTTAGGTTCAGGCAACAAAACCGCTCACTTAGGTTTAGGAAAAATGTCATGGTTAGGTTTAAATAAGTACGTAAACTAATTAAAATACGTACAGAAAACACTTCACGAACGTCACAAAAAAAACACGTCACTAACGTAACTTCAAAATAACTCGACAACACTTTGGGGGACACGAACACCGGTCCCGTCCACCATTAGCGGTCTTTCTCACGGCGTTCTTATTTCACGCAAAATGACTTGCGATTACCGTGTCATTCATATGCCATTTAATCTTCTGGCAAACTGCTATTGTCTGCCTTAACCTGTGTTTTTCTCTATTTCTCCGTCTGTGTGTCACTTGCTCTAAAATACCTGAATGCTATCTTAGACTATGTTCAGTCTAGCAATTACATGAACAATTTAAGTTGTCATGGCTTTTGCCACAGTTGTCTTTCACCCCCCATTTCCCTTTTAAGCAACACTTTCTTCCTTCCTCACCTAAGCACACCTTCGACTCTTGTCACTTATTGAAAAATAACACTTCTTCAATACCTCCATTTTACCTCCATCTCTCCACCTCTTTGTCCTGATTTAGCCTCTTTATTTTTCCTTCCAATTTCCTTTATTGTATGTTCATTCATTATATATATAGAGATGGTGTACAAAAAGTTCAAGCTTTTGCTTTTCAAACAGTATGTTTACAGTATTCAATTATGCTGATCACCACAAGTAACCAAACCCATTAAGGATGCAGGTGTTTAAATGAAGGATTCAATTGTGTTTCATTTCAGTTAAACAATCAGCTGCAGCCCTCTCCTTCTGCTCTATCATCCTGCCCAGCTGCTCACAGTCAGCCCATCAAATACACTGCATGAAGAGGCTTACTGACTGTTCTCCAGCCAAGAGTTTGTCAAAAAACAACATCAACCGCAAAGCTCCGGAGCAAACAAAGAAGACTGACCGCAACAATGGGCATAAAGAGCCTCGCCGCCGCATATTCCCCACTAAATGAAGCAGGATTTCCTTTTCATGGTCTGTTGTGTGACTTCAGACGGCCGCCACTTCCTGGCTTTTCCTCTGGCTCTGCTTTACTGCCAGATTCCCCTCCGAACAGCCAGACAGTGATGGCACATAATGAGGGAGCCGCTAACCTGGTTCTAACCCTAGACGGGGAGCCGCCAAGGTGGGACACCTGTCATTTGTGTGTGTGTGTGTGTGTGTGTGTGTATGTGTGTGTGTGTGTGTGCATGTGTGTTGCCCAGTATGAGACTGTAAGCATGCCTGAAAAGGGATTTAAGAACCTCACGGATCACAAAATGTCCTGCTCCTTAGTCAGTCATACAGTGCATACTACAGTATACACACATATACATCATGCACACACCAGACAGGGAGGATAAAGGAATACATTTTATCATGCACTATGCAAGACTCAGGGCGATTTCAGGGTTTTCTAACAGTGAGACAGCAGTAAAAAGAGGAACTGTAATGTGGCCAGACGGTGCCAGAAACATCAGCAATGTTTATCTCCAGTGCATTTATACTGTGGCTGGCTAACATTGGACCTCTGGCCTCTGAGATAAAATTCCTCTCCTGCACACTCCTCGTAAACAAAAGTTGCTGCCAATGACCCGACCAAACAACCAAACAAGCTGCAGTTCTTTATTTCCAGCCGATAGACTGATATTCCGACTGAATTGCCACTTCGTTATCACTCCGACGTCGGTTTCTCGTTAGCCATTCTCTGTAGCTGCTGTATCTACTGTAGGGATGTAACCATACCAGAATGTAGAAGTCAATACCTGCAATTCTACAATTTCATTTAGCAGACGCTTTTGTCCAAAGCGACGTACATCTGAGAATTCGTACAACACAAGCAAGGATCTAGATAGGAGGGAGCAACGCGAGTGCCGACAGGCAGTGCACAGATCCTAATCAACATCAGCAACATCCTCAGTACTGTTAAAAAAAAAAAAAAAGTACCATCACGTTTTCAGAATTTCGGCATCGACTTGGTACCTAAGTATTGGTTCTCATGACATCCCTAGCGTATCCGTCCACTCCGTTTCATTTTCAGTCAACACAAGAGCTACATTAGTCTCAACTTAAACTTAAACTTTATTAGATTCCTCATATACAGTACATACATGAAAATTGACCTCTGCATTTAGGAGCAGTGGGCTGCAGTAAAGTGCCCTGGGAGCAGTGTCTCGCTCAAGGACACTTCGACTTGCAGACAGTAGGAGTCGGGGATCGAACCCTTTAACTAACCCTGCAGGTTAAAGGACGAAAAGCAATCTCCTCAGTATTTCATTTTTGTTGCGCTTTCAAAAATGATGCCGCCGTCAAGCACAAACTCTCAGCTTGTTTCACTTAATCCTCCATCAAGGTGTTCAAGGGGAAAACAACCGCAAGCACCGAACCCTTGCAACCCATTTCCTCAAGTACCAGAGGGACCAAAAGATGAATTAAACCTTTTCCCCCAAACCTGTAGGGAACACACCCACAACATCATTCCTCTGAAGAAACACATTCAATGTGCAACGATTTAAAAAGCTGTTATCACACTTGTTCAACTTACTGAACGGTCCTGATAACTGTGTTTTGTTTCATCCATGCTTTGCACCACGTTTGTTCTGATCTGGGCTCTAATCATAGACTGTATATACTGTATATATAGATGGACGACGCGTCTCCACTTCCTCCCACTGTATAAAAGTGAAGCCAAAATATCCCGGACACGGGAGCTGCCATTTTGAGATTTTGATGTCATTTGGAGCCAGTAGTCTGCACAGTAGTGATCGGGCGGCTGGAGTATCGAGGTCCCGGCCCCACACCCGCCCGAGCGAATCACGAGCCGAGCACGGCCGCAGCTTGTTAGCATGAGCTAACTAGCTGCTACATTAGCACCACGGTAGCTGTTTGAATAGAAAAACACAACAACTAACCATAATATATCTATAACTACATTTATATCAAATTGACAAACGTTCTATTACACAGACTCGTGACGGTTATGGAAAGTTAAAGTTACACCTCCTCTCGAGCCTCAGGCACCTTGACTACTTCGCTCAGAGCAGCTGTCAATCACATCTGTCAATCATGACGTCTCATCCCCTCTTTACAGCAACAAATAACTAATTAAAACCAAACTTGAACATACATCAGTGTGATAAGAACACCCTAATGACAGAAACCAATTTATTTGATGTGCACTTTGACTTTTTAGTTTGGCCCCATGTCCCATCTGCTGGCCATCGGCTTCACTTTTGGGGAGCTGTCATGTCGTCCATCTTTATATACAGTCTATGGCTCTAATGCTATGGGACAGTTAGGAGATGTTCCCACCCTTAGTCCCACCTACGAAGGTTACTGATTGGCTTTCTCCAAAAATAGAAAGAAGCTAAATTGCTCAACATATGCTGAGATGTGGGTGGCGATATAGACATCTGGAAGCAGCCCAGAGCATTACACACAAATATGCACAATCTGTCACAATTGAATCAAGCTCATCGATTTAGAGGCACTACAGTGTGTGAGAGTCGTAACTCAGCACTCGTAGAAGAGTGGTAACTTGGTGTCACATTATGTAATAAACTAACAATTTATACTACTATTTATTAATCTATATTTACTGTACCACTTGAACAACGCTCCGCTCTCCTCTCCTCTTCACACATACTGTATGCCGGTGGGCTTATGTGCGTGCTTATGTTTTATTTTACAGAGAATGATGGACTTGAAGGCCAGCGAGTTGCACAGTTGTGTGGGTGTAAAGCCAGCAGCCCTCTGTCAGCCTGTCAGAAAACTGAGGCATACCAGCAGCTGTGTGTGTGTGTGTCACCCTCTGTGTGTGTGTGTGTGTGTGTGTGTGTGTGTGTGTGTGTGTGTACATTAGCGAGTGTATATTTGTGTGCAAGCATCATGTGTGAGCACTAGTGTGTGTATGTATGTGTTTGACATGGGGACAGCCTGGTCTGCCGCCAACAGCCCGACATGAGCCAAGTTTCCTCTGGATGTGACACCTGCTGGCCACGGGCGAGAACAGGACACGCCGGGGACGGCCCTGATGGATGGTGGCAACAAGGTGAGTGTGTGTGTGTGTGTGTGTGTGTGTGTGTGTGTGTGTGTGTGTGTGTGTGTGGTTGTTTGTGTTTGTGTGTGCCATTTGTGTACAGACAAATCTATCACACATGTACAGCTTCACACTGTGAATTTATGAATGTTTAAGCAGACATCTGTGTGTGCATGCATGCAGAACAGCGATGAGCACGTTGGATCCCGAAGAATTAACAGGCTCCTTTGGTATGGGACTGAAAAAGAGAGAGGGGGGGGGGGGGGAGCCCCAGGCACTGAAACTGCTGCCTCACAGATAAGTGAGCCTAAATCTGTAGGCTTTTCATCTGTCCATCCATCTCCCCCCACCACACACACACGCACACACACACAAACACACACACACACACACACACACACACACACACACTGGTCTCTAAACTTCCATCTGAAGGTCAGCCCGCATTCCTCGTAAGTATCTTTGCTTCTCGAGTTTCCTCATTCCATTTTCAAATCTCATCAAACCTTTCCTAACCTCATTCACTGTGTGTGCTGAGAGGCACCTTCTTTTCATTCCTACTCAATACCTCCCTCCCCTTCTTCTGTTCATCTAGTCATTTCCCAATATCAGTCAATATTTTTCCTCCCTCCTTCATCATTTCTACATTTTCCTCCTCTCTCTTTCTTCTCTCATGTTCTTTTTTTTTTTTTTTTTTTTTGCTTTTCTTGTCTCAAAGCTCGGCCATTGTTTCCATTCTCCGTGCTAATCTGCTAGCAGCAGACATTGCTGCGCGGACGCATCGGCTTGCGAACGCACATGCGCACGTACGCACACAACGCACGTACGCACGAAATTATACACACACTCACAAAGAGCAGCGAGTGCAGCGGCCCCAGACATAAGGGCTTAAACAGCGGTTAATCCTCTAGCACAGTGTTTCTGTCTTCCACAGGGCATTGGGCCCGATGCCATCCATCCAGATCAGCGTGTGTATTCACCTCCCATCCACTCCCCTTCCATACACACACAAACACACACACACACACACACACACACACACACACACACACACACACACAGCAGCCCTGTCACCTACACCACAACGCCACTTCAAATGTGGGACAATAAGAGGTCTGAGAAGGGCAACGTGAAAGACAAGAAAACATTAATAATAACAGCTACAAAGGCAGAAAATCTAGATATGTACTTAACTATATGAATAAGCAGGGGCGATTTTAGACTCTTTTTAGGGGTGCTCAGGTCTTAATGTGAAGATATTGGTATCATATCTAACAAAAAACCAAAGGAATCCATTGTCCAACCACGTCGTGCTAGATTGTCGAGAAAGAGGCAAAATAATGCTCGTTAGGCTAAATTTTGGCAAGAGAAAACTGGCATGGCCAATTTCAAAGGGGTCCCTTGACCTCTGACCTCAAGATATGTGAATGAAAATGGGTTCTATGGGTACTCACGAGTCTCCCCTTAACAGACATGCCCACTTTATGATAATCACAGGCAATTTGGGGCAAAACACGCTGTAATTTGCATGCATTAGCCTGTAATATATAACGGGATAACATTGAATGAGAAAAATGACCTACAGGAGAATAAATATTTGAAAGCAATACAGATTGACTGAGAGCCTTACTGCACTATATTCCATTATGTTTTTGATATTTTCTTGAATTGTTACCTGAACTTTGTGTCTTCCTTTACATAAAGACATTTCCACTATAACTTGATGCAGAAAAGGCAGAAATTGGTGCATAAAACTCCCCAGATTGCAGGGAATGAAGTGATTGATGCTCAAAATTTCTGGGGGGGAGGACACCTCCCGGACCCCCCCGCTTCATGTGTCCCCCCCCAAATGTCGAAACAACACTCTCACCCTAAAGGTTTGATCCTAGAATCGCCCCTGTGAATAAGGAAGAAGATGTGAAAAGTGCTGCTAGTTTGGGAGCAGATTCGATGATACGGCGTGGTTACAACACTGTGACACGACGTGGTTGATGGGATCGTAAGACACCAGATGAAAACCTCGTGCCTACATTGGGCATGAGGGGCTTAGAGTAGCTTTCGACAAGCCTCTGACTCACGGAGAGCGAGGAGAAGGAGAACAGAAAGCTGAACAGAGAGAGACAGAGAGAGAGAGAGAGAGAGAGAAGTGAACAGAGTAAATATGGGTCTTTTGAGTTTTGGCCAGGCAGACAGATTGGCTCCGCATCAGAAACACAGCACATGAAAAGAGGAAATCTGGGCGATTTCTCCATTTGCCACGGAGGAGGCCTGCACAAATGAAACTATCATCCATGTGTACTCCCCCCCCCACCACCAGCCCCGCTCTCCATCGCCTTCCAGGAATCCTCCATCCCTCCCTCCCTCTGTCTGTCTGTCTTTCACTCCAGCTCTTCACGTCTCCGTCCATCCTCTCCACCTCTAACTAACTCTCGGTGCCTCTCTCGCCAGCAGTCCCCCTCTGTCGCACCTTTTTCTCCCCTCCATATGTTAATCCGTTTCTCTGTTTCTCTCTATTTCATTACCACTATCTCAGAGTTTTTCTCTCTCTCTCTCCCCCTAGCTAACACTCATTCCTTCACTCGGCTCCATTGCTGGGAGAATGAGGTGCTTTAATGAGTCCGTTCTTTCGTCCTCATTAGAGGGTGGACAATGATTGATGCGGGAAGGAGGTGAGAGACTGTGTGCACATGCACAACACAAGACTGTGCACAAACAACACCTTGACCAGATTTATTGTGTGTGTGTGTGTGTGTGTGTGTGTGTGTGATACTTCAGTGGAAATGCCTGCCTCGCTACATCTGAGAGAGATGGCCACTTTGCCAGGGCCTGATGGGAAGAACAGTTGGTAATGATCAGTTGGCAAAACATATGTGAGTGTGTAAGTATATATAAATATATAAGTAAACAGCAGTGCCTGTGGACGTAGAATAGCATTGTCTGCCCCCCCCTTTGGGCTCCACGGAGGTTTTGGGTGGTGCCATTCGTGGAGGAAGTGCGCCCCCCTTCCTTAGTAACACAAAACACACTACGGTAAATCTACTGTAAGAGGGAGAGAAAGGGCTGCCACCAGGGAAAGAAAAAAAGTGTGACGAGATTCCAAATCAGTGTGAGATTTCACATCATGCACATGCACATTTTTGAGGAGCCAATCAGCATCTGGCCTCACTGGGTGATAAGGTAATTACAAAGTGCTAATTGGAAGTCATTATTATTAGCCCCGATGAAGGCGAGAAAGGAAAGGAAGGAGGGAGGGAAGATGACAAAACCGAAGACCTCAGCACACGACAGTTCACGACAGGGAAGCCGGAGTACATTAGCCACAATGAGAGGCCGAAGGACACTGTATATTGTCTGCATGTCTGATAGCAGGGCAGGAATTTTTTTTTCAGAAGCCATGAGGGCCATGGCCGCCGTGCCCCCTTCAGTTTGGCCTTCTGCCCCTCAGAAAATGATATGCCCTGTCGCCACAGTGGCCTTGATGCCCCGCCCACACTGCCCCCGCTAATTTGGCCGTTTTCTCCTCTGCCTCTTTCCTGTCGATACATTTTTTTGACAGTGTCCTTTGCTATTTATGACAATAGTTTGACACAAATGTTACCCCTGGATTCAACCGGGGCGCAGCTGCGCCGAGGCCGCCGGAGCTGATCAGGGCCACTCCAGACAATGCTTGTTTTCACCAGGCACGCCGCAGTTATGTATTAAAAAAAAAACATCCTTAACCCTGGAGTTAAATTGATTATTTCCGTGGATTTTAAATTATAGTTTTATTTGATGGCCTTGCTGCCCTGGCATTTGGCCTTTGTGCCCTCAAAAAATGATGAAATTCCAGGCCTGTCTGAACTCAATAACAATATATCAGCTAATATTCTTTTTTAAATCATATGTGTTAACATGAGCGGGAACGTTCATTCTTGACCTTGAAAACAGTAGTTTGACAAACAACAAACAAACAAAACTTAACTTATCTTTCAGAGAAAGATTGTACTGTATATCAGACATTTCAGATGTTTCTGATGAAAAATATTTTACAGTTAAACAGTAACTTTTGAGAGAGTAACAGTAGGATTACAGTCAATTTTGAAGAGTAAACGTCATTGAAATTTGAATAATTACAAAAACAATAAATAAAGCACATGAAACAAAACTATACTAAACTTAAATTGAAAAAAAAATACATATCAAAATCAAATACAAGAGGAAAATATGCATAAACTGTGCCGATAAAACATTAATTGCTACAGTTTAGGGCTCTGCGCTTACTTTGAAGTTTACATGAGATTTCCTGATAACGTCTGATAATATCCAGCCCATTGTCATTCCCCGGGCGTCAAATATCGATGCTTTGTCACGGCCGTTGGCGTTAGATAACGACGCTTAAGGCACCCTTTAGCGTCGGTATGAGACGCACCGGGCTTTCCATTAACTACAATGTAAACCCATCCAGGGCAATAATAAACGCTCTGGGAAAGTGCGCCGGGAGTGTGGTGAAGTAGGTTTAAAGTGGCAGTAGGCAGTACATTTTTGGCATCATTGGGCAAAAAATCCATAAGAACCTTTCAGCATATTGTAATTCAAGTGTTCTGAGAGAAAACTAGACTTCTGCTCCTCCTCATGGCTCTGTTTTCAGACTTTAAAAAATCTAGCCCGTGACGGGAGACTTTGACCAATCATGGGTCATTTCAGAGAAAAAGCGTGCCTATTGGCTGTGCTCCGGTCATGTGACCGGTACTTGGCGTTCCTTCAAGAGATTTCCAACATGGCTGCTGGGTCACAGACTTTTCATTTTACAGCTAAACATTACACTACAAGATGATTCTGAAAACATTTGAGGTGAGAAATAGGCTTTAACGTCACATAATATTGATTCATATTTGATCAACGCTGCCTAGTTTGACCGTTTGGTCGGAGTTTGTGAGTGATTGACAGCCGGCTCTCATAGACAGCAGCTGGACATCAGATCTCAGATCAGCTCCGACTGCTTGTTTTCCTCCAGTCTGTAAAATCTTGCAGATGCTGTTAGGAGCACTGAGGACACAGAGGCACATGATTTTTTTCAGGTTACCTGTTTCATGTACTACTGTCAGGATATAGTGACTGTTTTATAAAAATAACTTTTTTTAATCATATTTGCTCCAATCTCGCCTACTTCAGCTTTGAGAGCAAAAAGACACCTAACCTAAACCCTAGCTATATTGGTTTTATTGCCTGAACCTAAGCACGTGTTTACTGCGACCGAAAAGAGAGACACAGAGGAGTCTGACAAAGCGTCAGTATGTAACGAGTTGGGATGACAACGTGTTGTAATATCAGACTACTGAAGTATCAGTCGGGCTCTAATTTTGATATCACAGATGATCCTCATGTAACCTGAGACATTTTTGACCAGTGATACTGAGACTGTACAGTAATGGATAAACGGAGAGGGGGCGTTACATTAAATCAGAACAGAAAGGAGGTAGTTAAAACATTGATGGCCAATACAAACCTAAACACTGATGGCAGCTGAATAAATGAATTACCGTGCATTTGACCCTGATATTCACAAATAAGTTTACATTAATTTTTCATCTATATGAGTATGTGTTATCAGAGGAAACCTGAACTCGGGGGGGCAGCCAGATGGAGACAGGCAGATGAATCGCAACATAAAAGGACTGTTTTGCTGCTAACGTGCTTTTAAACAGAGGGAAAATCCTGTAAAAGAGAGGGAGAGAGGAAGTAAGGACCGAGAGAGAGAGAGAGTCATAGAGAGGAGTCGGGTTTGAGTCAGACATCAATCACAGAGATGAGAGGAGAGAGGAGGCATGAAAAGGGGGAGAGACGGAGGGAGAGAAAGGCAAAGCGACGGGGAGTTGTTTGATGAGTTCATACGAGTCAGGTCCTGGGTGGCCTGGAGCCAGCGAGGAAGTGTTGTGGAAAAGGCTGAAAGGTCAATATTGAGTGACACCTTGGCTTTATAGATGGACGATCCTAGTTTTGCATGTCCATGATGCAGCACTCTTCGGCCTCAAATCTTTAACAAAAGCTTTAAATTGATTTGTTTTCGAACCTTCAATAAGATCTTGCAATACAATACCCTAACGTGAACTCTGAACCGAATACTAATGCAGAATACAAACCAAACCCTTAAAGAAATATCACAATTACAAATTGTTTTCACTATTTTCTCACACTGTTGCAGCTAATCAGTGCACAGAGGGAGGCAGTTGTGTTTTATCAGGAATTCTTTTACATGTTTGTGGCAAAGCATCGCATCAACATTCACCCTTCTGCAATATCCACCTTCCCCTGCCCTCTGTTTTCCCATAAACAAGACCGAATGGCATTTTATCTTTTTCTCTGATAAGTCTGTCACATGAACCTATCCTGCTGAAGCCATGTGCTCCGGCCTGCGGCTTATAGCCTTCAGCAGCACAGCACGACAACATTTGGTGATAAAAAGATGCAACATTTGTTTTTTTTCATTTACAAAGTGTCTTAAAGCTGCGGTAGATAGAATTGAAGCAAAAATATAAAAAAGTTATTTTTATAAATCGGTCACTATATCCTGACAGGAGTTCATGAGACAGGTCATCTGAAAAAAAAATCATGTGACTCTGTGTCCTCCGGTGCTCCTAATGACATCTGCAAGATTTCTCAGACCGGAGGAAAACAACCAATCAGAGCCGAGCTGGAGCCTGCCGTCTCAGAGCAGCTGTCAATCACTCGCGAACTCCGATTAAACGGTCAAACGCAGCGCTGATCAAATATGAATCAATATTCTGTTACTGTAATGCCCATTTCTCGCCTCAAATGTTTTCAGAAACATCTTGTAGTGTACTGTTTAACTGTAAAATGAGAAAGTTTGTGACCCGGTAGCCATGCTGAGATCAGTTGAGGAAATACCAAGCACCGCCCACCAGCCGGAGCAAACTTTCTCATTTTACAGCTAAACAGTACACTACAAGATGTTTCTGAAAACATTTTATGAGAGAAATAGGCATTACAGTAACAGAACATTGATTCATATTTGATCAACGCTGCCTAGTTTGACCGTTTGATCGGAGTTTGCGAGTGATTGACAGCTGCCTCCGTTGAATGAACAGCCAATAGGAACGCTCTCTCTCTGAAATGATTTTTTTTAGATTTTTTAAAGCCTGAAAACAGAGCCATGAGGAGGTGCAGAAGTCTAGTTATCTCTCAGAACACTTGAATTACAATATGCTGAAAGGTTATTATGAAATTTTGCCCAATGATGCCAAAAACATTCTGCCTACTGCAGGTTTAATGTATATACTGTATTATCTACTTGTACCAGTTCTCAGCATAGCCCTACAGTTCACATAATGGACAATAATTTGCACTCTGCATAATACAAAGTAAGTCTATGCAAAGGACTAGACTCAGAGTAAACACAGTAAAACACAGGATATGTGTTTCATGCACAAAGGCATAGTGATGTGCAAATGAGTGCTCATTTGAAGGTGAAAAAATGTGACTGAAACCCTTCAGCCATCAATCACTAGAACAGATCAATGGCGTGCGGTTCAGCCCAGCCTGCACTGCAGAAATGAGAGGTGTGGTGGTTGAAGATTTGTGTGTGTGTGTGTGTGTGTGTGTGTGTGTGTGTGTGTGTGTGTGTGCATGTATATGTTCTGCAGATAGGAGAGTAAGAATAAGATAGAAAGCAGCTGAAAGCCAGCGTAAAGAGGTTAAATGTATTAGATTACAGTGTGATCAGACCTCCGTATCAGATGACGTGTTTTGCCTCTCCAGCTCCGTGAAGCTGCAGCATGTGACACACAGATGACTGTCTAAAAAAAGATGGCCACGCTGATGATGATGATGATGCAGATTCTCATCTAACTCTGAAAAGGTCTACTGATAAATTAGTCATATCTAAAGCACGTGAGGAAAACCATATCTATCCATTTTTTTCTTCCCAGTCCTCTTTCTTCAGACCAAACCTCCAACACACTTTCACGCCCTTTCTCACGCTCTGTGAATAAAAGCTCTGTGTCTCTCAGCCTCTCCCATCAAATACTATACTGTAATGCGGTTTAGAGGGCTGTGGTGGTGCAGACACTCTGGACACCAGTGGAATAGAGAAGCAGGGGCGATTCCTGAGTCCAGTGTCCTTTACACTGACATCAGATTTCTAATAGGGCTGCTTCTCTTTCTCTTCTTGAACCAAACAGGAAGTGCGATAATACGAGTCCCTTAAAAGCGATTCTGACAAAATGATTTCCTGCTGTTCACCCTGTTCAGGCTTTTCCGTTGAGCCGTCATCTACTCAGGCATGAATGTGAAATCTGACCTCCTATAGGGGTCACAGTAGGTGACGCACGGAAGCCTGTATGACTGGAGGGTTTTCTGGGTGAGAAAAATAGGGCAGGTTTCGATGGAGAAACCACTGATTATAAAGACTACAGCAGTAGTAAATGTTGGTAAGAACATTAAGATAATGCAATGAACTTTTTAGGAAAATACTGTATCCACAAAAATAAGAAAATGGCGCTGCCATCATTGTCTTCTGCAAGTCTTTCTGTGATTTTTTTTAGCCGTGGGAAATAAGTTGAAGTAAAGGTTTTTGGTACAAATTGAACATTTACTTCCCGATGCGCACATCTCATTATTTTCGGTTCTAAACATTTGTTAATATAAATAAATAGTAGATGAAAATCTGATTTAAAATTTAAGATCGTCAATATGGATTTAAAAAAATGCAATTTGCAATACAGGTACTCAACAGATCTCTTGTGCACAACCAGCAGCTCATTTGCATTTTTCTTTATTTTATTCTAACTGGTCTGATCGCATGAGAACCTGGTGAACAACAGCGTCTTGTTGCAGCAGTGTGTGGAGTTATAAAACCTTATTTGTTCCTTAAAAACATTTTTTCATTATTAAATATAACAAAGCTCTTACACAGTGGGAAAAAAAGTGCTATTGATAGGTGCACAGGAACAAAACTCCTGATTGTAAAATACAAATTATGTGAATATATTTCACCTGATTATAATTAATTGAAATTCATGTGAATTTTAATTGATGTCTGAGGACTAAAGCGTTCTGAATAATGTGAGCACAAGTGATCGACAGTTTGCAGGATTTTTTCCCCCCAAAACATTACAATATGACAAAATATATAAAAACTGAAAACAAAGAGCCTTATCAATATGTAAGACTCTTCTTTCACTGCTCGACTAAAATGGCCTTAAAAAGCAGCAAAATTTCTCAAAGAATCAGATCATTAGGGAAACAAACTGCCATTTTCCCACCCGAGTGAAGATACTGAATTACAACAAAAAGTCATCCTTGGATTCCAGAGATGGTTTTTAATATCCATACCCCACAGATATGATTAAGAGAATGAACCACGCTAAGGTCAGGAGATACATGTGAGAGGTTAGAGGTCTTGTTAAAGAGAGAGTCCAGTAAAGTACATGGATTAGATCAGAAGACTCCAGGCCTCCTGCAACTGACTGAACTCATCCTCAGTAGTGTATTACAGTCTACCCTCCAGTACTAGAAAATACACTGCAGAGGACACGAATGCAATGTGAAGCCACGGATTTGTGTGCAGCTGGTCAGCCAGAGGAAACTATGAACTAGAGATGAACCAATGAACTGTGTTTCTTCCAGTAAGAGATGTACCACTGGGTTGGCAAGGCAGTCACTGAGGTGCATTAGATGGCAGAGGGCTGGACTGACTAAATGAAGGTTGTATCGATCTTTTATTGGATGTTTTTTTCCAGTGCAATCAGCCAGGTGTGAAGTGTACGAGAAGATATGAGACAAAGGTGTTAACAGGCCACTGCGGAGGAGTGGAATTAAATAGACTGAATGGATGCAAGTGACATGCAGATGCATGATTATGTATGAAATCATAAATATACTGTAGGGCTCAAAACAACCAAACAACCGCAATTAATTTGCAACAAGCCTTAAAGAGGACCTATTTTTTTTTTTCAGGTGTGTACATCCCGAAAAACCCAGTCTGCTCTGATTGGTCAGCTGGCCCTCTCTGTTGTGATGGGTCAACCGAACCAAACTCTTTGGACTCAGCTCCAGCTCCGCTCTAACTAGCTTTGTTTGAGGGCGTGCCAAACTAGCCACTAGGCTAGTATTATGCAAAGGTGTTACTTGGTGACATCACCACGTTACAGAAGAAAAAGGCAGGACTTCAAGCGAGGCGTCTGAGAGCAGTGTTTCTGTGGGGGAGAGTAGCTCCCTTTGACTTGGGCTTTGTAACTTTGCAGACCTTTTACATGCACAAAAAACGATATAACACACTAAAGGAAAGGGAAAAAGCACAAAAGCATAATAGATCACCTTTAAAGCAAAGGCTGCTAAAGGATATAATCTAAAAAATATCGGTCCCGGTCAAAACTGTCAATAGACAACTTGGGAGTCGACATCATTTTAAGAGATATATCGTGACTGTCCGTTGAAAACCATGCGTTCAGGTTTTGTGAATTTTTAAGCTGTGAGAAAAGGGAAGTATCTGACTCTGACACCACGAACCGTGGTTCACATCCTGTCTCTTACATACTCGACACTGGTTTCTTTTAACCATGACCACAATCTTTCCGTCCATAACCAATTATTTTTAGTTGCTTAAATGTTATAAAACCTTAACTGAAGAGGTGGCAGAAAATGCTCTTAAGAATTGATTTTGTACGAGTCATTTTGGAAGGCACTGACGAATTATATCGTCCCCTCGACAGCGGCACCAGAAAACGCTCCAATGGTTCTACTGGGGAAGTCAATGACAAACAACCTATTTTGTCATTTTGGTGCGAGGACTACTTAAATAATTACCTGAGAAAATTTTCCTACCAGGGCTCATAAACCTCTTTCAAAACCCCACTGAATTATGTCAAAAAAAATATTATTACAAGGATTGAAACTAGAGTGTTTTTTTGAGCTGCTGACATTTTCAAGATTCATGATTTTCACAGGAGAGTCACAATATTTAGATTTCCACTTCTTGTGAGTCTTGTTTGTGATTTCGGGTAGCCTCCCCCAGAGGAATGAGTCAATGATAATATTAGCAGTCAAGATAGAGCCTAACTTTCTCCTCCTTTCAAAGGGGTTTCTTGGCCTGCCTTTCTATCTGTGGAAGAGACACCCAATATCGATCTGGCTCTGACACATCACCGATGACTCACTGAAGGGGGTGAGAGAGGGAATTTGTGTGTCTGTGTGTCTGTGTGTCTGTGTGTGTGTGTGTGAGTGAGTGAGAGAGGGACAGAAAAAGATGTGGGTCTTCACAGTGATCCCTGCAATCCTACGATGTCCTTCGAAGAGGCGTCAGCAGGGACGATTTCTATCACTCCTCTCTTTCTTTCATGGTACATTTGAAGTTAACAGCATGTTTAAGCTAGATGACCATGAAGAATAAAAAGTAGACTTGGCACTGACACAAGCGCATGCACACTTTCTAGAGCCTAAACTGTCTCTACATATTTCCTTTTCCGTAGGTCAAGATCTCTCCGTCTCTGTTTAGATGCAGAGGCTGTTTTTCTCAATTTTTTTTCTCTTGTTGTGTCACTGATCTCTTCTCTTCTCCACCTCTCGCTCTCTCTACTCTCTCTTGTCTGTCTGTGCCACCACTCTCTCCTGGTTTGAAGGAGATGACTGGCTGCGGTGTACAGATTAGGGCCTACCTTGCCTCACTTTGTTTGCGACTGAGAGGCCAGTGGCATGGTCGAAAGCTGGACTTCAACGCATTAGATGAGTCATTACACCTGGGAGAGCAAGGGAGCAAGGGGAGGAAGTAGGCAGAAAGAAAAGAGGTAAAAAGGGTTGACTCCAAAAACAAAATATTCTACTCACACAAAGTGATCGCTGATGTGAAAGACAAAGTCGTGACTGACTACTTTTGATGATCTACTTGGGCTTTTATTTATACACAAAGATGTTGAGAGTAACAAATATATGTTTGTGGTAATACTGAGAAATTAACATTTATTTAAAAAAAATGGTTATATCAGTATCTGGGAGAGAAAAGCTCTCAGCAAGACAAGCGAAACAGAAAGGAATGTGGGAATTAGATAGAGAATGAGTGGAGCAAAGAAATTGAAAATGAGAAAAAAAAGAAATGTGATATAAAAAAAAAGAAAGCAGAAAAAAAAGACGAGATATTATTTGGACAGAGAAAGGAGAGAGAGAAACAAAGACGGAGAGAAAATAACTGCGGCAGACACTTTATTCTCTCTCGGTTTAACAATGCGAGGTAGCGTTCCAGAGCGAATCACAGACAGCTTGTGCATACTAATATATTAATACTCCAGTCATTACTGCTACCATCAGCACAATGGTAAATATTCCCCTAATTGCATATCACAGATAACACTACAGCTTTATGTAGTCTATTTGTGCCTTTGTGCGAGCATGTTTGTGTATTTATCCATATTTGTGTGACTGTGTGACTGTGTAGGGGGGGGATGTATGAAGTTAATTGGCTGCCACAGATAACGAAGCGGTGTCACGTCCCATCGCTTTGCTCTCTGCTGGCTTTGAACATGTTTTTAATGAAATTTAGGAAAATAAAAATAAATTACCATGATGATTGTGAATACAACATCATTTGGCTGAATTCATTGTGGCGAAGGGATTAGTTGATTCATCGATTAATCAGAAAAGTTAATTGCAATTAGCCAGTTCTAGTTTCTGAAATGGACGGGTTCGCTTCCTTTCTCTGTTTTATAGAATTGTAATTAACAGAAAAAAAATTGAATAGATTTGGGTGACGGACAATTGGTTGGACAAAACAAGGAATTTGAAGGAATTACCCCGGGCCCATGTCATCTCGCGCTTGGGGTAAATGTGATTCGTTGATGGCATTTTTCAGAGTCTGCAGCAATGCTAGCAGCTCTGTGAGGCTGTACTTAGAGACACATTTTGAGCACAAGGCTCAAGGTTATCTTATTGTCATTGTACAACACACTGTTGCGCAACCAAATGAAGTTGAAGTCCCTTTATGCTACATTAGAAAAACAACAATTCAAAACAATTTTTTTATGGTGGAGTCAGTGGGCTACCTCCGGGTCTGAGAAGTGAAGCCAATGCTGAAGAGCATTAAACCTGCATTCTCTCTAACAGCCGGCAGGGGGCGACTCCTCTGGTTGCAAAAAGAAGTCTGATTGTATAGAAGTCTATGAGAAAATGACCCTACTTCTCACTTGATTTATTACCTCAGTAAACATTGTAAACATGAGTTTATGGTCTCAATTGCTAGTTCCAAGTCTTCTTCAATACAGCATGATGTTCATTTAGTAAATTATGGTCCCATTTAGAGTCAAATAGACCATAAAGCAGGTTATGATTTAGGGCGGGGCTACCTTGGGATTGAAAGGTCGCTACCAGTGCGTTGTCCGGTCTGGGTGTTGTGCGTGTTTTCGTCTTACAACTTTAACCCTTTCACAGTGTGTTTTCAGTTCATGAAAGTAAATTACAACCTTTTTGATCACCTTTAAATGTCTTTTCGGTTCGGTCGGACTTAGCTTCCCTCTCTTGTGTCACTTCTGGTTGCAAAAAAACAACATGGTGACGGCCAAAAACCAAGATGCCGATGGCTAAAAGGACAAACTTGAGGCTTCAAAAGCGTAGTCCACAAACCAATGTGTGACGTCACGGTGACTTTTTATATACTGTATCGCCTGCGAGACGGCAGCAGGGTGGACAGGCTGTTGCTTGGGTGATATTGTCTTTTAATATCCTTTGGTCAGTGATGTCGCTGATGCTCGGTAGATGGGTACCGATGACGTTCTGGGCGTTAAATGCTAAAATGTTCACAATGACAATGTTAACAAGCTTATGTTTAGCACCAGATTAGTTTCGAGTGTTAGCATGTTATCACTAATTAATTACAACTAAACAAAAAACTAAGCTTAGGCCGATGGGAATGTCATTAGTTTTGCAGGAATTTGGTCTTGAACCAAAGTATCGAAAAAATTACAAATTCTGACCCGATGACGGTGCTAGATGACAAGTTAAGTGATGACAATTCATCCTGAGGGGGACATGAATGTCTGAACCAAACGTCATGGCGATCCATCCAACAGCTGTCGAGACATATTTTTATTAGCTGCTTTAATTTGTCCAGATTTGTTTGATGTGCTTGTTCTGTAAGAGGCATTATGGTCTCTATGTGAAAGTCAATTAAAAAAAACTTGAGTCACAAAAGGCTATTATCTATCAATAAACAGCATCATTTTTGGAAGGATCTTGCATAATGTTGATTACTTAGCCGACGATGCAGCCTAATTTGACAAATGCATCCAACGCTATATTTACACTTTACGAACCGATGAGCGCTCCTTCATCACGGGCTGAGTTGACGTCGGGGTGACAGCGACACACCAAACACCATCAAATTTGGGAACGATGCTCTGAATGAATCAAACATAATGTCTGTTCCCCCCCGCCAAACACTTAACTCAACCATCCAGCCTTGTTTTCATTCATGAATATTGCATAGCCCGTGATTGGCTGCCAGATCATTACACTAGATGAGTGAGAGCAGGCCATCTGGTGGCGGGGAGAGGGTTATCACGACTCACTACCACTAAGCAGCCCGCACTTGTGAGCAGGTATATGCCAAGACTACAATGTGTTTCTGTGTCTGTGTGTGTGCAGCTGTGTGCACCCAGCTGTGTTTCAACGTGTGTGTAAGTACAGTAGAGAAGAGATAAGAAAGTCCCGAGCTTCCTAAATAAAGAGAGTGTGCGGCGAACGCCCCCCCTCCAGAAACACAATCTCTGGGGGTAGTTCTGGCTCTCCAGAGGGGGAGGCAGGCTGTGTGAGGTATCTACCCAGCGGGGGGAGAAGAACTCGTGACAGACTGAGTGCGACGGCATCCTGGCTCCCTTTCCTGGAACTTACTGCTCAACACAGGTGTTGGGCTCAGGTGGGCGAGAGAAGACGAAACTTGGCAGGCAGGTAGAGCAGAAGAAGAAGAAGTGAGGACAGCATCGTGAGCGGCGGAGAGAAAAGGAGTGAGGGAAGAAATGCAGGACCGATCACATTTGGTCAGCTAAGAGACTGAACAGATACGAGGCACTATTTTCCTGCTTACATAATTCACCTTGGGCGGCACGGTGGCGCAGTGGTCATCGCTGTCGCCTCACAGTAAGAGGATCGCAGGTTCAAACCTGGCTTGGGGCCCTTCTGTGTGGAGTTTGCATGTTCTCCCCGTGTTAACGTGAGTTTTCTCCGGGTACTCCGGCGTCCACAGTCCAAAGACATGCAGGTTAGGTTAATTGTTGACTCTAAATGGATGGATGGATAATTCAACTCACACTGAAGGGTTAAAAAAAAAAATGCCTCGCTTTCTTTCAGCTTCCTCTCCAGCTCTCGGTTCTTTTTTCCGCACTCTAAAACAGGCCTATATGCGTCTCTGGGGAACGCGTGAACGAGGAGAGCTGAGAGGTACTCAGCGTCTGTCCTGCTTTTACATCCTGCGCACACACACACACACACAAAGAGGAAAAAAAAGGAGACCAAGCCCCTTAGCGGTGTCCGTTCTCCCACACCAGGCTGCCATCTTATATTATCAGCTCGTGCCCCTCCCTATAGGCCATAGTCGCCTGTGCACACTTGACCATCTCCCCTGTTAATGTGTTCCTGAAATAAAAATGATAGTGCAACGTGTTTACTGCTAGGCAAGCAATCCTGTGTTAAAAAAAACAAGACCGTGTTTGTTGACACAGCATCAATACTAGAAACCCCCTTTGGTGAAAGCCATATCACTAAGTGGGAAACACAATAATCATATCCCCTCCCATGATAATTTACCCCATGGGCAGCTTTAACACTATTAAATGAAGAGTAATCAGCCCGACTTGTCAAATGATCAGTGTTTATGAGCATTTACACAATAACCACTGGAGACATCAGTCAGTTAGCTAAATCACACCGCTGCACAACAGAGTCTGAGCCTTGAAACGCAGCTAAACATCTCACACACGCGACTCAGTGACTACTAATTGAATATAGGAGGGGGATTGGTTACCCAGAACCATCTGGGGAGCCAATGGTAATCATCCAGTCACTCTAACAACTTTCCAATGTTTTAAACCCTTTATTACTCGGGTTCATGACAGTGAGATTAAATCCCCCCTCTAAGCGGAGACCAGTTAAGACGGTCTGATGTGAGAGTATATCCTGCTGATTTCCACTGAGCCCCGAGGCAGGCCACCTAATCTACAAAGCCTCAACACTCATCCGCATGGATCAATGGATAACCGGGCAAATATTAGCACACATCTCCCCTTAGTCCGCCCGCCTGTCAAACTATCACTGGGTCTGTCTGCGTCGAGAAAGTTAATCTGCTCAGGAACTATGTCCATGTCAACCGAGCGCCATGCCAGTTAACCTTGACAGCCTCTGAAATCTGAAATTCTGACAGAGCTGTAAATGTTTTACAAGGACAATAACCGTGATAATTAGTTTAATTTAATTTAAGAGATGCAGGCTCTGTGACATTTTTAAACGGCAGCTGAAAACCTATTTATTTAAGTTGGCTTGTAATTAATGTCATTCTAATTATTATTATGTATTTTATTGTATTTATTTCGTTTTTTTACTAATTCTCTCATTTTTATTATTCCTAATGGTCTGCTTTTAATTTCACTAATATATTTCAGCATCGACTATCCTCTTATTGTCTAATTTTATTGCCTATATGCCATTTACTTTTTGTAAAGCACTTTGAGCTGCATCTTTTGTATTAAAAATGCTCTATAAATAAAGTTATTATTATTATTACTACATTCTGTTGATGGACCAATTAAGCATAACACAGTAAATAAAATTAAATTTAGTCTGAAAGTATTTATAGACTGTCAGAAAAAAATGCTTCTAAGCAAACCATAACTAAAAATATGACACAATTAGTTATTTGAAGGTTTTGTTTTACACATTTAAAGATATGTTTCTGATATAAAGCAACAAAGGACATTGCAGTTTAATTACATGTGATTTTTCACATATTAGCCCAGAATACAGTAGTCGTGTGCACATCCACAGAACTTCAGTGGGATAGGTGCATAATAGAAAATTACCATTGTGTGTGGGGAAATAAAAGATAGTTCAATTTGAGGAAATGTGCTTATTGACTGCTCTCTTGCCAAGAGTTAGATTAGAAGATTAATACCACTCTCTTATCTGTACTATAAATATGAGGCTACAATAATAGACTGTATATACAGTAAGAAGTGGGCGTAGCCACTGTGACGTCACCCACTGGTTTGTGGACTGTCGTTTTGAATCCTCAAGTTCGGCATTTTGGCCGTTCCCATCTTGGTTTATTGTAACTAGAATTGACATAAGAGTGTGGAGCAAGTACAACCGAACTCTGAATAACACATTCTTATGTTACCAAAAAGGTTATAATTGAATAAACTGAAAACACACTGTGAAAAGGTTAAAGTTGGATGACAAAAACGCAGACAACTCCCAGACCGGACAACGCCGTGGTAGCGACCTGTCAATCACAAGGTAGACACACCCTAAGCATACCCTGCTTTATGGTCTATTTGACTCTAAATGGGACCATAATTTACTAAATGAACATCATGCTGTATTGAAGAAGACTTGAAACTAGCGATTGAGACCATAAACTCATGTTTACAATATTTACTGAGGTAATAAATCAACTGAGAAGTAGTAATTTTCTCATAGACTTCTATACAATCAGGATTCTTTTTGCAACCAGAGGAGTCGCCCCCTGCTGGCTGTTAGAAAGAATGCAAGTTTAAGGCACTTCCGCTTTGGCTTCACTTTTCAGACCCCGGAGGTTGCCGGCTGGATACAACCAGCAGCAAGTTATCTTAGTTTAGCATAAAGACTGGAAACAGGGGGGAAAGAACTGGCTTGGCTCTATCCAAAGATAACAAAAAAACATTATATCCCCTAAAACTCACCAATTAACACATAATATCTGGTTTGTTTAATCTGTACAAAAAAACAAAGTGAAAAAATGATTCCCATTCCCATTTTGTGATATACAGTGTATCGCTATTGGAAAAACATTTATATTAATATCATGATATTGATTTCGACCCCATCGCTCAGGTTTATCTGAAAGTAACATTACATGCTTTTGTTGGAGTTACCACATTGCACTCATAGATCTTGCAAGATTACAAATATGTATGGACACACATGGTCCGAATATTGTATATCTGTCTCCACTTTCCAGCCCCGTTGGTTTGGTAATTGAAGCATCGCTTGGGGAAAATGGTGTGTGTCTAGAAATCTGAGCTGAAGATATAATGGTAGTTAGTGTGCGTGGGTATGTTTGTGTGTGGTATGCTTTTTAGGCTGTACGGGGTGTTTTGCGAATATGGGAAGAGGAAGACAAATGGGTTTACTCTGCGCTGATAGTTCAGTGCCATCTCTCCTCACACCTCGCTCTCTCTCTCTCCTTGCATCGTTAGAGTTGTTGTCTAGGTTGTGAGGCCCTGTGGTGTGATATTGAACATGTTGTAAAAGACTCACGCCCCGGACATTAGAGCTGCTAACACACACACACACACACGCAGACACACAGAGAGGAAGGCAATGGCATAAAGACGGGTGCATATGTCAAAAGTTCTGAATTACTGCAGGGCTGTCTGGGGCAGCAGTGCAGAGAGGACCAAGCAGAGAAAAATAAGCTTTTCTATCCTACTTTAATTTTCCTGTGGGATATGAGGGGAGGGGCAGCGTTCAGCAGATCAATAGCGAAGTTTGTCTCTGTCGATGCAAGAGTTCGGCTCGGAATAGAAGAGGAACAGGCAGGCAGGAGTGAAAACACACTACTATTCATAGCTCCTCTGCAGAATGATGAAAAAGAAACTCAGTTTTTCATCCAAACTTATGAAAGTCACACACATACACGGACTTTAGTGCTGATGAAATGTCCCAATAATAAATATAATCCTGATACCACTATTTAATTAAAGGTAAGACCCTTGCCTTGTCGCACATTATGCACAAGAGAGCTCATGCAAGGGCTAATTTTTTTGCCCATATGTTGTCCATTTGGTATTTAAAAGCACAAACACATGTGTTGCAACATCTTTGAGACATACAGAATTTGAATTATAAACAAGAAATCTTTCTTTTGTAAGTGTACGCGACTGTTTGCCACTAATTGTAAACTCCTCATGAACAGACAAATGAAAAATAGGTCACCCGACTGAAAGTGAAAATGTTTTTGCAGGCAATCACATGTGCTAGCATCATGGGAGAATGCAAAGGGTCGCTGAGTGCGTCTGTGAACTTGTTGCTGATTAGTTTTGGCAAGCCATCTGTATTTTGGCTCGGAATTAAGCAGGATAACCAGCTGCCATTCATATGAGGGGGTGGGCGAGTTAGATTTAACTATGCTGAACTGTGAAAAAGCATGAAAGGCAATCAAGGAAACAGATTTTGAGTACATTGCGCCGCAATAAATACATTCAGACTGCAAACTAAGTGAAAATAATCCACACGTTGTCTCTGAATAGAAATGACATAAGCCTGAAAAATTAAGCTACAAACCTTGAGCCTCAAGGAGAATACTGAACCTATGAGGGCTCTGAGATTTTGTATTGATTTGACAACAGAACACATACAATACAATAATAGTCTCAAATGGTACATTTGTTAACGGGAGCAAATAATGACTGACGGTCCATGAAAAGTATCTTGTTAGAGTGAATTTGTGAATTTCTGGTTTGGTTTTTACAGGGTCAGGCCTGTGTTCCCTTAGCATCAACCTTGGCTCATGTTAAAATCTATCTATAACTTTTTGAGATATTGCGCTAAGAGACAGACGGTCTGGCTAGTACTCGTTGCCTTCGTTGATTAGGTTTAGGCATGAGGAGTGAGATTGGTTAGGGTAAGAATTTTAGGGTAAGCCAATCAGAGGCAGAGTAGGAACAAAAATATTGCAACTGAGAAGGTCCAGTGATGTCATTCTGCATAATAATTAGCCATGTGCTTCGGTTTGTTGTATTTTTGATGCAATGGAATAATGGGCCGTCGGAACAATGGCATGGCACCGGCGGAGGTACTGATCTGAGGGAACATAGGGTTGAAGGAACATAGGGCTGAGGGAACATAGGGTTGAGGGAACATAGGGTTGAGAGAAAAAAGGGCCGAGGGAACATAGGGTTCAGGGACCATAGGGATCAGGGAACATAGGGCTAAGGGAACATAGGGTTGAGGGAACATAGGGTTGAGGGAACATAGGGTTGAGGGAACATAGGGTTGAGAGAAAAAAGGGCTGAGGGAACATAGGGTTCAGGGACCATAGGGATCAGGGAACATAGGGCTAAGGGAACATAGGGTTGAGGGAACATAGGGTTTAGGGAACATAGGGCTGAGGGAACATAGGGTTGAGAGAAAAAAGGGCTGAGGGAACATAGGGGTTGAGGGAAGGGCTGAGGGAACATAGGGGTTGAGGGAAGGGCTGAGGGAACATAGGGTTGAGAGAAAATAGGGCTGAGGGAACATAAGGTTGAAAGAAAATAGGGCTGAGGGAACATAGGGTTGAGAGAAAATAGGGCTGAGGGAACATATGGTTAAAGGAACATCGGGCTGAGGGAACATAGGGTTCAGGGTTCAGAGAACATAGACACGCTCCCGTTTTTACAGAACACACTGAGGGCATAGAGGGTAATAGAAGACAGAGATATAACAGCATCGTATAAGCTAGATTCAATACCATATAGTAGACGAGGATTGGTTTCCCAGGAAACCGTATTCCAGCTCGTAGCCTCTGCAGCCTGTCTGCGAGCACTTTCCAAGTAATTTACCAATGCACACTGGGTGCAGACAGACTTTGACCTGCTTAACTGGTGCTGACACATTATATCACAGTCGCACAATATGGTTCTGACACTTACTATTCATATTTTCCTTTTAAAGTGCTGCAGCGAGGTGTAGTGATTTAATAGCTTTCTGATCAGTTCAAGGAGTTGCGTTAGAAACAAAAGTCCGCCATGTTGAAACGCTGAATATCAATATCAGTTCGTAAGATTCTGCTCTGTGCAGCTCCTTGGAAAGTTCTCAAGTAAATATCTCTTATGTTCAGTGGTAGTAGTAGTAGTTCTCTTTATAAGTATTTTTCTTTGAATCTTGATCTGAAGTCTGCTCATGTTCTGCCAAAAAAAATGGAGCAAGAAGAACTAAAGTGCACTGTTTGGACTGAGCCTCTCACTCGTGTGTTCCACCACTCGCCAAACATTATGAAGACTTGATCTGAACTCTGGCACGGGTGCAGCTCCTTGTCACAGGGGTGGGTAAAGAATCAGATGATACAAAATTAAATCCTTCTGGTTTCCCTCCCCACTGCCCCTTCTTTCCCCTTTCCCTTTCCTCTCCTCCCCTACTTCTCCCCTGCTTGGGATACATAGGAAATCGATAAACCAAGCGTCAACATTATAACAACATTATATCAATTCTGTCAGTGCAAAGGCGGGCCGATCGTTACCGCAGAGATGAGCGCCTCCCGTATCAGTTTGGGCTGAAGCAGCATTCCGATTGGCAGAGTGCGGCATTGATTTATCTATTACTGAGAGGCGATAGCATTAGTGTTTATCACACAGACTTGATGTCCTGCCAGAAAGAAGTTAGGGAGACGATTGGTGTGGTTGTGAGAGTGTGTGCAGCAGGTGTGTGACTTTTGGGGGTTACGTAGCCTATATTTCATTGAGCGTACAGATCTAGGTGTGAATGTAGGACTGTGTGTGTGTGTGTGTGTGTGTGTGTGTGTGTGTGTGTGTGTGTGTGCGTGGGTGCATTCTGGAGATGAACATTTCTTTTAATTAAAATGCACTAGACAGGTTAAATGGGATTTCTTGCCTGTGGCAAGTTTAAAGGTCAGACAAGAATGAACGTGATATGATGTTGCTGTGCTGATGGGACTGCATGGACATATCTTAGAAGGAAATTACTTTGAAAGTAATGACCTAAAACTAGTCTGCAAATCCCCAAATATGCATTCTATGATAATATGAAACAAAGTAAAGCTACTGAATCTGAGATTTCTGATCTAAGATCTGAATGTAAATCTAGATGTGCAAGTTACAAGTTGAGACTTCTGAGAAATTACAGAAATATATGTGCATGTGAACACTTTTCCTTACTGATAAAAACTTAGATTAGCTAAATCTGAAAATATAGTCTCATTGTACTGATCTATTTTTGGGAGATAAAAAGAAAGAACAAGGGTAACGGAGACAAGAAAAGGCATAGCTTTAGTTGCCAGGAAACTGTTTTCATGTGATCTGGTTGCCCCTGTCGACAACCACTTGTCCTATGTTTACAAAAAAAAAAGTCTGTATCCGTTACCCTTTGTCTGCCAAGGTGAATCAGAGCGCCGCTGTCACATTGATTCACCCCCTTCTGACATGTTGGAACAACTGAAATTGAGTGTGGGAGACCCAAGATAAACAATTACCTGAGCTTCATAGAATATCCCACAAGAAAATACCAGTACTGATATTACAGCCGAACGTGGGTAAATTCAATGTAAACACTTCATCACAGATTGGAAGTAAAAATAAACCTGGAAAAACAGGAGATAAGAGCTATAAAATGTGAGGCAGAGTGCGCAGAAGTATGGGCTCAATGAACACTTAAGAATATGAATGCAGTAAACAAGTTGTTCTGGCAACCTTTCAACACTGTTTACTGCACTCAGAGAAAACTTTTACCTCATTTGCTGCATCTCCAGATCAAAAACAGCTGCAATTGGAAACGAGTACGAGATTACGGAGAGACAGGGTCACATGAAGCATTATCGTGCAAATGCACATTATAAATTTAGCAAGAAAGTGTTGGTACACACATACATTTTATTTATTTGATTATCGGATAATTTCGCAACGGTCGATCCATAGGTTGGAAATAGAGTAGGAGTAGAACGGACATTGAACTGTTTTCCGTGGTCATTTGACCAGTACAAAAGAAAATGGCCAATGTTGTTACAATGAGAACATACGTCAGTGGGGCCGTAAGTGGTCGCAGCTCGCTGGTAGCTTGTCTTTCTCTGGAGTGGCGGGGAGTGAGGCAGAGGGACCATTAAACCCAGCGCTGCCGCTGGCTAGAAGCCCACTGTTGGGCTCATTTTCTGTAACCAGTGTTGCATTAAAGCAGGCAGAATCAAGCCCCCAGGAAGAGCGCTGGGCTTTGATGCAAATCTCCGTTGTGGCCAAACGGTGATATTATAACTTCTCTGTCCGCCACGTGATGCCATTGGGCCCAAAAATACTTTTTCCCATAGACTTACATTGGGAAAGAGACTTCTGTAACTCAGAGGATACGTTTTTTTTGAGGTGAATCAACTTCCCAGTATGAAAACTTGAATATCCCTTATTTAAATCATTAGGTCCTAAAAGTTGTAAAATGCACAATCCAGTTAGTTATTTCCCTTCCTCCGTTCATGTGAATGATACCCAGACCGAGGCTGGACCAAGGGCTGGGAGGCGGGGGTTAAAGGAAACGCTACTGTGCCTGTTCTATTGGCTCAATGGATGCAGAAGATCGCCGGATGATCCGGGCACTTTACCTCGTTACCCGGGTACTTTATCTCTCGGCAGTCGAGCCATTTTGGCTTCATGCGCCACTGAGTAACTCTCATAGGAATGAACGAGAGCCCGCCTACAACGCTGTATCCAGTTATCTTTATACATCCATGGGCAGAATTAGCAAGCTAGCTAACTAGCCAGCTGTACATTAGTTAGATAGCTAGTATGCTATATCCACTGTGCTTTAATGCTACACTGGTTGCAGAAAATGAGCCGAACAAAGTTGTCACTCATCTGGCGATAGCAATGTGCTTTCCTACGCTGCGACAATAGTGTGTGGATGAAGCATTAATTTGTTAACTCATTTACTCTGGCTCTCTATGTTTCGTAACGTTGCTAACCTCAGTGAGTCTCATGGCCTGCCATTAGTCGGTTTAATTTCTACGGAAGATAGCCCACTACAACGGTCGAAATGGCAACGGTACACATAAAAATGGCTGCCGCTCTGGCCGTCCTGCTACGTTGATTTGAATGGGAATGTCCGCTCTAAATTCAAGTACAAAAAAATAAAACATGACAAACCCCCATGTCATTTTTTTTGCCAGCCAAAAGCGCATGCCTGTGTTGGCAACTGTTCAGAAACTTCTCTGAAAGGTGTAGCCTGGTCCAGCTCTCTTCCCTTTCCTCTAATGCTTTACTCTGCTCAGTCCACTCCCTCGAAGCATTATGCGAAACTACAGTAAGTGCCCGTCCATGAGCAGATGAGAGGATAAATCCAATCTGTTAAAAAGCCGCAACTCAACTCCAGAGCCATACGGCCACCATCCAGCACTTGACCCAAATCTGTTCAGCACTGCAGTTGTGCTGCCACACGGCACTCGAGAAGGCTTCTGTTCTTTTGGGAGCAAACCTATCTTTTTTCGTGGTGTGTGTGTGCCTCTTTTGAGCAAAGGAAATTATGTGTGTATAAAAAAACACTGTCTGGGGCTATTTTATTCTTTATGTGCCAAGGTGCTAATGAATAAGCTCATAGTATATGCATGTCCTATTATTCATTGCTGAGCCTGTTAGTTCATGACCTGTATTAAAGTCCATGCATTGTGTCTGTTTGCATCCACTTGAGGCCGTGCTTAGCTCAGACCTTTGCACCAACGACAATGAGCCAATAGATTACTGAGGCATAATTATGGTTTCATGGCCTGCAACAGATTTAGAGTAATGGACATCATTGCCCCACATTCACAGAGCATGGCCTAAATATTTAGGCTTTATTGCAGTCTGTACGGCGAACAGCAGATGCAAAAACTAACTGAAACGAGGAGTTAAAGCTGAAGTAGGTAGAATTGGAGCAAGTATGATTAAAAAAAGTGATTTTTATAAAACGGTCACTATATCCTGACAGTACCGCAACAGACAGGTAATCTGAAAAAAAAATCACGTGCCTCTGTGTCCTCCGGTGCTCCTAATGGCATCTGCAAGATTTCACAAACCGGAGGAAAACAACCAATCGGAGCCGAGCTGGAGCCTTGCCGTCTCTGAGCAGCTGCCAATCACTCGCAAACTCCGATCAAACGGTGAAACTAGGCAGCGCTGATTATATATGAATCAATATTCTGTTACTGTAATGCCTATTTCTCGCATAAAATGTTTTCATAAACATATTTTAGTGTACTGTTTAGCTGTAAAATGAGAAAGTTTGTGACTTTACCAAGCACCGCCCACCAGCCTGAGCAAACTTTTTACGCAAGAAATAGGCATTACGGTGAGTAGGTAAGAATATTAATTCAGCGCTGCCTGGTTTGACCGTTTGATCGGAGTTCGTGAGTGATTGACAGCTGCCTCCGTTGCATGAACAGCCAATAGGAACGCTCTCTCTCTCTGAAATGACCTGTGATTGGCCAAAGTCTACCGTCACGGGCTAGATTTTTTAAAGCGTGAAAACAGAGCCATGATAAGTCTAGTTTTCTCTCAGAACACTTGAATTACAATATGCTGAAGGGTTATTATGGAACTTTTGCCAAAAGATGCAAAAAATATTCTTCCTACTGCCACTTGAATACTAAATGGCAAAAATGGAAGAATAATGGGAAAGGAATAGCTTTTATTCACTTTGGCAACCAAATGCTGTCAGATAAAATTTGACACAATGTAAGTATGGATGCATTTCTGTTGGCCGACTAATTAATGAACATGCTTCAGTGGTTAATTATAGCTCTGTTTCAAAGAACAAATGTAGAAAAAAAGTGTGGGATGTGCATTTGGGTGCAAGCGACAGAGAGAGGAACGAAGAAGAGAAGGTGCTAACATTAACCTTTCAGAAACTACAGTACATCTCGCATAAAAGTCACAGATATAAACATTTTCAGGAGGAAGAGCGACTAGTTGATATTGAGAAAGACGAGATTTAAAAAGGAAGGGAAAAGCTGTCTTGATGGAGGTCAAACTTCAATCATTCAATCGTCTTGGATGCAAAGATGTTACAGCGGATACTTTTACGGGGTTAGTCCTTTAACACCATTAAAACAGAGGAAGTAAAGAGAGAGTGTGTGCAGAGGAGTAGGTGTGTAGCGATGGAGAAAAGTAATCTAACACTCCTTGCTGTCAATATTTAACCGCATATTTTACTCACATGTGGCTTTTAAAAGTATCCACTTTCTTCCTCCCCATCTCTTCCCTTTGCATTACATCTCAGTTGGTCTCTGTTGGTTTCTCTCTTTAGCGATCTGCATACCCTGCATAAACACTTTTTTGTTTCCACATCATCTCCCTCCCTCCCCCCCCCCGCTCTCTTTTGCCTGTCTTTATTTGAACAGATAAAAGCGCTGTCGCTCTTTGACAAGAAACACTCGGCTGCTTCCTCCTCCTGAGAGGGAGAGAAAGTTAGCAAGAGAGTGACGGGAAGAGGAGAAGGCTGATGTATGTGGGTATAAAAGTTCACCGCGTTTATGCAGCCTTTGATCAGCCGAGCACCTGTCTGCAGCCCCGAGGGCCGCCGCAGTTCACAAGGTCAGCCGCGCAACGGCGTGCCATTCATTTCCAGTACTTTTGAAATATTAGAGCTGTAAGGGTTGCAACAGAGCAATAACGGCGTTAAAAGCAACACTTTCATCCGAAATGTAGAGATTCACCTTTTGCCCCGCGCTTACAAAAAACGGCTACTGTAAATGTCATTGTAAAACAGGACGACGTGATCTTTTAACGACTTTATGACTACGTTTTCTGATAGCTGACCTCACGCCCGAAAAGAAGACACATGCAGTTAGTATTTTGGCCTTATTTGGCGAATGCTAGATGGGTATCAAAGGGTCCTGGCCTGGGAAAGACTGACAGATATTTTCTATTAAAAGGTGAAACACCAGCGCAGCAGAGCCAGAGAGACACGCACGGCACAGAGGAGATGCCTCCTTGTGTCTGACTGCAGGATGGAGGCGGGTGGAGGTGGCTGGGGGGCAGCAGGCAGGAGCGAAGGGAGCGGCATCCCTGACACAGAACTGCAGTCTGTTTGGATTACATCACATACATCTTTCAGACCCATTACCGCTCCGACTGGGGAAGAAGGGAGAAGGTGGTAGCAGAGATAGGGAATCGAGGGACGGACGCCGAGAGAGGGAAAAAAAAAAAAAAATGAAACCGTGTGGGTGAGAATAGAGAGGCAGGGATGGAGAGAGATATAGGTAGAGAAGGAGGGAGAGCAGTGGGAAGTAGGGCGATGTGGCAGAGCACAATTTATTATGGTTCCCTTTCTCTCGGAGAGAGCCCAGGAGCGAACGGCGGTGTGAAATATTCAGAGGAGGACCAGGAACGTCTCTCGGTGACGTAACGCAGCTGCAATGCTGGAACAACGCCCACAGAACTCTGCTCCGCAAAAAAACGGCCAGCTTTGATATTAATTTCCAAAAGTTATGAAACAATGAGACAAATTTAGACTCACGGAGCAAGTTGCTCTGAGAAACTAATTCCAAAAATATCTCATTCGCTACATCTCATTAGATTGTTTGATGCGTTCGTGATGCAAATTTTGCGTCTTGATTTAATGACTGTTTCAAACTGATCTTACTGAATATGCATGTGAGCCTTAAAAATAGGATTGTTCCTCCAGAAGTTTAGCTCCATCGCTCTTCCTTCACGACGTCCCTCCCTCAATCTCTTTCTCCTCTTGAAGGACTTTCCCCATTACTCCTCTCCATCCCCTGCCACTCTTCTCCCAAGCTTGTCTTTCAGCCCCTCCAACCTTTAATCAAACTCAATCTGTCTGTCTCTGTTACCTCTCCAAGGTCACGCATTCAATCATTTTTCTCTTTCTTCCAGTCAAATTTACCTTTCTACTCCCCCATCCCAACGGACTCTGCTTCCGATACGTCCTGGGGCAAACAGAGGAGAATGTGTGCGAGTGTATCTGTGTGTGTGTGTGTGTGTGTGTGTATGGAAGGCTTGCAACATTATGGATGACTTCATTTAGGGGGGCTATTAACCGAGCATGTCCCTGGGCTGCGGACCTTTCATACGAGTCCTCCCTCGAGAGACGGCAAACAGAGAAAAAACAGAGCGGGAAGCATTTGAGAGGGCATACGGAGGAAAGGAGATGCCATTGAATGTGTGATGCGCGTTTGTGTACAATTTAAAAGTCAGATTTGATAAGCGTGCCCTGAATAATGCCCATTATTCTCCAACTCAAAGAAAAATGTGCTGTAAAAAGTCCCAGGACTCTGGATTGCAGTGGCGTTGTAGAATACATGATCAGGTCCAGGGCTGATATGTATGCACACACATGTGCACAAACGTCCGGTACACACAGTTTAGTGTTTGTGAAGGATATTGCTAATATTGCTACATTATTCTGGGTAGCCCCAGCAGCCCCTTTTTACTGTCAGTTTGCCTACATGAGTGATGATACTCATAATATCATACTGATGCTGTGTGGCCATCAATCATATGATCAAGAGGGGAAACTATACAAACTAGATTGCATGAAGTGAATCATCAACCTTACTCCTCCCTCTCCATAAACAGAGGTTGTGGGTGGGCGCCGCAGTTTACCAGCTTGTGCTGCTATTGTGATTATTTGCTGTATTGGGACACTGAGAAATGACACCTGTTTGTGTTTGCAATATTGCTGCTATGGAGGGCCACCACAGCTAGATTAATACTAGGTCTGTCAATCGATTCAAATATTAAATTGCAATTAATTGCATGATTGTCCATAGTTAATCGTGGCTAATTGCAAATTAATCGCACATTTTTTCTCTGTACCTTAAAGGGAGATTTGTCAAGTATTTAATACTCTTATCAACATGGGAGTGGGCAAATATGCTTGCTTTATGCAAACGTATGTACATACATATTATTGGAAATCAATTAACAGCACAAAACAACGACAAATATTGTCCAGAAACCCTCACAGGTACTGCATTTAGCATAAACAATATGCTCAAATCATAACATGGCAAACTCAAGCCCAACAGGCAACAACAGCTGTCAGTGTGTCAGTGTGCTGACTTGACTATGACTTGCCCAAAACTGTATGTGATTATCATAAAGTGGGCATGTCTTTAAAGGGGAGACTCGTGGGTACCCATAGAACCCATTTTCATTCAAATATCGTGAGGTCAGAGGTCAAGGGACCCCTTTGAAAATGGCCATGACAGTTTTTCCTCGCCAAAATTTAGCGTAGGTTTGGAGTGTTATTTAGCCTCCTTCCGGATAAGCTAGTATGACATGGTTGGTACTAATGGATTCCTTCGTTTTTTTAGTTTCATATGATAAGCCTGCCACAACCTCCAAAAGATTGATTGCGTTAAAGAAATTAGTGGTGTTAAAACAAATTTGCGTTAACGCGTTAACTTTGACAGCCGTAATAAATAAAGAAGAAACACGTATACTTAAAAACTGCTGTATTTGTACCTTCACACAGACTGGCTGGGTTTATATAACAGTGTCTTTGTTCTGAGAAAGATTGAGGTGTTGTGGAAAACAAAGCAGACGGCTGTAAAACATGTCACATATAATATACCAAGAGACAAGTTAAAGGCCCATGCAGGCTCCTGCCCACTCCCTTAATCGCTGCACCTCACAGTATATTATACCAACACCTACAAAATGGCCAGAGAGAGTGAGACAGAGAGAGAGAGAGAGAGAGAGAGAGAGAGGGGGATGGAGGTAATGAAAAATGTGTCATTTCTGAGACTGTGTGATATGTGTTTGATAAATGAAAAGAGGTAGAAAAGTGTCCTTTTAGTGCCGTTTTTATTGCAAAGAGAAATGCAGATATACTGTAGACGTACAACGCAGCTTGGTAGAGGAGTCGGAGGGGGAAGAGTGAACACGGGGCGCAGGATAGATCAAGAGAAGGGCTCGAGGCGAAACACGGTACACACTTTCACATAGCGTTTCCTCAATTCCAGCTGTGCGGCAGCCAGAGAGTGGGTTCAGCGTGAGGGAGCGGGAGCAGGTGATGTGTCTCAGGAAAAAAATTAGGTGATGGAGGCAGACTGAGAAATGTAAGGATTATCAAAGTAAATAACACATATCGTTTCTGTACTAAACACCCATCCACCCACACACTGACATACTGCATGTGCTTGCAAAGCCCATGGATTCCCTTCCTGTTGCTCCTTGCACGCTCGTCATCGTGCTGGACGGTGGCAGCGGATGGCGGGTGAATGGGTGGAGGTAAATGAGAATCGATAGAGTTAAAGAAAAAGAAGAATGCTCCTCTCCCACACATTGATTCTCAGCTCCTTGGGGTAATGGTCCTAATGTTGTAGGCTCTGACCTCACACACAGAACTGCTTTAATTAAGAGAAATAGTCCTCCCCGCCCACCAGCCGCCTTATAACTATGTATAAAAAGATCATCTGATCTTCATCTCTCTGGAATGAAATGCACGCGGAATATAAAATGTGAAACTATGGCTCAATGTCAATATGCAATCAGCCGTTGAGATTTGTTTTCTTGCACCAAATGATAATAAAGGATTTCACTGGCTGATCTGAGGCTTGTTTACTTTGGAGCAGGCCAAAGAGTCGCCACTGAAGAATGAAAGTGTTACGTTCCATGACTGTAATGGATGACGCAAAGGCTAAGTTTCCCCGTGCAAACACTCTATCGCTGCCTCTCTCTCTCTCTCTCTCTGTCTTTCCCTCTCGCACTCTGACTTGTGACTTCTTCATAACTTATTTTCGGTGCAGTTTCGGTCACATATCCTATCTCGCTTCCCTTGCAAAAATCCCCCCAGGCCCGCAGGCTACCAGCTTCATCATAGCTAACATAGTTTATTTTAAAAGTTCTGTTTTTCCTCCTAACGTTAGCTGGTTTGGACGTCCAGATTCATGCAAAAATATTAAACTAAACAAACCAAAACATTTTAAATTAAATGTGGTGGTTGCCACTGAACAGCAATTTATCCAGTGTCTGAAATTAACTTTTTGGCTCACCGGCCAAGGGGTCTGGTAGATGAAAAAATCTACCGGCTATAATAAATAAATTGCCTTTTTGTGTCACATATACATTTGTTTCAGTACATTTCTTCGAGATAAGGGACAATATTAGAAAAATATGAAGCAAAATAATTTAATATATTGACGGCTAATCAATTCAAGCCTGAACACTAGGCTTGGGCGGTATCTATTTTTTCATACCGTCCTGACATTTCACCGGGTATAGGCTACCAGAGGTGGGACCAAGTCATTGTTTTGCAAGTCGCAAGTAAGTCTAAAGTCTTTGCACTCAAGTCCCAAGTCAAGATTAAAAAGTCCCAAGTCAAGTCCCAAGTCAAGATTAAAAAGTTTCAAGTCAAGTCCCAAGTCAATACTGTAAAGTCCCAAGTCAAGACTGAAAAGTCCCAAGTCCCAAGTCCTAAACTTTGGGTTTCGAGTCCTAAACAAGTCATAATGCTCTCTTCACCAAATGTAATGCCATTTTAACAACTGAGTAACTGGCCCCAATTGGTGCCTAGTAATGTTATTTCTTCATGGTTTTGTACTGCAACTTGACTGGATGCTGTTGGATTGGTTCAAACAAAGTGGATCTGGGGAGTTAAGTGTAAGATAATCAAATGCAAGTCCCAATAATATTCACCAAAAATAAAGAGTCCAGAGTTCGACAAACAACCACCACTTTTCGGGGATTCAGCATAAACAACAAAAGCTAGAAATTCTGTTTGTTCAGTTCAGTTTTTTCCCCCCAAGAGTAAATCCTCTTCCCAAACATCTCAATAAACGATTCTCAAAAAAGTAAATAAACCCAACCTCTCCGAAGCTGTCGGAGAGGTTGGGTTCGTTTACTTAGTGTGTAATAGCTTGACCACATTTAAGCCCTGCTTAAGTGAACATGGGCCGTTGTTGTCGCTAGCTATGGGGCTAACCCCCTTTACTTTAATCAGCAGGTGGCAAGCAAGACACAGGAATTTGGCTTGGGTCTTGAGGAGTTGTAGGTTACACGAATGAACCTTGCTCAGAGCTCTTTAGCAAATACAGAGTCTAATACTGGTACACGCATGTTGCATGAGGGGAAGGTGTGTTGTGTTCAAGACAATTACATTGTGCTTTACTTGTGAATTGATGGAATCCCACAGTCCCTCACTCCAACAACTAGCCTCTGACCCTGCCAACTGTATCTAACACTGCGTTATTGTCAACGAGGCAGCAATATAGCATGGTGGGGGCGCTAGCACAGGAAGTGCACAGTTCCTCACCACCCTATCTGCTGGAAGTGAAAAGAGAGAGAGGAAATTAGAACAATCTGGCATGTGGAGAGCGTGTGACCTCTCTGACTGGCAATCAAACGCACACCAACGCACATGCACACCACATTCCAGTACTCGTATTCGGCTCATCTAATGACAGTTTCTCTTTATGTCAGAAACAGGAAATGTCAAACCAATTAACAATACGACAGGAAGACAGGGAGGTTGCAGCTTTGGAGAAGGTAGACAAAGCAGGAATATACTGTATATATGCTAAACATCTGGGAGTGCTTTGCAATTTACTCATTGTTTTTCACCATATTTTCCATGAACTGAATTATAATTTCACCGCAGTTGTCCTAATGTTAAAAAACAGAGCTCACGGTGCACAGCTGTGGTGAGAGGAACGAATAAAGCTGAACAGAGGCATAAAGGGAGACAAACTAATGTTGACACTGGGGTGTAATGATTCAAATGTTCTCTCTCTCTCTCTCTCTCTGTGCTTCCATACCCTCTCTCCCACACAATAAATGGATGGAAATGAGAGGCAATAAAAAAGATGAGATGAAATCATTTTCAAAGGCACTATATTTATTTTCCTCCCATCTCCCTCATTAAATGCTGCGCTCCGCCGATGATAACCGACACACGGACACACTCACATGCATGTGGGCACACAGAGACATAAACGTAAAGACTCACAATTATATAGATGGAAATAGATGGACGGAAAACAAACAAACAAATATAAAGATATATGGATACATAAACCAAGGATATATAAACATACAGAGACATAGACAAAAAGGATGCAACCCTCCCTCTTCAACCACACATGCATACACACATGCCAGCTTTAATGGTCTCCCTACAGGTGATTAGAGGGTGGTGGAGCATTGACATCTTGACTCATAGTGGGTGCTGCTGGTAATGTTAAACAGCAAGAGGCCCCTCTGACCCTGCCCTTTGCTGCAAATAGACTCATTTACATACAAACCTTTCCCTCCAGCCTTTAACTAGGCTCCCAAGGCCACTCAAGGCCTAGAGAGGCTCTGCCTATTAGCTGAGGAGTGTTATGTTTGTGTCTTTTTGCTCATGCTTGTTTGATATGTTAGCACTAACAGCCCATGTAGACGCCAATTCAGCATTGGTGTCGCGAATCCCGGCGCTGCCTCAGCATGTTCTCATGAACTTTGACCCATGGAGAGGAGAGAGAGCGGACAGTTGATAATGAGACAGTTTCTCCCTGCGTTGCTCAGCTTCTTTGCATTCCCTTCTGAATGTCCTATAAGTGTGAAGCCATGTAAAATGACGCTATCTTCACTGTACACGGTGTTAGATGTACAGCTTTAATTCCTTTCTGTTTACACTGAGGATGGGGTTATGAGGGTGGCAGAAGTCACTCTGCACAATGTATCCTCCAACGGCTCGTATGATATCTTACGAAAAGTTAATCCTCATTTTTTCATGCGTTTTCCAAATAATGTCCAGCAACACGTCAATTTCCGTTTGTTACATGCATACAGTCTTTTCAAAATAAACTTCCTTCTTCACAAGAAACAACTTAGTTAGGTTTACACAACAAAACTACTTAGTTAGGTTTAGAAAAAGATCGTGGTTTGGGTTAAAATAACTACGGAAGTGGCGTTACTTAAATACGGAAGTTATGTAACAAATAAATCAACATTGACTTCTGGTTTCACACGGGACACGAACACCGGTCTCCTGGGTGAAAGTCTGGTGTTTTTTGACCCAACCTGACCTCCTCCCTATGCGCCGTTTGTCGCTCTTTGTACCTCCTGGTTAACGATCACATCGATTACATAAAAATTGATTTTGTGGATATATATATACGAATTACAGTAGGGCTGCTTATTTATGGCAACAAGGCAAAAGTGAGCATGGCTCACATACCCCCGCTCACTGCTTGACCCCTACTAAAGTAGGGCCAAAGGTTTTGCCCTTTTGGAAAAATTTTGGGCACCTTGGACTTCTAACCCCCAAAGGCACAACGAGACCACACTGTCAACCATCATACCAAATTTGAAGTTCCTAAGTTAAATAGTTTTCGAGCTCTGCTCCGGAAACCTAAGTGTGACGCGAACGGACAGAAAGAAGGACGGACGGACGGACGGACGGACGGACAGACACGCGGAGCGCTACATACCTCCGACTACGTTGTCGCGGGGGTATAAAAATCATAATCATGATTATTGACATCGTGATTATTTATCACGATTACTCTTTGGACTTTGGAAACATCATTTAGAAAGAACATTTTGTAGCTACATTTTAAAGTTAAATGCATCAATCTGGTGCACTTTGAGAGCTAAATTAAGAAACTAGATCTATGAAGAACTTTGTGCTCTTGTAAACAATTTAATCATAAACACATTGGTTTTATAGATATGAATGGTGAACACACCAAAAAAAGTCACACCCAGAAAGCATGGTTAAACGAGACGGGATCCGTGTTTCAAGACATCGCCACACAAAAAAAAAAAAAGGGGTGCGCCGGACTTATAACACACGACAAAAGGAGAGCGTCATTGTGAAACGGAATGCGGCACAATAATTGTTTTATGTTGATTATTTGTTTTCGTAATTGAAATTCGATTAATTGCACAGCCCTAAATTACAGTGCGTTACTTCTCATGGGTGTAGCTAGCTAGCTAGCTGTCAACAAGAACACGTTTGGTGGATGCCCCCCCACCGTATCCAGATGCTATCATGATGAATTGATTGTCAGATTTGTTTGTGTCAGGGAGACTAGGAGGTGTCTCGCTGCTGAGTGATTTATAGAACCAAACTCTGAAAGAGAGACACCCCTCTCACGGATGACAGCTCTGCCACCGCCATTCGGTCAAGGGTGGACAGAGAGGTGTCTGTCTGTCTGTCTGTCTGTCTGTCAGCACCGCCTTACTGTGTGTGTGTGTGTGTAGGTGGGAGGCTGGATGTGCAAGTAGGTGTTAACATGCAGGCTCACCAGTGTGTGAAAAAGATGGATGTGTTGGTTGTACCGTACAGGTGTGTGTGTGTGTATTTATTAATCATAGTAGAGTTATTATGTGTTACAGAATCAAATTTCCCAATGACAACTGATGCAAGTATAATGTTACATTATTAACCCCTCTAAATATCATCTTGAGGTTTAACAAAAACAAACAATCAACTCTCAGTCCCTGAGTCATTGTCATTATAATTAGTTAATTAGTTTTTAATTGAAAGGAAGAAAATGCCCTCTTACGCGCCGCGCATAAGAATGAGCCCTCCGTGATGTGAGCGTTTCTTTACTCCAGGTGGAAATATTCGAGGCACCTTGATTTTTACGAGGATTACAATAACATTATTCTCAACTGGGAAATCTTTCCGCCGCAGATAAGACGCAATGTGACCTAGTGAAGTACCCACTTTGGCAAAACGACGAGAGCAAACACTTAAAAAAATGCAGAGGCTAAGTGCTCAATCAGTTCAACACGCAGCAAACTCGGGGAACCTTGAGGTGCGCTTGAGGATGAAAACACCGGTCATCGAAAATATGTTCTTAAGTCATTCTCAGGTGGAATAAAGAGAAAAGGTAATGTATAATACAAGACTTTGTAAGTCGGGTATATTAATTGGTTAAAAAACAACCTGTTTCATAGGGTGGAGATAGACTATATATAAGAAGTGGACGTAGTCACCGTGACGTCACCCATTGGTTGGTGCCGTTTTGAAGCCTCGAGTTCTGCATTTTGGCCTTCGCCATCTTGGTTTTTGGCCGTCACCGTTTTGTTTTTTTTGCAACCACAACTGACACGAGAGGGTGGAGCTACGTACAACAGAATGCTGAATAAGACATTTTTAGGTGACCAAAATGCTACAACTAACTTTCATGAACTGAAAACACACTGAAGTTGTAAGACGAAAACCCGTACAACGCTGTGGTAGCGACCTGTCAATCACAAGGTAGCCATGGTCTATTTGACTCTAAATGGGACCATAATTTACTAAATGAACATCACGCCGTACTGAAGAAGACTTGAAACTAGCGATTGAGACCATAAACTCATGTTTACAATGTTTACTGAGGTAATAAATCTAGTGAGAAGTAGGGTCATTTTCTCATAGACTTCTATACGATCAGACTTCTTTTTGCAACCAGAGGAGTCGCCCCCTGCTGGCCGTTAGAAAGAATGCAAGTTTTAGGCACTTCCGCTTTAGCTTCACATTTCAGACCCGGAGGTTGTTCCCCGTAAATTATTATTTATGTAAATAATATACCAGAATATTATGCAGAATATTGCATTACATAATGAAGTCACTACCGATACATAGAAATACATATCAAAATAATAAAAATGATGCCTAAACAAATCATGTCACATAGTATAATGCAGTTGTTTCAAAGACCCACGTTTTGACTTGAAATTACAATCAAAGAGCAGTCAATGACAATTTAAAAGCACAGAAAAAAAATCCCCAAAAGGTGCAAATACATGCGGCGTAACACTCATCATAAGATTAAAAACTAAAATGACTGCCTCCCGGGGAGCAGCGTGTATTATTGTTAACTGTTAAAATGAGCAACAACTGTCTCTTTTGTGCAACGAGCCAACCACTGTGTCCACTGGGCTCTGAAATGTGAGAACACTGTACAGGGAGCCGGGAGGATCAGGTGCGGAGGGGTAACAAGTGTTTGCATAAAATTACAGCGTGAAATCCCATCAGCCCGTTCTCCCGTCCTCCTAAATCATTTCCTCCACCCCTCCGCTCTAACACAGACCGCTGCCCTCTCGCTCCTATCATGAACACCGGTGCATGAAATTCTCGTCCTGTAAGAACTAACGCACACGTACGCACTTCCACTGCTTCATATAGCGACTACTGTAATTAGCACCGGAGGAGGAAATTATCTCCGAGTTTACTTTCCATCTGAGTCCAAATGTCTGCGGCAACACCTCTGTCATCACAGCACACCGATCACAGCACACACATAAAGAGGAAAGCCATGCTGACGCTCATGATGTCTCACCTCATTTACTTGTGCATGTGTGTTTGATATGTAGGCTTTTAATAATAAAAGTAATCATTTTGTGCTTGACATAATGTCCGGTGTGGTAAATTGGAGCTGTATTGCTGCACGGTCGATACTTGTCATGAGCAGCGATGGCCATTCCCGATGGCTTAACAAGGAGCATCTGCTGGAGGCTCTAATGGGATCATTGATCTCAATGGGTAATATTTGGTTTGTTCAGGCTTTAATATCTTTATTGTTTTTTTGGTTTGATATCCACTATCTCTCAGCTCTTCACAGCTCTTATCTTCTCAAAGTCGGCCTCTTTTCTATTGTTCTTGTTTTTTTTTTTTATCTCCAGGCACTTTACCTTAATATGCAAGACACTGTCTCATGTTGTGGCAAAGATTTTCTGTTTTGTTTCTCTCCTCTCCTCTCCTCTCCTCTCCTCTCCTCTCCTCTCCTCTCCTCTCCTCTCCTCTCCTCTCCTCTCCTCCATAATTAAGGTCATGTGAGCTTTACTTACTCACATGCTCTCGTGCATTACACCCTCCTGCCGGGATCCACCTCTTGTACAGTAAGCGATTCTTCTTACTCATTCTTCTGATCACAATGTCTTACATATTCCACTTTTCTCAAAAGCCCTGAGGTCCCTGAGCGGCAATTAACTTTGTCTTTCGGGTGTGCAAAACAAACACGCGCTCACACTTAACTAGTCCATACTCTCACACAAAAGGTGGATGACATATTTCTTTAGCCCCGGAGATAATGTTATTACAAATCGACTGTACGTAAGCAGGACGGATTGCCATGAATCAATATGACAACAGCCGCGCAGAAGGCAGGCGAAGCACTCTGGATTTCAGCAGCCCGTGTGTTTATTATTGGCCCAAGCGCTCAAATGTGCAAATAACCCTCCACGCACCCGTTAACCCGCACTTCCTCCCTGTTTGACTTAGTCGCCGCGAGCTGATAGGTCATTAGTCATTCGGCTCTATTGCGAGTTATAATGACTCCCATCTCTTTTGCTCTCTTTCCCTTTTCTTTCCCAGTCTTGGCTGTCATCTGTCTCCGCTGACAGGGATGTTAATGTAGCACACTACGGAGGTGTTTTTTTCAGCTATTGTGGTGGAAGACTGCGGCTGCAGTGTGCTGGTGTGTTTTGGAGCGAGCTCAGGAGAGCCTTGAGGTTTTTGCTCCAAGAGAAGTTAAGATAAGATGAAAGTTTAATGATCCCCCTGGAGAAACTGGGTCATCGCAGCAGCAAAGACTATGAAACGTAGGAGATTCTGGACAACAGAGCAAATCGAATAATGATACAGTGTCTTTGTTATATTAAGGTTTAAATGATTCTTACTTTGCTTACTTTATTCAGATTTTTTACTATTCTACTATTATGCTACAGAACACATTTTACATGCTACGTACAATTTGTTAAGATTCATGCAAATACACATATAGACAACTTTTCTATTAATTCATTAATGAACTATGGAAGGCTCAGCGAATGTAGAATAGATGCATGAGAGCAGTCAAAGACACTTAAGGCAAAATCGATTGTGCAAGTTATTTGAATGATATTGTAAAGCCTCGTTTTGATTTCCAAGTTTGAATAACTTTCTACTAATAGAGTAAAAACATTTTTTTGAGCTATTGGGGGTGCTAGCCTATACAAGTCATGATACCCGTCAGCCTTTGGTTGATTTTCAATTTTGTGTCAGAGATGGAGACGGGTTGACAAGGCAGTAATTTTTTTTTCTTTAAAGCCACTTTGTGTAGAGTTTAGAAAAATTGCTGTCCTGGAGCTTTCGATTGTATCATGCAATCCTTCTCAGCAGACAGAGTTTACCCGGCTTGATACAATCGAAAGCTCCAGAACAGCTATTGAATGGACCATGTGGGGAGATTGTTTTGTCAACAACTGTTTCCAAGGTTAAGAATGAACTTTCAGTCTCAACTTTTAAGCCAACATGCATGAGAAGTCTGTGAGGTGCTCAGAAAAATTTGAATTGTAACATCTACATTAATCCATCACAGATGGGGAAACTCATGGGATATGATTGAAAGCTCCACAGCAGCTGTTAAATGGTCCTTGTGGTGAGATTGTTTTGTCAACTACTGTTTCCAAGGTCAGGAATGAACTTTCAGTCTAAACCATAGACTGTATATCAGAAGTACACATAGCCACTGTGACGTCACCCATTGGTTTGTGGACTGCCATTCTGAAGCCTCAAGTTCAGCATTTTGGCCGACGCCATCTTGTTTTTTTGCAACTAGAAGTGACACGAGAGGGTGGAGCTAAGTACAACCGAGCGCTGAATAATACATTTTTAGGCGACCAAAATATTTTTTTAAACTCCCAGACCGGACAACGCCGTGGTAGCGACCTGTCAATCACAATGTAGCCACGCCCAAAAGCATGTCCTGCTTTATGGTCTATTTTACTCTAAATGGGACCATAATTTACTAAATGAACATCATGCTATTGAAGAAGACTTGAAACTAGCAATTGAGACCATAAACTCATGTTTACAATGTTTACTGAGGTAATAAATAAAGTGAGAAGTAGGCTCATTTTCTCACAGACTTCTATACAATCAGAGTCTTGCAACCAGAGGAGTCGCCCTCTGCTGGCTATTAGAAAAAAATGCATGTTTAAGGCACTTCCACATTGACTTCACTTTTAAGACCCCAGAGGTTGCCCACTGGTCTGTAGAATTTGAAAATGCACCCCTTTGGCGCAGAGCACAAACTTTAAGCCTATTCCTAATCAATCACTGATACATAAATGGACCAATTACAAAAAGTGACACCTGATGACATCATCAAGTCACATGGATACATGGATTTCCAGTGTCAAGAGTTGTCAGTGTTTTTGTATATTAACTTTAATTTAGAAAACAAGATGCAGGGGGATGGGGTTCATACTGAACTTCTTTCTTTTCTCCCCCCTATTTATTTGTTATATGGATATATATTTATTTTTCTCTCTGTACACTGCCTTGGTCATCATGTTAGGGGTTAGGGGGTGGGGGTGGAGAGGGTTGGTTGAAGGGAAACAAGGGAAAATAATTTCACTCTGCCTTATGTCACACTTGTAACTGTAATGGTACATAGAAACTTAGAAATGTTAAATAAATAATTGATCACAAAAACAGAAAGCAAAATGTAAAATCTTTTTTTTTTTCCTTTTAGTTTTTTTTTCTCCAGGTTTTAGGGAGCTGAACAGAAACATATTGTACAACTATCTCTACAAGTCAGTGGATGATGAAGCAATAAGAGGTGGGATTGTGGGTATATGGGGTGGTGTGGTGTGGGGTGGGAGATGACAGGACACTGATGAAGTGAGACAGCAGTCATGTGTTAAATCACTGCTTCAGTCTCCTCTGCTCTCTGCAGCCCAGTGTTGAGTAACATGAAAACAAGATAGGCAGGTATGGGCAGACAATTCCCTTCTTCTCCTCAGCTAAAAGGAATCAACCCCCCCTCCCACCTCCTCCCACCTCCTCAGTCCCCACCTCAGGGAAACTATCTGACACATGGGATGGTTTGTTGAAATCCTTGTAAGAAGAAAAATGTGAGTTTCTTACATCTCTCTCTCCTTCTCCGTGGCTTCATCCTTCTGAATGACTGCCAAGCTCATTCCACAGCTACAAAGCCGAGTCTGATTTGAATAATCAGATATTTTTTTTTCAATTGCAAAAAAAAAAGGACAACTTTCTTCCTCATTAATTTCCATTTGTCAACACATTCACACACCTGCCTCTCTCTGACTAGTGTGTGTGTGTGTGTGTGTGTGTGTGTGTGTGTGTGTGTGTGTGTGTGTGTGTGCGTGTGTGCTTGCGTACACAGATGGGTGCCGTATGAATGAGAATTGGTGGCAAACTGACAAATAAGCATGGTTAAAAAGAGCTGGATATCGAGAGTGAGAAAATGTAAAAGGGTGAGAGGGAGGGAGGGAGGGAGGAGAAGAAACAAGTGGGACGAAGGGAGAAATAGGCCAGTAGATGCAGACAATTACTCCTTAAAGTTGTAGACAGCTGTGCGGAGGGAGTCGACGTGATTGTGTGTGTGGTAACTGCAGTTTTTTTTTCTGCATGTGTGAGCTTTCTGTATTTGTGGCTCTCTGCGAGAGTAATGAAAGGAATAGATAATCATCTCCAGGCATTTACACGCACTCATACCCGCCCGCCTTCTTATTTCTCTACCTTATTGTTGCCATGACTTATCCACCAGTATATTCTTTTATAACCTTGCTTCTAACCCCTCCATCATTTTAATGACCTGTAAAAGCAAATGGGCTTCATGGGCCACTAACGAGGGGGTCCCGCATTAATTAATTGATTACATGATCAATTATGTGCGTCTGTGGGCAAGTGTAATTAAGGCCTGCCATATGCGCCTGGCTGATGTGACCGAATCCCTCACGGAGACGGCCTGTCGCCGCCGTACGCGCCGCCATTTGTTTTCCGAGAGAAAACGATCGCGCGGGAGCTCATTTGACTTCTACTCGTGTGTCTCATTATTGTTTTTCAGCACCGTTTGTGTGTGAGTGTATCTCAAGTGCATGCCAGAAAGATGTGAACTGCATTTGTGTACGATGTGAGGACGGTTTTACGTGTGTGTGTGTGTGTGTTTGCGTCGTCCCCTCCAGGCCTGCGGGGCTGATAAAGACTTAAAGGTCAGGTGTTCCCTCTCATTTCTCTGCCTCTCCAGGTAATTACTCCAAAGCACAGTTCAAGGCACACAGAGAGACAGGAGGCAGGTACACACTCACCGCGGGGATCAGACGGAGCGAGGGGAGCGGGAGAGGGGAGATAAACTCGCTTCTGCTCTCGTAGGCTATAACCAGAGAATTAAAGACAGATTAAAAGAAAAAAAAGTTTGAATAAAAGATGATTATGCGCGAGTTTATTTGCACAGATAATTGCACTCATCTCATCTGCAGCTTGTTTGTGGTTAACACTCAAGGTCGTAACAAATTATTCAATTCGGCGCACACTTCCGGACCGCGCGCGGAGCTGCGTCGAGCGTCCGGGGCTCCGGGGAACTACGATTGCAGAGAGCTCGAGGCTGTCCTGATCAATACGTCAGACAGCGGGGCGAGGCAGGGCACTGCAGTAAGGGCACAGACACGTAGTTAACGGTGGATATTAAAGTGGAGACACACAGAGAAAAAGGATTGGGGTCAGCACTAAGAGGGTAACTGGGCTGAAACTGCAAGAAAAATCTAATCTTTTATCAAAGCTATTATACATCAGAGAGGATGGGGGGGGGGGGAGAAATGCAAAAAGCACAATTTCCTTCTTCTACTTATTTTTGTTGTTGCCGTTTTATCATTTCCTCCCCTCTGGCGGCGATGTATGCTCACACTGTGGGTGGTATATGATGTTTTTTTTTTTTTTCTCTTAAATATTTTTCCTGTAATCCGCACTAATAATCCTCTTCCCTGAATAGCTGCAGTGATAGTAACAGTGCCGATTACAGTCTCATACAAAATGCATGCGGAGAAATCCTCTTAAGGCCGAAACATGCTGATTTAATTCAATCAAGGATCTGATACGGTGGATGAGGACTCAAACATGATTTTGCTATTAGAAATGTGCGGCGTGTGTGTGTGTGTGTGTGTGTATGTGAGGGTCTGTCTAATGTTAGTCTGACAGTATGTGATACAGCTCTGAACACACACATACATGCACGTACACATGCAGCAGTAGTGTCGTGATGATGAGCTTAGTGCCGCCGCTGTCAGTGAAGGAATCACAGAGCATCCCCGTATTCCCAGAGAGAGGAAAATCTCATTCCCACCACTCCCCCCTCCCCTCCCCTCCTTTATCCCATTTCTTACAGCATCCTTGATCCGATCACCAGGCTTCTCCTGAGCTTCAAAGCATGCAGCAAAGAAAAAAGAGGAATCCCTAATTCAAATATGTCTCTCTCTCTCTCTCTTTTCTTTCTCTCCTTTACCCTTGTGTTTATCATTTGTTGCCTACAGAGGGCTTTGGTTTCGTCTGACAAACAGTCAAGACATCACAGAGATCTGATTACAAAGGCAAAGGACACGAGCACTTCGACACACACACACACATACACAGAGGAGCATTCAAAGAAAGCCGTGTTTATAATGGGCTTGCCTTCTGAGAGTGCTGTCCCTGCGCTTTTGTGTGTGGAACAAGCTGAATAACCTCAGAGTTTTGCATGAATTCCGCATCCAACACACGGGCTGGATCAGTTCTTTAAAATACCAGACTCTGTGTGCATTGGATGAAAGGATTTCAAAGGAAGTTTTGGTGCTTTTCGTTTCTCAGGAATGGCGGTTGGAAACCTTGTTACCTCGCCGAGCTCCGGCGTGCGTGAAGATGACAAAGGAATACATGACATTGGTGTGTAATATGTATACTTTATACGAGGGCTCTCAAAGTTGACGCGATAATGACGCATTAACACAAATTTGTTTTAACACCACTAATTTCTTTAATGCATTAATGCAACTTGCAATTTTTAGGCTGTAGTGGGTTAGAGTGAAGATACTGGTATCACATGAAACTAGAACCCCTAAGGAATCCATCGGTACCAACCGTGGCATACTAGCTTGTAGAGAAGGAGGCTAAGTAACGCTCCAAACTTGCGCTAAATTTTGGCGAGGAAAAACCGGCATGGCCATTTTCAAAGGGGTCCCTTGACCTCTGACCTCAAGATATGTGAATGAAAATGGGTTCTGTGGGTACCCACGAGTCTCCCCTTTACAGACATGCCCACTTTATGATAATCACATGCAGTTTGGGGCAAGTCATAGTTAAGTCAGCACACTGACACACTGACAGCTGTTGTTGCCTGTTGGGCTTGAGTCTGCCATGTTATGATTTGAGCATATTTTTTTTATGCTAAATGCAGTACCTGTGAGGGTTTCTGGACAATATTTGTCATTGTTGGCTGGACCGCAGAGGGCCAGCCCTAGAAACGCAAAAGTATGTCCCTGACTGACTGACTGACTGAGTGATGAAGTTACAGGATTGGTCGGCTGACTGCTGGAGCTTCCTCATTGGTCGTTGCTCTTTCAAATTGAAAAGGCGAAGAACAGTTCTGTGTTTACGTTTTCTGGGGAGCGTGTCAGCGGCTTAACGTAACATTACATAGTGCTGTTGTTGTGCATGTGCTATTGTTTATGTTCGTTTAAGTGACGTTATGTTCGCAAATTTTCGCCTCGCTTTCCTCCATGTCCGCCATGAACTGACTGTATCTAGCAGCCTCACGTCACTACTGCGGTATGAACCCAAAATAAACAGACTGTGCTGTGATTTAATTGCAATAAACGGATCAAAATATTGCCGAAATAACAACATAAATATATCGATTTGTAAAAAGTCTGAATTCATGCTTTGTCAAGTCTGTCCGCAGCACAACAAGCAAACAACTTTTAAAATGCTTGTTTTCTGAACGGAGTTCGGATCGATCAATGCCAGGCTATGATAACACCAGCTACTCAATCAACACTCAACATAACGTCATCTAGGCATAAATGCGGCAGCGACGTTGTTGTAAACGGATCAAAGTGTGCCGAAATAACTACATAATGATGCTGATTAGTAAAAAGTCTGAATTCATGCTTCGTCGGGTCTGTCCGCAAGACGACAAGTAAACAACTTTTAAAATGCTTGTTTTCTGAATGGAGTTCGGATCGATCAGTGGCAGGCTACGTTAACATTACAGCTGCTCCATTAACAATCCATTTAGGAATAAATACAGCAACAACGTCAGTGATGACAGCGGGGATATCTCAACGCTGATAAACTTTCGCAACGTTTGTATATATTGAACACCACTTATATGATGAATGCTTTTGATACACATGCTTTCATAAAAACCTGAAATACTTTTAACCTTGCATACTGTATGTCATGCTAATACCTTCTCACCTTGTATAAAATGTATAATATACTGACTAGTAAATGTTACCATTTACTATAACTGAATGCCATTTGCTTCATTATAAGTTGGCTTTCGATCAAACATTAAGATATAAGTGGAAAAAACTGTTCACAAAACATTATAGACATGACCACTGACTATTTGTATAACAATTTAGCTACAAATACACAGACTTGACCATACGGTCCAGCCATATACTCGGTTTTGACCGAGTCTTGTTTTATTTGTTGTTAATTAATTCCCAATAATAAATATATACATATATTTACATAAAGCAAGCATATTTGTGTACAAGTGTATTCAATATTTGACAAATCTCCCTTTAAGGAAATTTTGAACAGATAAAAAAAAAAGTGTGAATAATTTGCGATTAATCGTAATTAACTATGGACAATCATGCGATTCATCACAATTAAATATTTTGAATCGATTGACAGCCCTACTTTATACTAGGGGTGTAAGAAAATAATGCAACATTATATTTTGTGATACTGTACCGATTCTTAAAAGCACTGTATCGATTTTTAAGATTCATGGCAGACAGTGGCTCTGATTGCACAAAAGGTAGTGCTAAGATGTTACAGGGACTGTGATTTATGCAAATGCAGATCCCACTGTTCTGATTGCATAAAAAAGTAAACTTTTTTTACTCAGATTTTATGCATATGGTGAGCTGCTCTTTATACTATGACAGTTTTCTTAAAATTAGACTGACAGAATCACAATATATCGCCGTGCTTACAGTATCGCAATATATATTGACTCGTAACCCCTGTATCATGATACGTATAGTACTGCCAGATTCTTGCCAATACACAGCCCTACTTTATACCCATGGCAGGTCTGTCTCTTCTACTCTGTTTCTCATGAGCTACTGGCCTTTTAGAACCATCTGGTTGCATGTCCTTAACTTACTTCAAGATACTGCACACACAAAAACTCCACCATCTCAGATCTGACACTCCACAGACAAGGCGACACTGACAATTGCTAAACCAAAGACACACAGAAACAATCTTCGTTTGAGGAGCCGTGATGTCGCCCCTGACTTGATCTGCTGGGATTTGCGACGACAGAAGTCAGGCGTGATGTCTAGGTAGAGCAGCGGCACTCCCGACAGCACTGTGACAGCCTTCCAGCAGCTCCTTGTCATCCCGCAGCATAATCAGAGCCTCACTGTGCCCAATTAACCTCGTTAATCATTGTTATGGCTCTCGAATGCACAAATATTACACACACACACACCTAGCGCCGGCCTCAGGATACCAGCTGTCAATGTTATAACCCGACTGGAGAGAAGTGTCCAAGCATGAAAGGAGTCCGCTGTCACGTGCGAGCGCATGTGTGTGTCTGCGGATTAACTGACTACAGGTTGATAAGGAGTCTCATGAGCTGGCATGAAATGACAACTATTGACCGCTGAGGCGGGGGTGACAAGATGAATTTCGGCGCTCCAGTTTCATCGCCGGGCCTTGAGAGAAAGCCCGAACCTCGTGGGAAGCTCCGGCGGGGACCGGGGACTGATGAACACGGACTGTAATCCATCACTTTACTGTTCATGCATTAGAGTTGTGTCCACAGCAGAGCAGACCAATAGACCATTAGCTCTGTAATTAGCCCGGCACTAGCACGGGGAAGCAGGCAGCATACAGAAACACTATCTCAGCCACAATTAGCCAGTAAACTTTAATTAGCGTGGTGATTAAAGACAGAGAGGCAGAAAATCCTTCAGCAAATTCCTCGGCCTCCTCCCACTCCCTCCGACCCAACTCTGACAAGAGTGTCCAAGTTGAGCTGCGTCTGCGTTTTTCTAAACAAATATGTGTGCAGGCCTGTGGTCTATCTGGGCTTAAACTATCGCAACTCAGCACTTACACGCGCCGAGGATGAGGACACAGCAGCTGACGACACAGCAAATAGGGGGCAGAGAGGGCTGTGCTGCAAAACAAGATGATGAATATGAGTTCACACGCTCGCTCTGCTTAAACACACGCTGGGCTGCAGGAACATATAGGCCAGAAACACGTGTGCACCACTATATCTGTAGTGGTGAAAGAAGAACTCATTTACTTTCATGCATTAAGTAAAAAAGTTTACCCAACATGCAAAAAAAGTACTAAAAGGTGGATATAATCCATATGGATCTGATAATACTACATTAGGTGTCTGGCATACATGGATGTGTGCACAGATGTTGGTGCATGTTGGTCCACGCAGACATTCCTCGCAGACCCTCACGGACATGGACAGATGATGAGATTTACGTCACACGGAACATCGGGGCCATGCAGATGTGGAAATTATAATATAGACCTAACGTGTAAGCAGCAATTTAAGGTAGTAGCTTGTCAGGGTGAAGCTAGATTTAACTTTATACTAGTGTCACATCAGTAGGCATCCGTTGTCCTATTGGTCGCCAACAGTCAAGAAGGCCGGTCCTATCTAATACGAGCCTGTCAGACAGCCATCACCAAGAAGACAGAGAGTAGAGCAGGAAGAGAGGACTGGCATGCTGCTGATAGCAAGGATAGATTTTGTTGAGACCGTGATGGACAACGAATGAAAGCCCTTAACCCCTGAAGTATTTTGGTTTAAGTTATGTTTTCTTCTATCTTAAAACCAACACCGAACCCAAGAAGAGGACAAAGCTGGTTCAACCATCTCAAAACTCTGCTTTAATACTGTGCTTGGAAAAAAAATAGCACAGCTCTGGACCCCCAGGTGAGCTCCTCTGAAAATATCTTGATATTTTCAAGAGATGCTCACAGCGACTTCTGTCTTCTGAGGAAACTTAAGGCTGGCCCACACTAAAAGATTTTTCAAATCTTAACAGATGTTGAAAATGTGAGAGACCCCACACATAACGGTATGATAAATTTAACAGTTTTGTTTCTGTAGTGTGTGGTGAGCAACGATTTACGAAACCGTAAATCTCACAAAATCTCTTGCGATCAAACGTGACTTTAGTGTAAAGAAACATGGCGGACGACAAGCAGGAAGAATTAGAGATGTTAGTTTTTGCACTACTTTGTACTGAAAATTCACAAAGAAAAAAGAAAGAAATGTGGATGAAGTCATGGAGACACGTTAAATAAACACTTGTGCTGTTGCCACAAATCAACAAGCTGATCCTCCACTTCTGAGGTCATCTTACTACTACTTTATGCATCGCGTTTGCATTAGCCGCGGCCGCCATGACTGCGGTTGTTGTCCTTCCTTCTTCAGTTCTTTCTCACGTGACTGCGTCATCGGCTGTCCTCGGGGTTCCCAACACACGACAGGATATCCGATCATAAATATTGAACATGTTTAATATGTGCGATTTGATATCGTTGCGGCCAGGATGGACTTCTGAACCGATCGGGGGGATAAAAAAAAAAACACTCTGAACATAATTCACACCACAGGAATATCTGGAAAGATAATCTTTAGAACCATCAAAAAAATCTGGGCTTTGCTGACGATTGTCGGGAGGGGGGGGATTTGGCCTAAAATCGGCTTCATTCTCACGTAGTATTTGCCCGGCAATAGTGGCCTCGGTTTCAGTCAGCAGACTTTAAAACTAGTTTACAAAACTATTGTTGAGTGTGTTTTAACTTTTCACCTTCCTGTCTGGTACGGTCACCTAAACTGTAGATCTAAGAACAAACTTTCAAGGGTTGTGTCGATGGGCTCCCATCCTCTCTTCAGCCAGTTTAGGCTCATAAGCTCCAGGAGTTGCTATAGAGTCCCTTTAGCAACTAAAACTGTGTTGAAGAAGTCTTTCATCCGGAGTGCCATCAATATTCTTAACTCAACAAAGTGACTGAGTAGATCTAAGCCACAGACACTGACACAACACTGTTTGTGTAATATGACCTTGTCTCTATGTATTTGCTTTTACTGACTGCTTGTCTGTCTTTTATGCTGTTTCTTGTGTTTGGTGAGCTGAGGACAAATTTCCAGCCTGGTGCACAATAAAGATTTATCGTATTGTATTGTGTTATTGTAATTTATTGTATATTTACTTAGTTACTTTGCACCACTGCACATAAACACACACACTTATCAAAAACAGAGGTCATCCCTCTGGAGACAGTGAAACTACTCACTGCATGTTTTTCAAAGCACCATTGACAGAAGTGTAATGGAAGATGTGGAAGACTATTGTCAGCGCGGGACATCTAGCTGTCTCTTGCTTCATCCACTCCACATCTTCATCATCCACCGGCCCGCCGTAGGTCAGGCAGACATGACTTGAAAATTGTAAGAAAGAAAAACAAAGTTGTGTACGTAGCATTTTAGAGAGAAGACAAAAAAAACAGTGTAGAAAAACCCCCCAACAAATCCTAAACAAAGTCGCACAGGTCCAGAGAAAAAGGAGCGGCTATAGTGACACATCCCTGTCTGCCATCACCACTGCAGGTGCAATGATTCACGGGAGAATTCATCTCGGGGACGAGCTGGCGGGCTATAAATCACCTCTATTGCTAGAGATCTGCACGCGCCCGGACCCAGCAAGCTCTTTCTCTGTGTTTGCTGAAGTTTCTAAATGCCCGTGTGCACGTGGAGGGGCGTGGTCGTGCACGTATTTCAGTGTGTTTGTGTGTGTGTGTGTGTGTGTGGAAAGGCTGTAGATCATTATTTAAATCTGTACCACAGGATCTGATTTCACTAAGGCTTAGCCCGCTGATTTGTGACCGAGCAGTGAGCCATATTTAAAACATGAACTGACAGAACGCTATTTCCTCACCCTTTCTCTCTACTTGTCTGTCATGCATCACGCAGCGAGTATGCGCCATTAGAGCGGAGCTTGGTTAAAACTAAGTTGCTCTGTCCGTCTGTCTGTCTGCACCTAACACTGTTTCCTTCTGCTAAGCCTCCCTCCGTCTCCCTCCTCTACCTCTCTGCATTGCGGACCGTCCCTCAGCAGTGAGCCGGTCTTTAAAGCAACATATTTATCTCTGCATCAATGACATCACCAGTGAACGGAGAGGCACAGAGAGGAAGAGGGAGAGAGAGAGAGAGAGAGAGGGAATAGGAGAAGAAATAAAAAAGATATGTAGCATCCAGTTTACTGTCTGTCTGGCAGAGGTTACTCTCCTGCTGGAGAGGAGAGGAGAAAGTTTAAAGACAGATGAAGAAAAAGACATGTTGCTGTTTGTGTATACAATATGGGTTTAACCCCCTTTGCATTATGTTCGTCCGCAGAGCAGTCCTCCTTCTATTGTCCCTTATTGTCCTGAGGATAGTACTCCATCCTAAACTAACTGCCCCTTTCTGCCTGGGAGGGATGGTGGTTAAAAACAGGAGCAGAAAACAAGGTGGGTATAAGATCAAGCCGCGGACCCCGGAGGAACGCTTCTCTCAAACAGACAAGCTGACCTTTTTGCTTTTTAGTTTCCATAACAGTGGCTTTGGTATTACTACTCGCACAGCTCTCCTTTACTCCATGTGTGTGTGTTCTTTGTCGCCTATGCCTCTTATCTATTTCCATTTCTCTTTTCTTCTTTCTGAATTCCAGACTCTCCCTTTTCCACCCATTCAAAGCCTCTTTTGGTCCCATGGCAGCGCGTGAATACCACAATGGGAAGAGTCTCCATTGATGGCACGCACGAACGCACACGCAGACGCACAGAAAGCTCAAGAGTCTGATTCCTACAGTATTAATTCATATGCAGAACCTGTAGTCAACGGGACAACATTTTGGTGCGTTTTGAAGCGTTCTGGTTTCCATTTGTATTTTGAGTATCATATCGACCAATCACGTTCGAGCAGACTTTGGTTGACTGCAGGTAAACGGTCCGTGTGGAGAGCAGAAGAGGCAGAACGCATTGGCTGAAATGCATTCTGGGAACCTGACCTGTCTGACGATGATTTCGAATTTTATTGGTTTTAAAATGATCAATAATCATCATCAACAATTCGGTCGTACACGTCGTCTCTCAGCTCTAACTCCAGTCCTGCATCCCAAGTTGCTAATCAGACTGTAAACAATGAGCAGCACGCGGAATTAGAAGTCTTGGCCCGGATATCCGCTGGCTGCACCGGAACCCCAGAAATATAAACCCTTGCCCCCAAAGGCTTATCCGTCGTCAGACCGATAGTTGATGGGTTCCGAGATTGCTAAAGTCATGGTCACAGAGCTAACACTATTAATGAAGCCATAATAACCCTTGATGAGACACACACAGAGACAACCACCGCCTCTAGGCTCGTGCAACTGTAAAACCTTCACGGTTTAAATAATCATAATGGAGTAATAATTCTTGGTTGTGAATGGGTAAAAGTAAGGCTGACTAGCCCAGTTGTATCTGGCTTTCTCAATACATCCTTGGTGAGGGCTGCATGGACGGCAGAGGGGCAAAACATTTGCAACCCTTGCACCAGGATTCATCTCCTTCTTGGTTGCTGCACTGTTGACTCCTATTAGTCGGTCAGAGCGAGAGAATCTCTGCATGTTACAGTCACACCACGATGGAGCTGTTTCATGGCAGTTGAAAAAAAAGCAGCTAGTACAGTAACACCGTGTGCATCAGAGGGGACCCGAGGCTTGGGAGCTGGACTCTTCAAATTAGGGCCAAAAGAGAAGGATTGGGGTCAGCATGAAGAGGGTAACTGCATGGGCTAAAACTGCGAGAAAAATCTCATCTTTTATCAAAGTTATTATATATTAGAGAAAGGAAAAGATGCCAAAAGCACAGTTTCTTTTCTATTTTTTTTTTTTTTTTATGTTTTATCATCTCTTTCCCTCTGGCGGCAATGTATGCTCACACTGTGGGTGGTAAATGATGTTGTTTTTTTTGAAGAATCTCTTAAAAAGTTGCCTTTAATCCGCACTAATAATCCTGTTCCCTGAATAGCTGCAGTAATAGTAATAGTGCCGATTACAGTCTCATACAAAATGCATGCGGAGAAATCCTCTTAAGGCCGAAACATGCTGATTTAATTCAATCAAGGATCTGATACGGTGGATGAGGACTCAAACATGCTTTTGCTATTAGCATCCTTTAGCTTTACAGCAGAAACAAGGACTGAGGTACGTGAGAGCTGGACGCTCAAAATTAGGGAGGAAATAATGGCCTCTAGTCTAACAGAGCACAAACGGTGCAAAAGTGGAGAACAATGATGATGAACTCCCCTGGTTGTTATGGTTACAGTACAGGGGAATGTGGACCGGTAAAATATGTTCATGTTCCTTAATAAAACAGGACACGGTGAAGCCGAAAAGGCAAGAGTGGACATGGAAGCAAGGTGTGAAATGAACAGATTGAGTCTGACTTCATACTAGCTGTAGCAGTTGACCCCTTGTTCTCCTCCGTTGCTTTTCCTCTTTCCTCACATATTGGCTACTTTTCTATTTCTGGAAACAGCCCCTCCTCTGTTGTCCTTTATTTCCACACCGTATCAGCTCTCCCTTCCACCGCCACTGCTCCATCCACTTGTCCGCTGAGCCAGATCCAGTTATTCACAGCTTTATCCAATGGGTCTTATCAGCCCGACTGTTTATCTGTTTGCATTTCGCCGTCTTATCTGCTGAGGTGTTGTCCATCTGTCCCAATTGACGAAACACTGGCCCTCTGTGTATTTTAAACCGTTATTTACCCAGGGAAAGTTGGCCGAGCACTTATCTTCTTTTCCAGCATTGCACATCACATTCACGCAATCACATATATTCACACCCGAGGCAAACACAACTGTCCACTGTTGGCCAATGAGCAGGTCTGCTGGGAGTTTAAGGTGCCCTGTGGAATTTTACTAGTGTTGTTATGGAGCAGTTATTTAGCGAACTTCACGCTTTACTCGGCACATGAGGACGCGAAAAAGCACAGTGTTGCTGACTGCAGAGGAAGGCAGAGTATGAGCCATAAAACACAAAGAAAGGGGAGACAAATTTCCCAAAGCGATGATAAATGAAACAAGTATTTACCTCAAAGATTGGCCGTGTCTATCAAACGAAACGGGGACTATATGACAGCCCTCGATTTGCCATTTCTCTAATCGACAGTTGGCGGCAGTAACTTGTTAAGAAACATAGCAATTTGCCAAAAAGATTTTAAAACTAAGGCTAGCGATATTCTATAATTTTGTCATTGTCAAATAAATCTAATGTAAAGACCACAACCCACAATACTTTCCGACTTCCCCAGCCAGTCAGTCAGTGGCACTCAAGCCAATTTAAGATGTAAATCTTCAAATAACATAAATATATACTTTCTTATTTTTAAATATTTTTTTAAATAGCTGAGCAGTGTAGTTTTTAACAACTGTGACTCAAACATCTGCTGAGTGTTTACGGCGCCATGTGGGATTGACGTAACGTTATGAGGGCACATGTCACCAATACAACATTGATGGCTCATTGATGTGTTTCTAGTATAGTTTTTGGCAACAGTGGAGCCCTGTGGCACAGAGGAAACTATGTTGTGGTTGTATGCCTCCACCAACCAGTAAAGTTGCAGTTTACATGCCTTTTCAAAATGTCATCTCTTCATCATCTTATCTTGTGTGAAATTGTTATACTTCTTGAATTTTGGCCAAAAACTTGTTTTGTGAGGTCACAGTGACCTTTGACCATTGACCACCAAATCCTAGTTAATTCATCCTTGAGTCCAGGTGGACATTTATGCCAAATTTGAAGAAATTTCATACAGGCCTTCCTGAGATAGCGCGTTTACAAGAATGGGATGGACGGACGGACAAACTGAAAACATACCTCCGGCCACAGCTATCGTTGCACGGAGGAAATAAAAAAAATAGAAGAAAGAAATAGAATATGTCCATAATTATCCTTTAAACATGGTTTTAAACAATGCAAGTTGAAAAAAATATCAAAAATATCATCTATACAATCTCTTAATGAGGAAGGAAAAGCCTTCAACACATTTTTTAGATCTCCAAGACACACAATACGTTTCGGTTAGAAACACTGAATCAACATAACTGTGTTTGGTTACAAGAAAACTCCACGGGGTACCTTTTGAGTGCCCTGCTAAAGGGCACCTTCGTGGAGTGTTTCCTCACCCAGTTTGGTCCAGAAGGAATTCAAATGGCTCCATGCCCACTTCTCTAGTCTTTACTCTTCTACTGCCCTGTTTACAGAAGCTTTATGTTCATTTATCTGTCTGGCGAGTCGCTCTACTGTCTGTCTTATCCAAAAATATACCGACTCTCCGGTTTCATGCGGCCCACTGTGGCCGCCCATGTTTAGGTTTAATCACGGAGCGTAGACAACCACCAATGCACTCGACACCCCCTCTAATAGGCACCTCCAGCCTAGACGCGAGGGCTTTTGTGGGCTAAATAGAAAACATAAGACATCTGCAGGGCACCATCCATTCAGTCTCCATTACCCCACAGATAGGCTTTCTCGGTCCCACACTAGCCATCATCATCAGTCAGCAACTAGCCTAAGCACCCATATAGACCCACTGTTCTGTCTCCTAGCCAATTAAGTAGCAGTTATGAGTCCAGCAACATGGCTCTGATGGGACAAATGACAAATAATCAGACATGCTCAGTCCAAAATGAGCCTGGGCCTAATTGGTGGACATTAAGCACACGGAGAGGAACTTGGACCAGACGGAACGGTTAAGAGCCTGCAACAGTGGGAGAGTGTGGCAATAAGATTGGATGGGGGGGTGTGTGATGGCAAGCATTTGGAATTAACTAAACCGGCATATTGCTCTCCATTTCGCTCTATCGTTACTTTTATCTGTTTCCTCCTCTGCCATACCTCTGCTTTCTCTTCCATACGCAAACTGCCAGCCTGAAGCACAACCAGATGCAAAAAGCCGTACATCCACACACAAGGCGAGATCTTGAACCATGAAGAAGAAGAAGAAGAGAGAGAGTTGGTAAAAGAAGGAACACAGAAGGGAGGAGCTGAGAAATTCAGAGCACGAGGGATGAACAGACTGCAACATTTCATCATCAAAACTCCAACAAGCAGCTATTCAGAAAAGAAAAAAAAAAAAGCCCTGAACCGTGTCGATTTGTTTCGGAGGGTGAAAAGCCGGCGGTGAGATCAAACAGGCCTTTGATATTTCTGTCATGTATAAAGGGAACCGTACTCTCGGGAAGATACGCTGGTGAACAAGCGCTTCTTATATCCACTGTTTATCTTATGCTCTCTGCCAATGTATACATACACCTCCGTGGAATCAGTCCCAAAATACACTATGCAGGCTTCTTTTCCCCATTGCATATGGATAAAAAGCCCTTGTGCTTCGGTTGTATTGTGTCTGTCAGAAGAATTACAGTATCCTAGTTCTTTGACAAGGCTTTCCTTGGCTGTCATAAACCCCCCAAAAAGCAGCAACCGGTGGTCCAAAATGATGCCATTAAAACTCCATCTGTGTCCATCTACTTCCTTTCTCTGTCTCTTGTGTTGGATCACTGGCCGGACTGATGTTTAATGTAGGCAAAAGGCATCAATAGTCGATCTACTGATGAAGAGGAATGGCTGCAGAGATAATGCGATACACTGTGGGCAAAGGTATTAAATTGGATGAAGCCGAGAGGGACGGAGATGTAAAGGAGACAAAGCACTGTGCCATCACGTCACTTGCCATGGAAACAATTAGTGCTACTGCGATATTGATGGATCCAATCTTATGCTTCATGTCAAGCTCTCTCATCTTCTCTCTCTTTCAATCTCCCCCCGCTTACGTAGTGGTTAATAAAGAAAAAGGAGTTCAAACAAACCCCAGAGTACTATCATCCTGCTGTCTCTCAACCTTGGGAATCAATTCACCAATGAAGAAAAAGTAGACTCCAGCTAAAAGTATGCAAAGATAAATCAAATTACCTCGCTGAGAAATCATTATTCATAAGCCACTAGGGCTGTCTCTGGCTTTTACATTCATTCTGTTTTGTGGTTCAATAAGGCCAATAACTTACTGCATAAAGTCTGCTCTAATTGTGTTACTGTGTGGGTGTTTCGCTCCTGCACTCCAACGTTTGATATAAGCAGTTTTTTTCTAGCTTTACGACGCTCCTGTATATGAATGAACATACGCACACATTGCACACATATACACCCAAAGGATGTCACGTGAGGAAATTTTCCCACCGTTTACAGTATATGTCCACAGGGGTGTTTTTTATCGCGAGGGATCGCCTCGCTTCCCAGCATTGGACGCTTGATGGGCTGCCACTAGACACAAGGCCCTCGGCACCTGATTGGATGAACACTTTGCCTCTTGGGCTACTTCTCCCAGCTTTCAAACCGGAAAAAACATGGCGGCTGGATTGGAAACTTTCTTAACTTAAATCACGAAAATAGTTCACGGAAAGTGTTTTTGAAAACATTTTATGCGAGAAATAAGCCATGCAGATGCTGAATCTGTCTTTATTTTGGATTGACAACGCTTAGTTTAAAAGTTTCTCGGGAGTTTCCCGAGGCGGCGAGTCACGTTGGATGCCTGTGATTTGTATAAAGTTGCCTAGACCTCAACTTTATGCAAATGAGGAGCGGGCGACGTGACGGTCCGTCTCTCGAATCACGCGGCCACGCTACCAGAATGCATTGCGCGGCTGCTTACATAGACAATGAATGGGAAGCGTGGAAAGGACAGAGCCTGTGGACAATTACCATCACCGATTACACCGGACATTTTACAAGAAAAGATGACGCTCAATATATGAGCGTTATATAGATCTATATATAGAGCACTTACTTTGCTCTTTAACCTTGGATGGCTGTGTGTCTGGCCTCTCTGGGCGAGCTTTCGCTGCACGGCCACAGGTTTACATCTGGCGCCGCTGCGTTATAGTTCCCTATTAGCATTGGGTTTAAATCCGAAATATTGCCAAATATTGCCAAATCCTCCGCCATCATCTTGTCTGTCAACTCTGTCTCGTCCCACGTGTGTGAAATCTGACTCCTGCTACTCTGTGCTGAGACTCCGTACGTAGCAGACTCTTTCACTTTCAGTTTGTAGCGTCCGTCGTCCAACTACGTATTGATAACACAGCGCTGATACGCGAAAATAAACGAAATGGGTTTTATATCTATTTTTAAAAAAGCCAAATGACAGTGGGGTGCAAGTAATGTAATCGGTGTAAGCCCGAACACCGTGTTACAACAGTAACACCAACTACTGCGGCAAGCCTACTACACCCTCAGAGCCTTTCAGTAGCAAAGGTCAGGTATAAATAGAAACTGTTAAATGCCTGTATCTAGTCTTGGTTAGCTTACTGCACAAAAGGCAGTCTGAAATATTGCTATAGCATTTCTATATACAGTATCTGTGTGTGCTGCAACGTGCATGTGTGTGTGTGTGTGTGTGTGTTCGTGAGAGTGCTTATAACTGTCTTGACTTCATGGAGGATTAATTGATTGCTGCTGTGGCGTCATCCAGATTTCATTTCCTTTTGAGAGACATGTGCATCCTAGCAACAATCTTGCTGTCTCCACACACATCGCAGAGTTGCTTGATGTGATCACCTTCTCTCTCTCACACACACACACACACACACACACACACACACACACACACACACACACACACACACACAGTACACTCCCATTTCTCAGCCAGTAGAGCTCAACACATTTAGGAAACTCAAATCAACCGCCGATCGAATCCAACTGCGTCAGGACTCATTTTGTAGGATTCAGGACGATGAAGAAAGTTACAAATATCCCACTGAGAGCCAGTGATTAGGACATTATGTAGACGCAGACCCGGTGATTCATGGGTACAGCCTGGAGATGAAATAAAAAAAAATTGGTTGGGCGGTGGGGATGATTAGGATGAGTCATCATCGGAAAGCCGAGTCATGGTCGAATTTCCCGCACACTGTGAGAGACCTGATTATGATGCAAGACAAGGAAACGTTCAATGCTCTGAATATAAAAAAATGACTGGTGTCTGTCGGTGAAGTTTGTATTGTATAGCTTATTATTAAATAGCTCTGTTGATAACTCGATTCTGATTGGTCAATCACGACATTCTACGGTCTGTTATTTCTTTATAGCAGACCGTTGCTATGTATAACAGACCGTTGCTATGGGCGCAGTTGGACTCTGGCGGACCGTTTTTGTGTCAAATTATTGATTTCTTAAGACAGTAGCCGTGTAATAAGTGGGATAATGTACAGCTAGCTGGTCATTGTTGTGAAATAAACCCCTTCAGGACGATGAAAGATGACTCGGGGTGCCGCATCGCCCTGTCTGGGTTTACTTCACAATAATGACTGGCTTGCAGTACATTATCCCTTACATATTTTGTAGACACATGTGTGCTGTATTTATTTATGCATGTAAACAGGAAGCTTAAGTGGAGGAAGAGGATAAGGGAGATGCCAGCGTGTGTTTGTATGTGCACCTGAGGCTAATAGGTCTCTGTGGATATATTTATGTGTACTGCACAGTATGTACAAAGGGCAGAGAGGAGCTATGTCTCATGTGATGTGCGGCCTGATTACATCAGAGAACCATTTGGCTTGTGCTGACAGTGCCCGCTATAAATCCACACACTCTTGTTCTCTCCAGACGAGCTCATTTTATCCTGGTAAAGGATGCGTCCTCGGCTCCGTGCAGCAACGGAACAGCTGGAGCTTCCTCAACTTGACGAAGCAGGTCCCGGTCTCTCAGACGCAGCAACGCTGCAGTTGCACTGATCCACTGCTCATCCAGGGAAACTAGACCAGTGGGAGACATTCCGGGTCTTAGTTGAGTGCCTCCCTCCCATCTGCGGAGATCTGTTTTTGGAGGGCTTAATTGGAAGAGGGAGAATGATGTCCGAGGAAGGTAGTCTGTGGTGAAACATAATGATCCCGCTCCCCTCCTCTTCTCCACATTCTTTTCTCTCTTGTGTTACTTTATTGTCTTCATGTTCCTTTACCTTTCTCGGCTCCCGCCGTTGTCTTGTCTTCACAGTTTTCTGGCTTGTTTTAGCTAACTTAACACCCGTGTCTGTTTTTGTCCTTGCTCGCAGTATTCTTTCCTCTATGTGTATTGAGAAGGTCCAGCCCCCCAAGAAATTGTTTTAGATTGGCTGGTCGTGCACTTGACCAACACAGCTGGAAAATGCCTTTTAACATAGAACAGACAGGCCAAAGCATCAGAAGAAAAAGGAAGAAAAAGAAGCACCGGAATACACTACGGAGTTTAATACTTGGAACCAAGATTTGGCTGTATGTAGTGTAATTGCTCGAGGCACAGAGCCAACAATATTGCAGCTGGATATAGAATATATTGGAGCCTGAAGTTTTGCCAAATTTCCATATTATTTGCATCAGTCTAATGGCTCCTCTCCATGCAATGGGAAAACACTAAGTTAGAAATGATTCCTCCCTAAATACATAATACCACTGGAGCCCCTCAGCAGCTGCGACAAAGCAAATCAATGGATACGGGGACATTAAAAATGGAAATTAATAAAAAGGAGTAATTACCTATGGATTATCTCCGTCTAGTAATTAAACAGCATTGGCATATGCTTGACACTGATATGCCTGCAGAGCTTTATGAATTATGCTGATGTCAGATCAGGCAGCAGCTATTGTTTTGCTTTGTGCTATCTGTGATATGGGCGGGATGATACACTGAGGTGGCTGTGAATGGGATGATGGGGATTCTAGTGATTACCTGTTTTCAGATGAGGTAATCATTTAGCGATGTTCTTACCAGGTATTCTCACTACTGAACTAAATGGAAATGATCTGGACCCTGTTTCCCAAAACCATCTTAAAGGAATAGTTTGATATTTTGGTAGAGCGTTAGATTAGAAGATCGATGCCATTGTTGTGTCTGTCAATCAAGTATGAAGCTGGAGCCAGCAGACGGTTTGCATAGCATTAAAGGCCATTATACACCGGTACAGTTTTTTTTATGCCATGTTATATGCTATATGCTATGTGGAGGACTATTTCTAGCCCAGGCTAGCTGTTTCCACCTGTTTCCAGTCATTCTGCTAAGCTAAGCTAACTCTCTCCTGGCTGAAGCTTCATATATGTACAGACTTATACTGTATAAGAGCGATAACTCATTACGGTAACTCTCGGCAAGAAACCAGAATGTCAAGCTATTACTTTGAGGCTGATCCTTAATGTATCCAGAAACTTTGCTAGAATGGACAATTCGTTGATCTAAAGGAGGAAAACAGAGTATAAAAAAAGAGATTTCAGCTCAATTTTGAAAACCAACTTTAAGCTGGAAATTAAAATGACCTCTTTCTGTTATACCGTTACATCTGTGAAATGTCAGGCTTAAAACCAGGTACATTTTGAGTGCTGGTACATTAGTTCCCTAAGCTGCTTTATTACTGCTGCCATTCCAGAAGATGTACAGCCGACCTATTCGGTCGCTAATCATCTTTGTGTAATTACGCCCACAGCTCGTTAAATATTGTGCCATACAGCCGTGGAACATGAGCTGAGTGGTATAGGCAAACCGGGCATTAATGACACAGGGTGGTCCCAATCAGGCTCAACTGGAATAACTTGTTATCTGCTCAATTTCGATGCTGCTGCTACAGCGCACCGAGAGAAGATATTGAAATATTGTATTGATTTTAATGAAGAGAAAATACGGCTCTGCACTCGGTGCCCTTCAGCCGGTCGGGAACAGGCACGTATAGTCACGCACGCTCAAACAAGAGAGAGTGAGAAGGACAGACAGAGCGGGACGTGTCTCCCTTCTGTGGTTCCCCCGAGCGGGTGTCCATCAGGCTAAATGAGAGATGAGAGGTTCGGCTTGGTGTGATTTGGATACGATCCTAATGACTGAAACCTGGCTGACAGACGGACCAACCGCATTCGAGCATATGGACGAGCACAGGCAGACACGCATGCGAACGCGCACATTAAAACACACGGTTACAAACAAAGGGAGGGGGGGAAATCCATGACTATTGGCAGCTGTCACCTCCAATCAAAGTATTTTTCATCAGGTCTGAGGGGAGTATTCATCGGAGACGTGAGGCAAGGACACATATGGGAAAAAGCTTCAATAACAGCCTTCATTTCTCCTCTGCAACAAAGGAAGAAAGAGGAAGAAGAAAAGACAGAGAGAGGAGACCAAAGGGCTACTTCTTTTGCTTGATTACCGCCACGAACTCTCGCAAGAGAGAACCCCTTTAGGAGGTATTCATAGGGCTTGCTCAATGATTAATGGCTGCATATCAGGTAGGTGTATGCAGGCAGTATAGCGTGACCATAGCTGGCCCAGTATTCACACCGCACAGGCATCAAAGAAGCGTGCACACACACACACACCTGCCCGCAAACACACATTTGCGTCTGTGGACGTGACAGTGGGAGAGTCGGGCAGGCAGGGCTGATCTACCTGTACTTTAGCTAATGGAATGGAAGGGTCCCTGCTGGGAGCGGTTCAGCTTGATTTCCCTTGGCGCCGCAGTCAGCCGGGGGCCGCCACCGGATGATTATTCACGTCTGTACACACCTATTACTAAGTAAGACCATAGCAATGTTTATGTCTGCTCCAGAGAGCGTGTCGGTGCCCCTTGTACTCTCCGTGCTGTGCTCATAGCGCATGGTGTGACACTCCCAACGTGTAGTATCCTACAATAATAATTACTAGCACGTTTTATTTTTAGCTTATAGTTTGCAGATGTGTATACGTCACAATGTGTTTACGCGTAAACATATAAACTGACTCAAGCAAAATTGCCAAACTTGTACTGGTTCCAGCTTCTCAAATGTGAAAATGTGCTCCTCTTCTCGGATTTATATCACTGTAAACTTAATATTTTTAGTTTTTATGTTTAGTTCTAATTAGCAAATGTTAGCATGCTAACTAAGATGGTGAACATGGTAAACATCACCCGCTAGCATGTTCGCATGTTAAAGGTGCTAAAAGCGAGATTCAGAGCATTTCTATTGCCTCTGCATGGCTCTCAACATGGCTCACAGCTGAGCCGGCGGCTCACAGCTAACGGTGCTAACAGCGCTAACGGTGCTAACAGCGCTAATGGTGTAAGTAAAGGCAAAAGTGCTGACAGAGCTAACAGTGTAAAACTGGGGGAGGGTGAGCGTTACGCTTCCGCAACGACACCGTCGGTCGGTACAGCATTATCAACTGTAACCGCCATATGGCCATTTGAGAGTAGTGCAGAGCGGCGCCTGTGAGGTAGACAGTGGGGCACGCTCACATGCACAAGCATGCACGGCCGGCCCGGCGATGTAAACAAAGCACGGAGAAGCTCTGATTACAACACACACAAAGGGAGAGCGACTTCATTCTCTGCTCAGGTAGACATTATTCCTCTATATCTTTACATGGAAAATAGTTGTTTGCTGCTATAATAATGCTCTGGATATCGTATAGAGCATCTTTAACATTGTGAGCATTTTAGCATTTAGCTCAAAGCAGCGCTGTGCCCATGTACAGGATCACAGAGCCACTAGCTTGATTGTAGAGTCTTAGTCTTATTTACTATTTCCTGACATTTCAGAGCCAATTAACAACAAAAATCAGCAGATGAATCTGGTGTGTGTGTGTGTGTACGTATTGGTAAACATGTGTACATGTGTATGTGTATATTTATGTATTTGAATAAGTATGTTTATATTTATGTGTTGAGAGTTTTGTGCTTGTGTGCTGGTCTGTGTAAATGTATGTACTTTTGTCCAAAGCTAGTTTCTGTGTGTGTGTGCCTTTATCTTTTTGTGTGCGAGTGTGTTGACCTCTCCCTGACTCAATTATTTTTCAGCCTGTAGCAATAAGGATTAGAACTTTTTCACCGCTGTAGAAAAAAAAAAAACTCAATTCATTTGCTGGAAATATGACAATAAAAACGAAATTGGTTTTCTTTGGCTGAGGAGATAGAAAAATCAGAAAATAATTTTCCGCCCTAGACGACATTTTTCAGTGTAGAAAAGCCTTTTTTAGTTGTTATTATCCAGGGAATATCGCTTCACATAGAGGGCCGGGAGATTAAAGGAAGGCTGTGCCTACAGTATACGACTGTCAACAACATATTGAGGGTAGAGGACCTTACAACAAAGCTGGTAAACATGAGACACCTCAGCGAAGGCTAAGAACAGCTATGACGTCATTTCAACAGCACAGTCCACATCAGTGCACTTAACACAGCAGCTGTTAGGCTCTGACACCTCGACAGAACACCGCTGAGTTGAAGGCCAGAGGTGACGTTGGTGTTTTCACTGTTTGGTGGACTTAAAAGACCTGCTCTGAATTCCTTATTTCTTGTGCGAATTACACAAAAACGCTACAAGTGAAGGATGATTGGAGTCACAAATGCCACTGGAACAGGGAATGAATACCTTCGCCCCCCTGCTGAGCAAGTAAATGGCTTGTGGGGGTCTGACTGAGTGCATGCTAGAGCTTAGAAACGACTGGAGCTTTTGTGTCTGCAAAGAACATTACAGACAAGACGGCACAAGGTTTTGATTTTCAAAGCTTCGCTTAAAGATGCATCTTCTAGGCCTGCGTGTGTGTACTTGTACACATGTACAAAGCAATGCGTCGCTGCAAAAAACATCACAAACAAGAGTTTAAGGCTTTGATTTTAAAATGCGTACTGACTGATGTATAACTGCGTGTGTGTGGGTGTGCAAAATGAAACAGGATGTTTGTCTCTTAACATTTAACATGAAAGATCGGAGCAGACATTCTCTCATCTATCGATCAATTTGATTTTGATTTGATAATTGGCCGTACCCTATATCATTAGTCTCTCTCTTTCTTCTTAACAAATAAGCAAACATTACATTTACTGTCTGACTGATTCCCCCGTCTATGTTTTTACATTTGTCTTAGTGTTAATGCATTTAAGTTAATGTGTTGTCATCACCAGCATGATGGAGGAGGGGAGGTCCTTGGCTCGGAAAATTAGTTGACAGAGTTTTGTTTTCAAGAGTCCCTCTGCAGACTGAGTACTAAGCTAAACGGATTCACTAATATGCTAACTCAGAGAAGTCTGAATCACATCTGCAATACCTCAGCATATTTAGTAAGAGGCTATTTAGATAATTGCACAGACACCAGCCTCATGCCAAAGCACAATGACTGCGCTGCACTGGATAAGCAGCTGCCTCAAGGCCTGACAAAGTTATACATCTAAAACCAGTTGGGAAAAGCAGGACAGGCAGAATGATAAATGTTCCCCCTTCTGTACTCTATATTTTCCCCTGAACGAGGCACTTAACCACACCAGCTGTCAGCAGTGGAAAGTAACCAAGTACGTTTACTCAAGTACTGTACTTAAGTACAATTTTAATTGGACAGTTTCCATTGTACCACTATGCCACCAAGAGAAATATTGTACTTTTTACCCCACTACATTTGACAGCTAGAATTTACCTTGTAGATAAAAATTCTTCATACTAAACCTTTGATGAACTTATAAAATACAATGAAATGTTATTGATTAAACCACCAAACAATCTAAAATAATTAGCTCTACCCCGACTAACAAATAAATATAATACATGGCATGGGTTATTCTGCTGCATAATGACTACTTTTACTTTTCATACTTCAAGTACATTTTGCTGACATTACTTCCGTACTTCTACTTAAAGCTTCAGTAGGCAATCACTTTTTAGCATCATTGGGCAAAAATTCCATAATAACCTTCCAGCATATTGTAATTCAAGTGTTCTGAGAGAAAACTAGACTTCTGCACCTCCTCACGGCTCTGTTTTCAGGCTGCACTGTACTGTGTATTTGAGGCAGGGCGTTGCTGATGCAGCATTCATGCTCAATCTTCTCTCGATAAGCAAAAGGTCATCTTACTAAATTTGTAATCAAATGTTTCCAGTGTAACTACATTAAAACCACGCTATGCCGTAGCGGTGGGAATCACCAGAGGCCCCGCAATACGATATTATCACGATATGATCTTATTGCGATTTTAAACATTTTGCGATATACTGCGATTTATTACCTTTTTTCAACTGCAAATTATGCAGTTTGTCAGCATCTGTTTTATCTAATAAGATACAGTTTTCACTGTTCATCTCAGAGTTTTCACTCACATATCTTGAGGTCAAAGGTCAAGGGATCCCTTTAAAAATGGTAATGCCAGTTTTTCCTCACCAAAATTTAGCGTTACTTTGGAGCTACTTGACGTCCGTGTATCGATACAATATTGCCAAACAAAATATCGCGATACTATGCTCTATCTATTTTTTTCCCTCACCGCTACTCTACAGTAATTATTTTAAAATGCTTACACAAGTAAAAAGTGAAAACAAGAAGCACTTAAGTCTCCTCCTCGCTCCCTGAAGGCAAAACATCACGCTGGTTTCTCTGTGACATTAAGATCAACTGGTGTTAAAAGTCATTCTGTAACTGAGAATAGAGAGCAGCACGATCAAGTTAACTGTGAATTATCAGACATTACACCTCATATGTTAAAACAGACACACCCCTAAAGTGAAACTCTGTTTCTTTGGATATCACAGTTTTACAACACAATCCATCCAGGCTGTATGACTGATGCTCCATAAGGAGAACAAGGTGGTGACTGTGCCTCTCTGTCTTTCCCTGAGTAATTATCTCCTCTTGTATTGGTGGGGGGGGGGGGGGGGGGGGGGGGGGGTCCTTGGGGGATCGTCACTTTGCCCGCTCCATTCAGATGCGGTGCAATTATGGTTCCTTTTGTACAGCACTCAGCCATTCCACACACATTAAGGCAGGAGAGCTGAACATATATTTTCTTGGCTTTAAATCAACGGCACTAAAAAAGAGGAGGGAAAATAGCCCCCCTAAACACATACATACACACATAGAGACAGTGTTACCACTAACCAGACAGTAGTTTAGACAAGTTTATGACGAAGTTGCGATATTACTCCCATGCTCATACATTGATGAGTTACTGAAAACAATGAGGCTTAAAGAAGGAAGATGGAGAATAACAGGAGAGGAAGATGGAGCCAAATTAAACAGAAAAAGGTGCAAACAATACAGAAATAATAACAGGAAGTAAGTAGATTAAGTGGGAGATAAAGCCAGGAGATAAGATGGCCCAAAAAGTCAATCAGATTTCAGGAGAATGGCAGGAAAGAGAGGCAAAAGAGACAGCGCCAGTCTTTAAGTCTGGGAGCTGCCTAATAACTCTCGGCTGCTGATCGGGCTGTTTCTGGGCGCCGACACTAAACGTCCTGTTCACTCGTCCTTAGTCCCCTAATCCTCTTATCCGAGTTGGTTTCAGCACTGTGAAGTCACAAGCCACTGTTTGCTGTGAAACTGTCTGTGGCAGAGCCGTGATGGCCGCCTGTGTCTTCAGCTCAGGGAACAAAGCCCAAAGGAACGGGGACGCAATAGAGTAGATAGAGGTGGACATGAGGCGATGTTCAAATAACAAGAAACTAAACCTGAAATAAAAGATTGGACCCGAAATGATACGGTGCTGCATTCCTAGGGGGATTTACTCCTGGGTATCTCACTGCACTTAAAACCATATTACCTGGAAGGAAGGAAAACTCATAAATCTTCTCTGTTACTCCCTTCAAGGTCATCCACGGAGGACTCTGTTAAATCAATGAAGGGGTTGCAGGGAGGTGATCTGAGGTCAAGGACTCAGTAGTTTGACCCTTGACCTCCCCCTGGAAGTCAGGCCTCAGTCATGTGATGTGTTGTATGAACTGTGTACAAAACTCCAGGTCAGATTTGATCACCCTAGTCTTTATACATCTGACCTTGTCTGGGAGCACATGCAGGATAATATATTGGACTGGATGAAGCCATAGACTGTATATAAAGATGGACGACATGACCCCAAAAGTGAAGCCAAAACATCTTGATCGTCCCCTGGTGGCTGGCTGCAGTATAGGTCACAGATCCCACCCCCCTCCATGTTAGTGGATTTGACATGGGGCAAACTAAAAAGTCAAAGTACATGTCAAATAACCCAAAGATACTTTCTGTCATTTTACGTAGTTCTTATCATGCTGATGTCTGTTCAAGTGTTCATTTTTCCTGATAAGTTTGGTTTTAGTTATTTGATTAAAAGGGGGGTAAGACTTCATGATTGACAGCTACTCTGAGTGAAGTAGTCGCGGAGCCGGAGGCTCGGGAAATGTACGAGAGAGGAGATGTAACTTTAACTTTCAATAACCGTCACCAATCTGCGTAATAGAAAATGTTGTCAATTTGGATCATAAATGTAGTTATAGAATTATTATGGTTGGTTGTTGTGTCTTTCTAGCCAAACGGCTACCGTGGTGCTAACGTAGCAGCTAGGTGGCTCGCGCTAACAAGCTGCGGCCGTGCTCGGCTCGTGATTGGCTTGGGCGGGTGTGTGGGCGGGACCTCCGCAGACTCTGGCTCCAACTGATGTCAAAATGTCAAGATGGCAGCTCCCGTATCCGGGATAGTTTGGCTTCACTTTTGTACAGTGGGAGAAAAATGGAGACGTGTCGTCCATCTATATATACAGTCTACAGATGAGACATACGGGGAGGAATGAGCATCGGTGAAATTAATTAAAAAAAGGAAATCCTTGTATTCAATAAAGCCGCATTCACAAAAGCTTCCAGCGCCTTTCTTCACTCTAATCCCTCCTTTGCACATGTTTCCCCCTAAAGGATACCTGCAGCTCTTCAATTTGCTTTGGGAGAAAAGCAAAGCAATAAGGGGGTTTCTGACTGTGTGTGTGTCCCACTGTGAGAGAGATGGCTGCCCAGCTGATCAGCTCTACAGGACGCTCCATGCTCTGCTAAAGAGATAACACTCGCAAGGATTGGGACCTATGCCTTCCAGCAGAGGCCACCTTCACATGCACGCACACACACAAGGATGGCGAATGGAGGGAAACTGATTGGTTCGGGAGGTTTACAGCTGGACAGGGGGGCTCTGGAACATGCCCGGGATTATAGATATTTACGGTTTCAGGGCCATGAGTGAGCTGTTTTCAGGAATTTCCAGCAGCACCCCATGCTCTCGCACACAAAACACCGAGCTGCTTCCTTTCTCTGCAGGTGCCTCCTGCCTTCTGCCACAGATGGCAGAACAGATACATACAGTCAGTGTAAATGTCTGACTTTGTACATTTCATTCACTTTTATTTGATCCATTTCACCAATTATAAGTCACCTTGTTAGGTTGACAATAAAGGAAACAGATTTTTGTTGAGCATCTAATTTCTACCAATGGGATCATGCATTCACTCCTAAAATATGCTGAAATTCTCCTCTACTAAAACCTAATCATTACTCGGGGTGGGTAAAAAAATCGATTCACCTATGTATCGCGTTTTTTTTTTTTTTTATAACTTAAAAGAAAGAGGGAAATGTTTCATTCTCACATCAATTTAGATATTTTCTAAAGTAAAAGTCCCTAGAAGTGTATGATTCAACTTTTTCTCATGGTCTAGTGTTAAAAAAGTTAACAAAAATCGCAATAAATCGTAATATCGAATCGCAATACTTGTAGAATTGCAATACTTAAAAATCTCAAAACATATCGAATCGGCACTTAAGTAACGTGATAGTATTGAATCAGGAGACCGGTGTATTGTCCCAGCCCTAATTATTACACAAAAGAACTTTGTTGTGTGTTTACTGAACCAGGTAAAAGATGAATTATTTCTCTGGTGCCCTTTATTCTATATTATCTGAAGCATGAAATATTGCGACATTTCAGTTTTTCAATAGTTGAACAAACAACACTTATTTGGTGCAGACGTCTCTGTTGAGATTGCTTTCATATCTTTTGCCAGTCATCTTATATAACTGCGGTGTGACTCCACATCTACGCAGTTCATAAACCCCCAGACGGCCAAATACAGACATTATTCACCCAGGTCATATTGCACACTCTTGTATTGTAATCTCTCTCCGTCTCACTCTCTTATTTAATTAGAATGGGCTCATCTCACTCATCTACTGCTGAATGATGAGCGGGCTCAGACGGGAGGGCAGATAGCACACGAGATACCATGTAATTAAGGCTGTGGTGAGATAGCGGCCAGTGAATCGATGGCGTCAGTATTAAAACCAGACAGAGTAGTTGTGATTTTCATATTTCAGCTGCGGGGGGAAGAGTCGAAAATCTTCCTTCGGTGATGGATTGAGTTAAACTATGTGATCTGGCAGCTAGTGGTGTCATTGAGACTATTCATTACAGATTCCATAACTCACCCACCCTTCTACTGTAGCTACTATGCAGAGTGTTAGTGGGTTGGGGTGGGGAAACACGCAGAATGTATTGGAGCCCTCTTTCCCCATTTGTTTTCATCCCTGTCAACAGCTAGGTTTTACACAGTAAATCTTTTTTTTAACTGAAGACAGCAGTCTGCTATTCCATACACTGTGTAGGAATCCTCTTTATCTGTCTCATCCTCATCTGTCAGGTGAAACATCTGTGTTAATAAAGCACCCCCGCTACCTCACATAACGCAGCCTCAGCTGATGGACGGCACTAAACCGTGGATAAGTACTGTAGCCGGGCACCGGGTGTACATCAGCCTCCACAAAGGAGCACAAGATGAGCACAAACAGCTATGATAGGGAGCCTGTTGGGATAAGGCATTTTGTTCTTCCCCATGATATGCCCAGCTGTTTTCTATTAGAGCTAGATAGGAGGGTGGAAGACAAAGCTGAAACAGTTCAGATGGAGGACAAGGCCTTATCTTGTTTAGTGTAATTAAACATCAGAGCTGATCAAAGGGACATGTGTTGGCTGGGACCGAGGGGTTGAGGGGGGCTGGGATGTACAGACACATAAGGAACGCACCCACATGCCATCGCACACTCGGAAACTTTAAAACAAAGACATCACAGCAAGGGAAACCCTACCCCTGCTTGTTTCCCCTATGTCCTTTGGTGATTTCCACTGCCCACGGTGGCCGTTTGAGCACATGCGGTCTGCTCGTTGACACGGATCCAACAACCACGCTATGCGTTCTCTCCCACAGGATAATTAGCTGTGCAGAGATGAGCACCGGTTCACTGATATGACAGTTGTTTACGGAAAAATCCCTCGCAGGTACGGTTTCAAACTGTTAGGGACACCTGTTGCTGTGTTTATTGCAAAATCACATATGCTGTTGCTTTCTAATGTAACACAGTAAAGAAAGGTATGCAGTTTTATTCTATTGTTTCTAACAACAAATCTCAAAGTAATATTAGGGGCTGGGACGATGCACCTATCTCCCGATTCGATACTATCACCATACTTGGGTGCCGATTCGATATGTATTGTGATATTATTAAGTATTGCGATTCGATATTACGATTTATTAGGATTTTTGTTAACTTTTTTTAACACTACACCATGGGAAAAAGTTGAATCACTTCTACAGTTCTTTCAGCATGTAGTCAGAGATTTTTTTTTTCCTCACAAATTAGTGCTATTTTCTTCTTTAAAGGGACTATATGTAAGAATCAGAAATTGCTTGTTCACAGCGACACCTGTGGCCGCAATGTCAACGAAAGTCAGCATCCTGTTGCTCGCGCTCGCCTGTGTGAACGCGCTACCTGAATGTGAGCGAGCGTCCGTCAAAACAGTGAGACGACACACGTCAGCTAAAACCACAATATCACTCTATATCTCCCCTGCTTGGCAGTAATGTTAGCTGACCAGACGAGGGTCTCTCCATGAATCAATGCTGATTCTAGTGCTGGCTTTTCCTGTCTCGGCCCGCCGACACGGAGGAAACGGGGGGGGGGGGGGGGGAGACAGCGACACCCGGTCGGGGGGGGGGGGGGGACACCGACACCCGGTCGAGACGATAACGTAACTCTCTGCGGAGCCCCGTCACTTCACAAGACACGGGAAACCTCTGTTGGTCTGGAGGAGCTGCAGCAGTTATTTCTGCAAAAACGTCCACTGCACATTCACCAGATATTCTCAGAGCTAAACTAACTCTTCTGCAGTGTGTAGTGTGCGCGCGTTCACGTGGAGGTGGAGCGAGCCGGACGGGTGAGAGCGAGCGCGGTGTGCAAACAGGCAGGAGCAGAGCTGCTGCGCGCTCGCGTACCCACACGCGAGCGCGCATGGGATACCGACCCGTTAAGATTTATGCGCGTGATAAGTTACAAATAGTCCCTTTAATTTTTAAGGGGCATGTAATGTTTTATACTTCTGGTGAATATAATCCAATCAATCTTATTTCCACATACTGTATATTTTGTATATACAGTTCCCTTTGTTAACACATTATTTTGAAAACCGGACGTAGTTACACGTGTATACTTCAGCTAACTTCGCCAAGTCCGTCGTTCGCTCTCCCGTCAGCTCTGTTCTCCCGTCAGCTCTGTTCTCGTAATACATCCATGGTCAGCTCCATCGGGGCTGTTTGAATGCATTTAACATAAATGTCAGTACATGGGTGCGTTACAGTTGTAGCGTCGGACGATTTGACCAAAGAGATATAAAAATCGATTTCAAACTCGTTAAAAAATCCATTGCGATACATAGGTGAATCCATTTTTTTTCCCACCCCTAAGTAATATACAGTTGGTAAAGCATGTAAATTCCTTGGTTACATATATGCCTGTACAATCATCACAATTTCTCTCCTCATTTCTGACTCCAGTCCGTGTAGAAATGTGAACCACAGCAATGCAGACAGGCTTTCCATCATTAAAGAGAGAGAACAGAGTGCTGGACAGAACAAAATGTGCTTTTGGGCAGAGCAATCTGCCTTAACGAAAAGTGAATTAATCTTAGTGCATAACTGGCATGACACTGGCTGCATTGAGGCCAGCCATATGGAAGCACAGTCCAGTGGGTTCTACTTAATAGCACATGCAGGCATACCAGCATTTCACGCAAGCTAACACCAGTCTGTGTGAGCTCACACTCGCAAAGACAAGACAGATGAAATATGTGTCCGCTTGTCTTGAAATTATAAAGTTTAGCTTTCTGTCAAACTCTTTTAATCTCCCTCTCAGCCTGTATTTGTTTCTAGTTTCTCAAGTCTTGGACACCTACTCAGTTTATTATAGAAGGTACACCTAGCTAAAAACTAATGCCATCTAATACAACAGTCCTGCAATATATCTTACATCCATGAAGGTTGTAATGTTTGTCCACCCCATTTATATCAATGAGGGTAGGCTAAATAACAGAAACACAGTCAGTTCAATGCAATACAACTAAACAGCACCACAAACTACACCCTCCAAAATGATCATACAGTTGAATCTACACCTCTCTAAAACAGTTTCAGCAAAAACTGAAGATATAAAAGGTATATAAGAAGTGGACGTAGTCACTGTGACGTCACCAAATGGTTTGTGGACTGCCGTCGCAATTTTGGATGAAGGCCGTCGCCATCTTGGTGATTTGCAACCAGAAGTGACACGAGAGTGTGGAGCTTAGTACAACTGAACGCTAAATAAGACATTTTTAGGCGACCAAAAAGGTTATAATTAACCTTTATGAACTAAAAACACACGGTGAAAAGGTTACAGTTCTAAGACAAAAACATGCACATCTCCCAGACCTGTGGTAGCGACCTGTCAATCACAAGGTAGCCACGCCCTAAATCATACCCTGCTTTATGGTCTATTTGACTCTAAATGGGACCATAATTTTTTATGCTGCATTGAAGAAGACTTGAAACTAGCGATTGAGACCATAAACTCATGTTTACAATGTTTACTGAGGTAATAAATCAAGTGAGTGGTTATTTCTATACAGTCAGACTTCTTTTTTTGCAACCAGAGGAGTCGCCCCCTGCTGGCTATTAGAAAGAATGCCAGTTTAAGGCACTTCAGCATTTGCTTCACTTCCGGAGGTTGTCGCCTGATCTACGCCTTGTATCAACATAATGGTGGCAAATTTTAAACTGTGTTCAAGGTACATGATATCATTATGGCAAAATAGGGATGTCCGATCTTTTTAAGAAAAATGCATCCGAAGTTACCATAAACTTGATTTGAATGCACTTGACCGAAACAAGATATTCCTAATAATGTGATGTCATCAAATGTCAGTATTTATGTCCCCCAGTAGACACTCCCGCTGCATGTTTGTACCACCAAAACTCTTCTTATAACTGCAGAAATATATCAAATTAACTCTTGTTCAACAAATGAGTCTTGCTTAGTCGTTTGTCATTTAATTACAGCTGTTGACTAAAATCTGGTAGCTGTACCTATTACGCTGCCTCCATTCACCGAACAGGATGGATTTGTATCGGAAACCCAACCCAGCTGTGTTGAATGAGAATTTCTGTGCTGCATTACGCATGCAGAGCCTGTTCCTCCATTCAAAATGGTACTTGTAAGAGCACAATATTGAATTTGTAAAAGACTCTGAAACATATGCAAATAAGGGATGGTGGTATAGAAGTGTATTAGATGCATATTGTGATTGATGTTGTGTGATTTGAATACATTTACTGTGCCAGAGACTCAGGCCATTTCCATATCCCATGCCTTTATGGCAGAGAGACAGCCTGCATACCGAAGAATGGAAATCACCCAATGAAATATTTATCCACATTCAAGAGCAAAACAGCTGGTGTGCAAAGAGTAAGAAGCCATAAATTAATAACACAAATGTAGGACAGAAAGGAACCTATATAGTGGTGATGTTTGGCAAGATTTCCAGAACTGCGTTTAATAAAACATGACTGGAACTGGAAAACTTCCCTGTCTCGAAACTAGTTAGCTTCTCCTTGCTCGTACCTGCTGAACTTTCTACCTCTGCTGGTCCCAGGTGAGATCTGCTTACTACAAAGCAGTTGAAATGTCTTCTTCTTAATAGCGAATGTGATCTCGTTTCCCAGCAGAACCGGCGTTCTCCCCACAGGAGTGGGAAGCCACTGAAGAGTTGTACAGGATTGAGAGAATTCTTGGAATGACTTCTCTTCTCCCCTCGCATTGTGCCGTCTTCTCTCTCGTACTCTCTTCGCTTTATTCCCTCTCCGTCTTTCTCGCTTTTTTTTCAGAGTTCATGAACTCGGTGAATGACTGATTTTGAGACCGTGGAGCTCTACGTGAGGGGAAGAGTGTTGTCATATCAAAGCTGTCAAGGCATTCTCTCTGTTTGCTCTGTGAATCATGCATGCATTGTTTCCTAGACAGTTGACGTGAATGTGCAGACATTGTAGTCTGGGACTGTACGTCTGCTGTCATTCAAGTTTACTACAAGGACACACATTCATCTGTGTTTGAGGCAACATGTACTATATTACTGAATACACAAACAAACGCAGCCTGAATACTTGATAAACCTAAAAAAAAAAGATTATAGTTGACTCAATTCTGACAAATACTATAAACTCTACACTGAGCTGCCAGTTTATTAGGTATATGCTGTCTAATAGAACAATAATCCTACCTGAAGTTTATAATGTTCCATTCTTGTTGAAACTGTTTCAGAGAAGCATTGATCCAACTTCATGGTCACTTTGCAGGATGTATTTGTTAGTACTGCTGAATTGTTTTGCATTATACTGAGAGATATTTTCTTTGTTCATCCCATTTATATCAATAGGAGAGAGGGTTGATTGAATGGGAGAGAGGATAGGATTGATTGTGAAACTGAGTGCTCGCCGGTTATGATGCAGCAGCTGCAGTAAAGTGAGAAGAGAAGAGAAGACGTATCAGAGTGTGGTGGAGAAGAGGGAGCTCAAACACAAAGAAAAGCTTGTTTTACGCGTTAAATGATTGTTACTGTCTTCGCCAATAGCCATGAACTCTGGGTTTACTGAAAGAAAGGTCTGAAACAACAAGAGGAAATGAGGTTTACCCAACAGAGTGAAAAGCCTGAAAATCCAGCAAAGTCTTTGTGCTCAGTTCCTGATCCTTTCAGCCATTTGAGGTGATTTGAGCACCGGCTAAAGATGGTCCAGAGGAGTGTACCCTAGTGGGAATTCTGGGCATATGTGACTGGGAGGAGTTCCTTGGGAAGAACCAAACTGGTGGGATCTCCTAGCTGGGACCATAGACTGTATATAAGAAGTAGACGTAGTCACCGTGATGTCACCCATTGGTTTGTGGACTGCAGTTTTGGAGCCTTGAGTTTGGCAATTTGGCCATCACCATCTTGTTTTTTTGCAACCAGAAAAGACACGAGTGTTGAGCTATACAGTTAAGTACAACCGGACGCTGAAAAAGACATTTCTAGGCAACCAAAAGGTTATAATTAACTTTCATGAACTGAAAACACACTGTGAACGGGTTAAAGTTGTAGGACAAAAACACGGACAACTCCCAGACTGGACAACAGCAAGCTATCGACCTGTCAATGGGACCATAATTTACTAAATGAACATCATGCTGTATTGAAGAAGACTTGAAACTAGCGATTGAGACTGTTTACTAAGGTAATACATCAAGTGAGAAGTAAGGTCAATTTCCTTAAAGACTTCTATGCAATCTGACTTCTTTTTGCAACCAGAGGAGTCGCCCCCTGCTGGCTATTAGAGAGAATGCAAATTTAAGGCACTTCAGCATTGGTTTCGCTTTTCAGACCCAGAGGTTACCCACTGGCTGGGACAGAAGCACAACGGTTTCCCCTGAGGCAGCTGGTGGAAAGGAGGACTCACTGTACAGTAAGTGGTGAGAAAATAAATTGATGAACCCTCCAATTATCTTTTGAACTTAACTTCCTTTCATCTTTTATTATGCTTTTACTCTTCTTATCTCTTGTGTTAGCATGTCTCTTCTTTCCCTTACCCTTCTACCACTGCCTCACCCCAACATGACACTTTCCTTTCACCTTAAAACCGTGAAATTCTACATAAAATCAGACCTCCTCTTGACAACCTCCTGCATTTCAGGAGAAATGCTCGTCGTTTCTCGTCCTAATTACCATCTTTCCCCTTTCACGCCTCCGTTGCCCTGTCCCCACTTTTGACACACTAACAACAGTTTGCTCTCCCTGAGTAATGTTCTGTGAATGACGGGTTGTACCGCGGTAGCTGTGAAGTCTCCCTCGTGACAGTCAGGTGCAGCGTCGCACCGTGGCTTCTGATCTTCCAGGTGGCTCTCATGATGATACTCTTGCTCACCCCTATTCCTCCTGTGCACGTCTTACAACTCGTCTATTTCACATGTTTTTCCTGCCACACTGCTTATTCCTGAAGTACAGTTCTAAAGTTCCTTCTTCGTCATCCACGTCCTTTGCTCCCCTCGTCCTTTCTAGCTAAATAAGGAGGCCAGAGTGATGCCCTGTAATATCAGTGGAGCGCAGGGATGCGCGCTGTGTGACAGGAGGCGATGGTGGAGGTGGCGATAAGGACAGCACGGCTGATATCAGTTTACTGGGCTAATGAGGCATGAAGGAGCTCCACACAGCTCAGGATCTCCCTCATTTCCTCCACCTGTATGTCTCCTCTGAAACTCAAAACATACTCTGTATACCGCATCATCACCTGCCTGCATCATTTAAGCCCTGCAAGGCAAGCTTTAAAAGGCGAGGCTTTAAAAGCTTACTCATTTGTTACCGCCTCGCTAAATTGGCAACAGATATTATGCAAACTTGCTGTAAAAGTGGAGAGAAAGTTACACCGGAGAAGGCTGTGACTTTGTGTTTTGCAAGAGGTCGGGTGTTTACTGCACGATAACACGTTATCTCGGTTCGCCCGGAGAGTGGTTGTGTGATGATAATACTGTAGAATGTTTTTGTGTTCCTTTTATTGGCTGATTTCTCTCTTTATCTGCCCCATAATCATTCCCTACACACAGACATCATTACCGAGATGGATTTTCCCACGTGAGAGAGTTAGAGAGAGAAAGGGAGGGGAAGGGAGGGGGAGAAAGAAAGAGAGGGAGGGAAAGAGAGAGAGAGAGAGAGAGAGAGAGAGAGAGAGGAAGCCTCTTCTCCATCTTTTCATTAATCACAAATCAGTATATTTCTCTCTGGAGACCAGACCACTCAGTGGGAAGGAGAATAGGCTCTTTCTCTCCTTGTTTTATCTCCTTTCTGTTCGATACGTTTCCCTCCGTTCCTCTTCTCGGGATTTCTCCAGTCTCTAAATGCCAAACCAATAAACCCTAGAAGCAAAATCCCCTTCCTCCCTCTCTCCTTCTGGAACAGATTGCATGTTCGGTGTGCTGTTAACCCAGACAAAATTACTACTTCTACTTGAAAATTTTAAGGCAATCGATTGCTTTAAATAATTTCTAATTGAAAACAGAGAATTTGATTTGTTTGAGTGAAATTTACTTGAATGCTAATAGATTCGAACAATTCGAGTTCGACACGAAAAGCCGAATTATTTGTACTTGTACGTCTGCAGTAAAATCGACTTTCGCCCAACTATTCAACTCAGCTTTGTAAGTTACAATTATTTCATGTGCCCAGAGTGAATTAACCAATTAGAAGATGACAAAGTGCTGCAGCGCTGAGAGGGGTGTGGTCCAGGCTAAGAAAATACTACGTGTAGGATTTGGCGGCATCTAGTGGCGTGGTTGCAGATTGCAACCAACTGAATACCCCTCCACTCACTCCTCCCTCCTCCAAGACCAACACATTCTCGCTCCCAATTCGTCCAATTACGCCGCTTGGTCAGTGCCCCTCGGCATCGGAGACCGACCCACGGGGTACCCCTCTTGCTTTACTTTTGAACGGACCAGGGACGGCATGTCAAAATATGCTTGTTACATGCATAGTGTCCTTTCAAAACAAACTTCAGTTTTCACAGGAAATTAGGTTTAAGCAACACAACCACTTAGTTAGAGTTAGGAAACGGTCATGGTTGATGTTAGCTTCACGTGAATCACAGGGCTGACGATATTAACGACTCATGTGACTAACAGGAGTGACGATACTAACGACTCACGTGATTGACGATACCGACGAGTCACGTGACACCCCTACAGCTTGTCCTGAATGTATTCTCACGCTATTAGCACTACGTGACTTGCTCCGACCATCAAATAATGCTGCCGGTGGGTTCACATTGGAGTTAGTTGAAAGCCTGGTTCGTCAAATACTGTTGCGAAAGGGTGCCTCCGTACGTTGGTTTCCGATGCTGAGGGGCGCTGCCCAATCGGCGGTATTTAACGAGTCGGAATGAGACCGGGTTGCCAAGACTGCGGTTATGTGAGCCGCTCACTGTGATCAGAGGCCATCCTTACCGTAATAACACTACTTTACCAGCGACGGAAGGCAAACGGCGGCTGGCGGTACCACGGTTTTGCACTCTGCGTCTCACGCTACCGCAGTTTCACAAGTGTGTCTGAGAACTACGGTGGCCTTCAGGTAACGTAAAAACATGAAAGGCTCTCTCTAGAGCCAGTGTTTGGTTTGTCTGTTCTGGGCTACTGTAGAAACATGGCGAAGCAACATGGCAGGACTCCGTGCTCCCTATGTAGATATGAAGAGGGCTCATGCTAAGCTAACGAAAACACAACAATTCTTAGTTTCTGCTAATAGCGCCGCGAAATGTTACACACTGTTCCTTTAAGTCTGTTTAACTCAAAGATGCTATCCCTTTATAATAGTACAATATACTGAGATTGGTTAAGTAATACAATCAAACTCAGTATTTTTGAGCAATATTTACTTGAATTATTCAAGTAGGAACAAATTCCGGGCTAACAGTAAAAATCACAGCTCAGAAGGTCCCATCTGAGCGAGCAAACACACACACATTTAACTGTGCGCAGACAAATACACAACAATCGAAGTTGCATGATGCTGTCTTTTATATTTCCAGAGTCGGTTTGGTGTAACCGACCGCTGCACGCCTCAGCAGCCACTGTGACTATTAGTGGGATCTCACAGGGCTGAATAAGCAGTAGGATTGTTCAAGTTGAATAACAACATAGCGAGCCTCTCAGAAATACGAGCTAAGACCAGGCAGTGAAAATCAAAGAAAAGGAGAACGGGGGGGAGGCCGTCATTCTGACAGGGAACGGGAAAAATGCAGCGGTATAAAGAAATACTATATGAGGGAAAAACTCAAAGAGCAGTAGTGAAATCATTTGGTTTAGTCTTACTTCCCTTAACTGATCTTTTCTAAGCCAGGGAAGGGTTAGTGCTCCATTCCCTGTTATCCCTGCCAGACAGTGTACATAGACAAATTTGTCCTTTCATGAGCACATACAGTATATATATGACCTTGATGTGCAACATAAACTGCTTTCTATCATGCTCAACCGTGCGATATATATGAGCATGGAGGGAGTGGTATTCCACTGGTAGCAGAGTTGAAACCTTAATCTCTATTCTTAGATGTCTATCTCCTCATCTCCATACCCTTCTAAACGGATGCACACTGATGCAGCATCAACTTTGGCCTGCGAGCCACCGGTGTCAGGAGCGAAGACAGACGGTGCTTACAAAAACAGGCACACTGCCGTAACCTCGTTTTGTTATTTCTCTCTAACCGTACAAGAACACTGTGGCAAAAAATAACTAAACTTTGCACCTATACGTTCACATGCAACCTCAGCAGTTGTCTTTTTTTGTAAAAAAAAAAATGTATAAAAGAGTGCAGAATAATAAGCATTCTGGGTGAGTGTGATGTGTGTGTTGATATTTTGTGGTGTGCCACCTTGAGTCCCCGGCAGAAGTGAGGCAGCGAGGGCAGAGAGGAGAGCAGGATAATGATCCTGCTGCTGATAATGGAGGAGTGGAATCTGGTAAATGAGGCTGGATATGCACAGTGCTGCAGGCTGTTCCTTTACACCCAGTGTCACACACACACACAAACGCCCACACATCTCCCAGCTCTTGAGGTATACACTATGTGCAAAATCTTGTCACATACAAATTGATGGCAGTCCACGTTCCCTCACCTCTTTACTTCCTGTGTGCCTCTGTATGTATGTATGTATGTGTGCAGGCATGCATGCATGTGTATGTGAATACCAGAGTTTATGTGCGAGGCTGAGAGCATGAGCGCTATTAATAAAACATTGTCCCCACTAGCACTGCTTATGAGGAGGCAGCGCCTGTTTCACAGGAGCGAGAAGCAGTTTTTACCCTCATGTCTACTCAGGTGAGACTTTTATACATTTTTAAACACATGGCAATGTTAATGAGCTACAGCAGAGATTTTTTCACAGCAGAATTTTGGCATCAGGTAGCGCCTGATGTGATAAATATCATGTTTCGTTCCATTATGAATAACGGTTTGTGGATGAATACTACCAACAGCTTTTACGTACCAAACGACTGAGTTAAAATAAACCTACAACACTATTGCTGCAGTTGCAAAAGTATGTCAGTTTCAAATCATGTTTTACCTCAAATCAATATTTCTATCATGCCCAATAACAGTCCTTTTAAGACGATTTCATTCAAATCCATTCATAACACTTTTAGCATTTTTTTTTTGTCTGCTATCATAAAAAGTTAATTGTAGCTAACAGATAAAAAAAAACTAAACTAAGGGTAAGTAATTAAAGGGACTGTATGTAAGTTTTACACTTATTAACATTTTTTAATTGTTTTTCATTGCTAAGGTGTGAACAGGTTGTAACCTAAACTAAAAAATTAGACCTTCCACAACTTTCTGGGTTTCCTCTATCAACCTATAGACTACTTTTAATGTGAAGAACCCGGACAGTTTTTTCTGGGAAAATCAAACGGATGTGTCGTCATGCACGCTCAGGAGTGCCTTTATTTTCATCAGCTCCGCTTCAGGGCTAACAGTGTGCAACCATAGCTAGCATTCGGTTAGAAATGGAGTCCGCTAACGCCAACAAACAACCAGCCCCCGCCACAACTCAGACTCCAACACAAACTCTACGGAAGCACGTCGGGTGAAAGCTAGTGTTGTGGGAGAATAGCAGAGCCAGTGCATAGAGTGTGTGTGTGTGCAAGCGGGAAGTGAGTGGTGAAGCAAGAGAGAGGGAGCGGCAGCGAGTGTGTGAGTAAATGAGCGAGGAGTGGAGCAGAAGAGAGACAGCTTTGAGAATATCAAGGGGATGTACAGTGGAAGTTGCAGTTTGTACAGAAATAAATGCTGCAGCTGGTCAAGACCAACAGAAGAGTTTTCCTGTGTCTTATTTCCCTGCTGCTGAGTGAAGTGACGGAGCTCCGGAGCGAGTAACTTTATCGACTCCGGCCCAGGCGAACAAAACTACGGTGGTCCCTTCTGACCACAGTCGGGAGGATGAAACAGGAAAAGTTAACACCAGGAACAACATCGGCCGGGCCTTCGATTCATGGAGGGACCTTCGTTTGGTAAGCTAACATTACTGTCAGGCATGTGATATTGTGGTTTCAGCTGGCTAATGTTGCTAACGTTAATGAACATGATGCCTGTCAATCACGTTCAGTCTCGTGTGTGTCGCCTCACTGTTTTGACCGATGCTCGCTCGCGTCTACCTAGTGCGAGCACATGCGCGAGCAACAGGACGGTGACGGTCGTTGACTTAGCGGCCACAGGTGTCACTGTTAACAAGCAATTTCTGATTCTTACATCTAGCCCCTTTTACAAATTTTCATTAAATACCATTGATAACATTTTTAGGATTTCTTTGCAGGCAGAATGTGTATTTGGTAACTAACGTGTTTCCACCACAAGTGATACAGCATTTTATAAACTAAGTGATTAAACTGATGGCAAGCTAAAAATAATAAAAAATAATGGGCCTGACTGAATTTTATCTCTTGGTTTGCTGGCCTATGTCTCTTCATCCCCTTATACCCACTACAGAATGTGTTTAAAAACATCAACGGAGTACTACTTCACTGTGTGAATGTGGAAGATACCTAAAGCGTAGTTCATGCTCATCGGTTTCATCAGCAAATTGTGTCACGTATCCATCAGCTGAATTACACTTACAGTTCAGAAATCTTACATGGATAATCTGTTCTTGATTACCTCTGCAAAGCACCCGATCAATAGATTCCAGAGCTAAGATGATTCTTAATTGTATCAATCTGCTGCTCTCCATATCACCACTGTCCCCAATCAGACATTAATGATCAATTATGGCCGTGTTGCTGGGATAGTAGAGATCGATGAGATAATGTGGTGGTGGTGGTTGTGGGATCGGAGAAGACAGAAAGGCACTCTTGGTATGAGAGAAAAAAGGAGAGAGAGAACAGAGGGCAAATAAAAACCCAGAAGATAGAAAGACGAATCATAGAAACAACCTGTATTTTGCTGCATTAAAGCTGTTTTTCAAATGAAATATATCATAAGATATATTATACTGTATGTTTAGGATTCATACTGTAATTTCATTATCATCTAACATTAACTGCTACAAGCATCAGTGAACGCAGCAGCTGCTTAGGGCTTGGCAATTGAGTAAAATAAAGGTGTGAAGTCTTGTTTTCATATTTGCATTTTCCATGAGAAAGAAAATGCACTGAGCAGATATTGTTTATATGAATTCAACCAGGCAAATATGCTTTCATTATGTCAGGGTTTTTCATTGTTAACTATTGTATATTGTTGGTGTGGGTGTCGTGGATGATGCACAATGCAAAACATAAAATTAACGCTGTAAAAAATGTATTTACATCAACCAGGGCACAATAATAAGTTGCTGTTCTCCCTTAAGTTTTTACATAGGTGACTTACAAGAACATACAATGCAAGACTTACAAGATATATTGTACTGTAGCATCAGCGCAGTCATCGGAGTGTAATGCTTGGAGTAAGACATTGTTTACAATTAGCAGATTGTATTATCGTCATCATTGTTCCCGTTTACGACCTTCATTCCTGCATATTTTGGCCACGCAAATGTATTTACATGCCATTCCAGCAAAGCAAGTTGAAACTGAAATTGAAAAAAAAACTGAAACTGAAATTGAAAAAAAAAAAAAAGGAAGGAGGAAATTTATATATAATGCCGGCTGGAAAAACCCACCAGCTTGTTCACAAGTCTGACGTAATCCTGAAGCACTTTAATATTTAATTGAAGTGTCGTGAAATTAAAAGGCTCAAGGAGAAGAGGCAGAGGACGAAAGAAAGAAGATAGACACAGCAACAGAGAGAGAGAGAGAGAGATAGCGAGAGGGTTCTCGATAAGCCACTGAAAAACAAAACAGCAGCTCACCTCTCTTTCTAATTACAAATATGTTGATAATGGGTTATTATCTTTGAAAGGAGAGGCCCATGAGAGGGTATTTGCTGACTGAGAGTGTCCTCTACGCAACATCAAGAGTCTCATGCGGCTCCAACAATTTGGACCTTTATTTTCTGAATCTGCATCTTTTTAAATCCAGATTGATGCTGTATCGATGTCCAGTTAAGAAGGAGAAGAAACAGCCTTCAGAGGAAAGCTTGGATGCATTTTGACCTGGGGTTTTATTAGACCTGGACTACTCCCTGCTGTTTTTTGCAGGGCTGTCCCAACAAAGCACAACAGTGACCCCCTGTGGATTCTACGAGAAAATGCAACATGACTTCACTCTGAAACGAGGAGACGGCTATCATTTGTAAACAACTGTCCTACAAACATCTGGATAAGTATAGTGTGGATTTCAATGCAGAATAATACAGTTTTTTTTTAAGTGACGCAATAGTTGTTTCTTTTTTAGGCACGTCATATATGAAAGAACATGCTGACTAATTAAGACTCCTCCGTCCTCTCCATCACATTCACACACACACACACACACACACACACACACACACATCACGTCCAGCGTGTCACACGGACGTAATGGTTTATTACACACCTAAGAGAGTGAATGACACGACATGTCCCAGGTGTGAAGGGGCCCATGTTCGACTTGACACGCCGCTGGCAGGTGATTAGCAGAGAGTCAGACCTCGCTGCCCCCCCATCAGACATTATTGCACTGACGGCTCCGTCTCGATAATACATAATTATAAGAGTCATATGAATGCCCTTCACATGTCTGCGGGCATTTAAAAAGAAACTCAGAGCTGGATGTGCGTAGACCGAAAAAAAGGGCTAATATTGTTTTGGTTGCAGCCACAAGAGGATGTAAATTGTGTCTTCTAGATCTATAGAGTCGGACTCTCTCTCCCCATGTAAGGTGGTGATGGAGCGGTGAGAGGTCACTAATGATTCTGTCAATCAATACTTTGGCTGGTGTGTCACAGCGAGTCTTCTCACATCCCTGCCAGGGCTGTCAGTCCGCCCCGGCCCACCTCGGACACAGACGGAGACCCAGCACACCCACACCTGCACCGCCACCGTACAGCACATCTCATCTAGGTGAGAGATTATGTCAGTTCAATCTGCAGCCCACAGACCCGGCATCACTCTCGAGGAATGAGAACAAGGATAAACCCATGTGCAGGCTGCCTCTTGAATCAATTTGCACCTAATGAATGAAGAAAAATGATTAAACACGCCTCCGTGAGGCTTCAATAAACCAATTCAAGGGAATCCTTAATCGCCGGACCTAGGCTTTTTTTTTTTGCATTGTCCCTGGTATTACAGTAACAGGATTGTAAAAAGCATTGGCTGCAGTTACACCCGTCCTCCAGTGACGAAAAAAAACTGGCGGGGGTTAGCGTTAATTTCCAAAGCCTTATGTTGCATTTGCATAATTACCATAAATCATCACAGGGATATTCTGGTCCTCGGGTGGAAGAGGAGTGGGGGAAAGGCTATTGGGAAATGACATTTCTTGGAAGGGTGACAGTGTGCAGTCGACCACTGGTTTGATAGCTGACATTGTAATAATTAAGACTAATAGTGTGGTTCTTGAAACAATGTTAAGTACACGGCAAGGCATGTCCTCATGTCTGAGGAAACTGAAGGTTTACTCAGAATCTCTGCTCTACATTATGTGCAACATCAAAGGACTGTTTGCTGCGTTGTAGATTTATTTTAAAATAATATGTCATGTCATGTCTGAAAGCGGTGCTTTGACTTCTTGTACATTTTTAAAACTGCTGTAATAATAATGATCTGCGTGCTGCTACTGATTTACTTGGATGTTTACTATGTTTAAGAATATTAGATTTTTCCTTTTCCGAAACAAGGATTAGAGGGTCGTATGCTGTGCAGACTGAAAAGCCATTTGAGTGCAAGATTTGTGATTTTGGGCTATATGAATAAAATTTGACTTGATTTGACTTGACTCGTGTCAAAACTGATAATGCTTTATATACTTTGTTTTAGGGCTGTCAATCAATTAAAATAGTTAATTTTGCGATTAATCGCAAATGATTCACTCATTTTTTATCTGTTCAAAATGAACCTTAAAGGGAGATTTGTCAAGTATTTCATACTCTATATCAACATGGGAGTGGGCAAATATCCTTGCTTTATGCAAATGTATGTATATATTTATTATTGGAAATCAATTAACAACACAAAACAATGACAAATATTGTCCAGAAACCCTCACAGGTACTGCATTTAGCATAAAAAATATGCTCAAATCATAACATGGCAAACTGCAGCCCAACAGGCCTCAACAGCTGTCAGTGTGTCAGTGTGCTGACTTGACTATGAATTGTCCCAAAGCTGCATGTGATTATCATAAAGTGGGCATGTGAAGGGAAGTTTCGTGGGTACCCATAGAACCCATTTTCATTCAGATATCTTGAGTTCAGAGGTCAAGGGATTCCTTTGAAAATGGCCATTCAGCAATATCGAACAAAGACTATAAACAAACAAACAAAGGAAAGTGCCTTAATGCCACTTTTGTCTACCTATCAGTGAATGGTACACCATGAGGTTAATGTACAGTAAATACAACAGCATGGGGGGGCACGGTGAGCCCGAGGGCGAGCCATTCATACGATAACAATGCCGAGGCTTTAGTGTAATCACCATTGGACTGGGGTGATACAATACGTGACCTTTCCCTGCTTTCTTCCATCTGCGGTAATGAAAGGTCGGCTCGTACGGTGAATAGAAAAGACCTCGAGGACTGAGAGCTCAGTGACGGGTCAACAATTTGAACCCTCTATTGGAATAGATGGGTGAAAATGAATGCGAGGGGTTAAATGCTTTCACACAGGGGTACAGTCTGAGCGGGCCGCCGGCTCAGTAATCTGCCGTATGCTTTTTGTGATGATGAATTTGAGTCGGCTACATAAAAGTCAGTGGGTTATTTCAGGACAGCTCCGAGCAGACCTAGAATTTAACCCGGAGAGTGAAACATTGCTGAACGTCTCTTATCTCCTGCTTTATGTATACCGGCACCGCACACAAAAAGGGGACATGCAGCAACTCCACGGAAATTCCCCAAACTTTGCCTAACCTCTTTTTATCTCTCCTGCCCGGCTTCCGTAGCCGCTGCTGCAGCTGCGTGACCCGATAAAGTCGAGAGAACAGTAAGGTGGGTTTGCAAAGTGATAAAGAGACGGAGAGTGAGAGCCGGAACGAGAAAGATGCAGAGAGGTTCTGAAGGAAGCATAAAGAAAGAAAGAGATGAGAAAAAGAGACATTAAATATGAAAAGCAAATGGCAAAAATAAACTACGACATGACAGGAAAAGAGAAGGAGGAGGAGAACATTAAGAGAGCGCTGATGGAGAGGGCAGAGAAGGAGAAACATGACAGCTGGCAGACTGGGAAGGCGGTGCTGTGCTCTGCTCGGCCCGGTCTCACTGCACCTTAGCAGGCCAGATGGACTAACCTGCCCCTGTGTGTCCTTCAGCAGCCAACACGCACACACACACACATTTATATATATGCAGGGAAACACATGTATGCTTTGCACAAGTCAACATAGTAAATACATGGCCTGTACCTTCATCATACCCTCGTTAACCTGACCAAAATAAGTTTTAACCCCAAAAACTGAAGCGTGCACAGCGGTGCTTCTATTCTCTCCAGTAGAGACAAACAAATCTGAAAAAGCCGAAACGCGTAGTTTGCTCTTCCTTGTTTTAATTGATTAATTTAGCAATAAAATAGTGTCTATGCCAGTATCCTGGGGTGCGCTGGATTTTTTATTTCTTATGATTACAACTGGTTTTTCTAGGTTTTAACCCAGCTTTATGCATTAAGGTTGGATATTTGTAGAAATATGAAGCCCAGATATACTTTAAAGGGAAGTAAATGCCTGAAGAAATCTTAAAAACAAGCAAAAATAACATTTTGTTGTGTCCTGTACCCTTTTTAACATATTCAAATACACACAGGATGTTCCCCTCCTGCATCACATGACAAGAGTTATATTACTTTTGCAATCTTGATGTTGTTTCTTTCCCAAAAAATGTCTGTGTCTGCGACAATTGGTTCAATCACTCCCCAGGAATAGCAACAAAAAAAAAGAAACCCACTGTGATACAGGATCTCCCTCTAGTGTCGAAACGTGGCTACTACATTATGGATCACAGTTCAGCACCAAGGCAGTGGACAGCTCTCTTAACCCAAAATGCAGGCCGCCAATAAATAAGCTAAGAAGCGAGGAAGGAAACCGGACTTTATTCTGAAATTCTAAAGGTCTATCTATCTAAAGGTAATTCTAGGTCTAAAACACCTCAAAGTTTTTAACAATTAAAACAAACATCTTGTAAAGGTGTAGGTCTTTGCTGGGTGTTTGTTTTCGTCCTCATCTCTCAAGTAATTTACTGGCAATCTTGCTAGAAAAACATTCGGCCAGTCCCCAAACACTATTGATTGATGTCTGGTTATAAAAAGACATCTATCATCTAGACAGTCTGAAATTAAAGCTGTAGTGGTCTGTGTGTCCGTGCGCCTGTGTGTGTGTGTGTGCGTGTGTGCTCACTCTCCCTCGTGTGTGTGCACGTGTGTGTACTTGTAGGTGGTCGGGGGGGGGGGGGGGCTGTGTGTTGATGCGGCGCAGTATTATGAAACAATAAAAATCCAGACAGCTGATTCATATCTGGGCATAAAAGCCAGAGTTTTGTTAGGTTCCTCTTTAATGAAACCTATAATTTCTGCCTCCCTCCGCGGTGTTGCTATGGAGCGGAGGGATCGATCATAAAGAGAGATATCCAGAGCCGCTCTATTTTGTGGGATTGCCATGGCGATGAGTGAGCTGAGTTACAACGTGAGAGATCATTTACACGGTAACGAGTCGCACGTCAACTATATTTCAGTCATACACTGCTGAGGGCATTACAGTCATCCCTCTTGGAAAAAAAAAAAATAGCTCGCTTATAGAAACACACATGGTTACGCACACTATACATACACACACACACAAACACACACACACACACACACACACACACACACACACACACACACACACATATGTACTAACACGCATGCTTCAGTGTCATGCAGCACGGTTTTGTCAAAGACTGATGTTATAGGCGCAAAGGTTACAAATTCAATCACTTTAGAGATGCCTGTCACATCACCGTGTCTCCTGTCTTGCGCACGTGTGTGTGTGTGTGTGTGTGTGCGCATCAGATGAATGTATAGACCCTGCCTGGCGTGGATTGAGAACGTATCGCTGGGTCGACAGAAACGGAACGGTTAGAAATTCAAACAGGGTGGAGCTGTCACATCCAGCAAATGCATCACATTACAGAAAGCACAATCACATAAAGAGAGAAAAATGGACAGAGAGAGAAAGTGTATGAAGCGAGACGGAGTTGAGATAATATAGCAGATATCGTGTGGACTGTTGCGATCAATCAGGTAAAAAAAAAAAAAATAAACTCGTATGAGAGGAGAGGCTGAGCCTCTGTTTCCCACAGAGAGAGGAGAGCAGATCTACAGTGTCAGCACATTCAACCAGTGAACCAACATCTGTTTTTCATCTTCCTTTCCTCTCTACCGCTCTCCTCTATCTCCCTTGACCTTAGGCTCACAGACACACACACACACGCACACACACACGCACACGCACACGCACACGCACACGCACACACACACACTCTCTATTTCTATCAATGATGATCATCAGCCTTTGTCAGAAGCATTTCCTGGCCTTCCCAAAGGATCGCAAACACAACCACAGTTTACTGTATGTGTGTATAGAATATAGACTGTGCCTCCTGACTTCATCCTAAACCTCCTTGACCTGAATACTGAACAGTCGGCTGCTCAAATCACGTTACAGTAAAGCTACTAGGGATGGGAAAAAACTATTACGATTTACAATTTTGAAATAGATTCTTTAATACCAGAATCGATATATTTGCTTCATTTGAGTCTATGCAGAGGTAGAAGGAAGTTACCGCTTTTAATTGAAAAGAAAATTTCACTAATTTGTGAGGGAAATGTCTTTATTGTTTGATTTTTGGGTTGCTGGAAAAGAATTAATAAATAATGCCTGACAATGACTGATATATTTTACTTCAGGACATCTTTAACTACATACATGCTGAAAATCAAACATTTTAATGTATTAATTTAGTTTTTTTTTTCAAATTAAAAGTCCCTAGAAGTGTATGATTCAACTTTTTCCCATGGTTAAAAAAGTTAACAAAAATCCCAATAAATCTTAATATCGAGTCGCAATACTTAAAAATCACAATACATATCGAATTGGCACCAAGTAAGGTGATAGTATCGAATCGGGAGATAGGTGTATAGGTCACCCAGCCTTAAAGCTACCACACATTTATTCCAGTTGCTCACCACCACTCATGAATTCTCTCCACTCATAAGACCATCTGACCTCCTTTCATCCACAAGAATCCAAATCAAACAGTCGTCTTCTGTGTAAAAGCTTAGCGATTGTGTGGACAAGTACCACCTTAGTGCGCTCATACACGCAACTCTCCCAGCTGTCTCTGAGATTTGACCCTGCCTGTTGACTTCAGGCTCAGAGATTAGTGGAGAAGTGTACACACACTTGCTATTCAGCCAGGAGGCGGCAGACGACGTCGGTATAGAATTATAATGACCGGAACAGACGCAGTGGAGAAAATCCTGGGGATTTATTGTGGGCTGGTTAAATGGAGGGAAGACGTGCTGAATGAGAATGGCTGTTCCGCTGATTTCAATTCTCAGTGTGTTGTTGCTGTGAGAGAGAAAGTGTGTGTATGTCACACCAAATCCATGTATATTTACTCTCTGCTTACACAGAAGAGTTCTGGTTGTGAGTCTGCATACTGAGGAAGTTAGCTGAGACATATTGCCCCCTTCTGGACACGAATGGGACTTTACTGTCCCACATTCTCCACATAGGGCAGCACAACACCCCAAGTGTAACATCTTATACATGTCACATACTTACAACACAAGTCTATGCGTAGAAACCCTTATTGCGACTGTTAAAAAATCACTCCAACAGCCAACATGTGTCCATCAGCAATCTTTTCTATTCAACCGTCTGATCAAAGACGCATATCCTGCCTCCGGAAACACCGTCAGTCACAGCGTTGACCGAATGCCGAATCGGATTTGCAATGGAGAGTATGTCATATGACATAGGCGTGACTTACCGGGGTGCTCCCGTCTGACAGGGTCGTCATGCTGATGGACATGCTCATCTTGTCAGAGGAGGAGAGGGAGGGCGGGGAGGGGCTCCTCTTCTCCGCTTCCTGTCTCTGGAGGAAGTCACGCCAGGCCCGCTGGATACTACGCGGAGTGATGGAGGGACAACATAGAATCACAGGCCGAGCTTTTAGATATAAAATGCATCTCTGAATTGCTAAAATGTTAACGTTAAAGTGGGTCAGTTCACTAGAAAATCAGTCAATATTCAGAGCATTCACAGAGTAAGTCTTGAAGTTCGTGCATCCTACTGTAATACCACCCGGACCAGCAGTTTGCAACCTTTTTGGCTTGTAACCCCTTAAATTTAAGTAATGTCTAGTTGTGTCCCCTTATGAAAGGTCGCGAACATCCACATAACTTTATAATGTTTCATTTGAATCACTTTTGGAGGAGGCAAAACTGTACAGTATTTAACAGAAAAATGTGAGGATTGGAGGAAAGTCACCAAAAATGAGAGGCATGTTTTTTCATTTTTGCTATCCTGTTAAAGGGACAGTGTGTAGGATTTGGCGGCCTCTAGTGGTGTGGTTGCAGATTGCAACCAACTGAATACCCATCCGTTCAATCCTCCCTTTCTAAGACTGCAGTAACGTGAGCCGTCGAGTGCAAAACCGTGGTAACGCTGTTCGCTTCGCTCAGAGGCCATCCTTACTGTAATAACACTACTTTAGGAGCAATGGAAGTCAGATGGCCGCTGGCGGTACCACGGTTTTGCGCTATGTGGCTCACATTAGAGCAGTTTCACAAGCGTGTCGGAGAACTACGGTGGCCTTCAGGTAACGTAAAAACGCAAAATGGCTCTCTCTAGAGCCAGCGTTTGGTTTGTCTGTTCTGGGCTACTGTAGAAACATGGCGGAGCAGCATGGCGGACTCCGTGAAGAGGACCCGCTCCCTTTGTAGATATGAAGAGCTCATTCTAAGCTAACGAAAACACAAGGATTCTTAGTTTCAGGTGATTATACACTAATGAAAACACAGTTATGAATATTATGTTCCATTTCTGACAATAGATCCCCTGAAATGTTTCACACTGTTCCTTTAATCAACAGCCAGTCAGATTTATCTTGCTTTCTCAGGTTGGCAATCACTGACTTAGAGGAAAGGTTGTTAGAAATACACAAATCAAAGAATCCAGTAGGGGTAGTTTTCTGTGTTATTAGACATACTGTATGGAATCAAAATTAAAGTCCACAATTGCAGCTACTTAGCGGTAGAGAAAAGATATACTCACATCAACACCTTGGTCTCAATGGGCGGCATGTTGATATTGATGTTGTTGTCTAGGTCCATGGTCAGGTGGTTACTGAGAAGAGGGAAGGGGAGTAGGGGACATTCAGAGGACACACACACACAAGTCCAATCTCAGTCGGGGTTATCAGTAATTAAACAGCGATGGCTTGGTCCCATCTGCAGGGAGATGGGCTTTTAAAGCAGCACAAGAGCAGGCTGCTCATTCTATCTCTGTGTTGTGTTTAGTGTGTGTGTGTGTGTGAGTGTGTGTGTATGTAAACCCACCTCTGCAGCTGTAAACCTCCATCATCAACATGCTTGAATCCACTCTGGAGGCTCTTCAGCTGCTCCTGCGTGAGACAGAGACAGAGACAAAGAGAAAGAAATAAGAAAACAGTTGACATCTCAGGTATGAGACTTTGGTGCAGACACAGAGAGACGCTTTTGCAATAAGACGAGACCCCTACAGTGTGTGAGAGTGTGTGTGTGTGTGTGTGCAAATACGATTAAACGTTTGGCAGATGTGTGATCATTGTGCTGAGCTCAGGGACCCCTGCAGCAAGTGGTGGTTCGGCAGCATTTTGGCTCAGTTAGATGTTTTCTTGGGAAGTTAGTGAAGGAAAAACTTGGCCAAACTGCCGGTTCAGCATCTTTCAAGGCATTTGGCCCAGAAGCACAAAGAAGGGAAGTCAAACACAGAGAGACGGGACGAGGCAGAGAGAGAAGATACAGCAGGACATAATTCATGAACCACTGTACGGCACAGTTGTTGCGCAGATGTGGCAGACGCGTCGGAGATTAGGGCGATCAAACTTTACACTTTCACTTAAATGACTTCCAGCACCGTTTCGCCGCTCCTCGCCTGCTGCTCCCCCCCCCCCTCGGCTCCATCCTCCAGCTTTAATAGTGCCGTGTAATGAGGACAGGCCTGCCTCTACATAATTGAGCGGACTAATTCAATTACAAGGGAGCAACAAAGTTTAAGTGGAGCAGTTCTTCCTGATGAGCCAAGAGGGTCACATCAGGCTACGGAGCAGCTACCGGCAGCTACATCGCGGTGTGTTTTCATGTGTGTGTGTGTGTGTTTACAGTGAAACCTGCCAAATTCCCCACTTTTATTTGATTTTTTGTTGGATTGCTCCATTACTGCATAATGAAGTATGCATGGAATAATATATTGCATCTATTAGATGGCAGATTGGCCTATAAAGACACTCACACTACGAAATATATTACATCTATTAGAAGCACTACCACACTGAGAAAAATGGCTGTTCTGCAGTTGGCGTTTCGATTTTAGGTCTTTAATATTCATTATATAGCGATATATATGCTTCCCCCCTAATAGCGACGAAAAGGTCTCAGCAAATGTTCCCTTTTTGAAGTGTAAATGAGCACATATATATGTATGTAATTGAATCACTGTCTTACTGGATTTCCGTTGCAGTCGAAACACACCAACATATCTTTTTTTTTAATAAAAAGGTCTATCTTGTTTGGATGTTTGCCCAATTTCACTGTGGCAGCCAGAGTTGTTTTTCTCATTACTCTCCCTTCCCAGAAGGAACAAGCAGCTCATTAGACAGAATCAAGGACTTTGACTAGTGATCAATGATTGCATGAAGGAGCTGTTTTTCATCTCTTTCTGTTTGTCTTTTCCCTCTCGATTTCTCTCAGATGAAAAAAGAGGATCTGTGAAAAGTGAAACTGTGGCTCGGATGTGGATTCTGTACAACCCCAACCTCCCCCATCCCCCTGAACTTTCTTCTGCTTTGAGAGTCAATGTCACCTCAGCCTTTCCAAATCCGCCCTAATGCTATCCTGGACTGAAAGCTGTCACTCTCTTACACAATCCATCACTCTCACACGTACACATCCTGTCAGAACGGTCTAAACAGACTGTAGAAAAAAAGTGGCATTTGGGGGATTTTTGAGACAGGCGAGGCAGAGAGGATGAACAGAAAGAGCAAATAAAGACAGAAGAATGAACTTAAAATAAACGGAAATAATTTAGTGAGATGCAGAGTAAAGACTTGGATAGTGAAAGAGACAACAGACAGAGAAATGAGCAAGTGGCAGTGATGGAGAGATGAGCCGAGTGTGAACGAGGAGGGATGATTGCGTGTGTGTGTGTGTGTGTGTGTGTGTGTGTGTGTGTGTGTGTGTGTGTGTGTGTGTGTGTGTGTGTGTGTGTGTGTGTGTGTGTGTGTGTGAGAGATTGTTAGGTTCTGGGTAATGGAGTTGCTGATAGAATGAATGAGCCGATCATTTCAGTTTCCCCTTGGAGTTACTGATGGCCCTGCCACGGGCCTGGCCAGGCAAACTATTAGTCCACCTCAAAAACAAGCACACACACACACAGACGCACACAAAGTATACACATTTGCACATGGACAAACATATTCACGACCTCAAACACATAATTATCTCCATTTATATACTGGCCTCTCTATCAGCGACTCAATTTAATAAAGTATCATCCTCTCCCTATAATTAGCTCCTTATTTTGTGTTCCCTTAAAACAAAGAAGTAATAAGTTATCAGGCGTATAAACTGGCAAGTTACATCAACTGCATTTTTGGACTGCGTACAAAAACATGGCAGCAAATAGCTAAGTTATAAATACAGTAAATTTGAGCAAAAACAGCATGTTGATAACGGTATTAAGGCCTTTACAAACTGGCGGAGATTTTTTTCATGTGATTAATTCCGAGTCAATATATTTTTTTCGAACTGTTGTTTTTGTCATGAATACTTTCACGCAGACTGCAAATATCACGCGGCACAAGAGCAACGTCATTTTTTCCGGAAGGAGGTCGATTTTCTGAGCTTTCGCACCTCAAATAAAGGCATCAGCCAATCACGTTGTGCAGAACGGGTTGAGTTTCGTCTATATTTATGAAACAACAACACAGAGGCTCCGTAGTCCGAACCAAGATGGAAAACTCCTTCCAACCTTGACAAAGGTAACTCAGACTAGATCCACTCCTTCCGTTCTTACCTTTCACAATCAAGGCCCTAGATATATAATATTCACAGGTGAGTATTTCGCATTTTTTGTGATGGTTATTCGTCACGCCCCGCTGTTTAACGGCCTTTACTGCTGCAGAATGAAATTAGATTACTTTATTATGATATTACAGCTTCTCATACTCATAAGCCTGAATAATTAGCTGTTGACATTTTGTGCTCTATTTATGCATCTTTTTAGGTAAATAACTAGGATTAAATTGATGAAAATGTTTCTTGAGATTCTGATGCAAAAGGGGAAAATGTTTCAGTTGAAATGTCAAATAATTTGGATTTGGGTCAGATTTGGAGCAGATTTAGAGTATGGAGAGCTTGTCAAACCTCAGTAAATGTGCCTTTTTGCTCTTTGTCTCATGTGTTTTACACTATTTCACATTAAACACTCTTATGTGTATTAGAATCTGCAACAGGTTGCATTTACTGTAAGACTTTACCCAACCCTGAACTTCATGAATGGATCTTTACTGTATCTATTTTTCCTTTAACTTTATATCACTGGTTCTATCATTGATTGTGTGTGTGTGTGTGTGTGTGTGTATGTGTGTGTGTGTGTGTGTGTGTGTGTGTGTGTGTGTGTGTGTGTGTGTGTGTGTGTGCGTGCGTGCGTGCGTGTGTGTGTGTGCATGTGTGATAAGTGTGTGCATGTGTGATAAGTGTGTGCTTGCAAAACAGAAATCCCAACACTGATATCCGGAGCGCATTATTCACCACTTAAATAAAACCCTGACTTCAGCGGGACATTTACAACGATCTCAATACACGGTATTGATTTCAAAATCTATAGCAGTATACATTTTGCAATGATTGTGTACCAAACCAAAGTCTGTATGTGTTGTCCAAAATCCCTTTTCTTCTGCTATCCACACCTCCTGCCTCAGTGGAAAACGCCATCCCCTATCTGGAGGAGGAATGCCAAAAAAAAAAGTACCGGAACATAAACCAGAGGTTTGCATAATTTAGTGGCAGAGTTGACAGGAAATCTATAGTCATTTTGGGCTTTGGCAGTGCCAAGCAGGCTTATATTGATTGGTGTGTGTGTATATGTGTGTGTGTGTGTGTGTGTGTGTGCAAATATGTGTGTTGGTGGATTTATGGTAGAGTCAGGCAGAGCTGAGAGAGAAGGAGGCGAGGGAGGAGGAGGAGAGAGAGATGCTGATGGAGAAGAGACCTTGAACCCACAGTACACTACACAACAACAGAGGAAATAGAGCTACTGACAGCCAAATACAGACCACAAGCCCTCTTGTGTTATCCATCCCTCCTTCACCCCCCCCCCCCCTCACTCTATCGCCACCTATTTCCTCTTTCATCAATCTTTTCTCCCTCGCTGCATTTTCCAAAACTAATATGAAAATAAAAAAAGACAGGCGTGAGGAGGCGATGAAAAAGCACGGAATTAAGAGAGATGGAAAAGGGGGAGAATGACGATTTCGATCACGCTGTGACAAATGTACTGGCCTCCTTCTTGGACAGGAGGACAGGAATAAGGACAGACATAATAGAGCACGATGAACCGATAGTTGTTTGGGAGGTCTTAGGGGTCAGAGGGCCCGCAGGGTTTGGAAGAGATACCAGCAGGCACCTGGCTGCTGCCTTCCCCCTCTCACAGCTACTTATAGCGGGAGTACATGGAAAAAGGACTTCCACCACTATTTACGACGTCAAAGCCCAGCAGTCCACGCTAGCTGCTGGATCTGCTACGCAGGCCACAGTGTGCTCTACAGCCAGGCAGAGAAGGCATTTCTGGAGTAAACCCATATCTATCATGGCTATCATGCTAGAGCAAAAGGAGCAAGAACAAGAGGCATGCCAAACATAAGTCGAACCGTCTGCTTTGGTCAAAAATTAGCCTAAATTCAGTCCATGTTGCTAAACTTAACCCTTAAAATGTTCACACAGGCTAATTACAGAGACGAACAGAGAATGTATTTTTGATATAACCTCTGTCAATTTAAATTTAAAGGGCGTACATTCATTTACAGCATTACTACTGTAGGTTTTTTTTTTTTACAGCTGCACGTTGTACTATTAAGACAGTCTGGTTTCCTAAAAATTACTTTCCCAGACAACTGCATTGTCAATTTCGTTTTGAGGGACACGTATTTTCTCCCAGATTACGTTTATTTTCGACGTATCACAAATACGTTTCTAATCAAAGTCCGCGAAGCCAACAGATACAGAACTCTCACCCAGGATGGCGCTGTTAGTGTTCCGTGAGAAACGAAAAGTCAACTTTGACATATTTTATAATTTTGTTAAACGTTTAACATTCGAACATTTGGTTTAACGTTACGTACATAACTTAAGTAACAAAACATACTTATTTTAAGCCACACAATGATGTTTTACTAAACCTAACCAAGTAGTTTTGTTGCCTAAACATTTGTTGCATTTTTTGTTTGTTTTTTGTTTCAATTCACAACGTTTACAACATGTTTAAATCTGCAACCGTAATCCGGGGGGAAATACGTTTCCCTTCGAAACATATTTGAGAATGCAGTTTAGTTGTATGGAAACATAATCTTTAGTTGACAGGGATTAAGGACATCGAGTAGCGATTTTAAAAAATCATCTTCAATGCCCACGATGACACTTTAATTAACTATTAATATGACTTTGCTTTTAAGTATCTTTTCTTGTTTTTTACCCCTGTGCATCCTGCATTATTATTACCTTCTTATATTGTCTCTAATCTATATTTATAAGCTAATACAGATGGTGTGAGCTACTGGACACCTGAAGTATCTTCTATCTATCCATCTAATATCTGTCCTGCTCAGGTGACTCTTATACATTAGATAGATATAGTTTTATTATTTTGTACTGATGGCCGTACACATGGCCGTTAAGAATAGGCTTTGACAGGCTTGTTGATGTGCCCAAGCAGGACAGGTGGGTTGAGTCAAGCTCAGTTAAGGGATATTTACAACAGGCAGGTCTTTATGAAGGCCAAAACCATCTCAGACTGTCCTGACCACTCTCTGTACAAAGAACGTGTCTTCAGGATGCAGCTATAGATCCTCTGCTCTGAAGATTAAACCACTAAAAGGTTGCCTTTGTATTTGATATGCTGAACGTGGAATAGCTCATGCACATTAACAGCTGCCCTCTCTGCCTTTTATTCGCGCTTTACGCTCCCTTACCTCTGATATGATCTCATGGTTTTTATACTGCTTATTGTTTTTATATTGTTTTTACAGTGGTTTTGTTTTTACTGCCTCATAGTTGTTTTATCATTTTTATTGTCATACAGTTGTTGTGTGGTGTCACTGCCGTCTTATTGCCTTGTTAATATAATACTTTAAAACCGGGCTGCACATCACATTTTCTATAATGGGACTATAAAGAATGACTTCATAGACTTCACTAAGTGTTTTTCTTTAAACAGGTCTGTGGTGTTTTTCCTGCTGAAATCAGCAGTTTGATTCATCATCGGCTCTCGTACTGTTTCAGAGACAAGGGAGAAACTTTTTTTTGTCTTTTTTCTTCGTAGAATGGAATAAATGGAAGGAAATTTGGGGTGCCGATTCATACATTTACACTGTATAGGGTGTTCAGGTCAGATACTGTACAAATGGTAAACACTGATCTCATCTACGCTGATATCAAGCAACTCATTTCATTCATGCAAAGTGGCAGCGTTTCTCACCGGTTGATCGACTCGTGACACTCATCTATAGCTCGTGAAGGAAGCTTAAATGCTCATACAATAAGAAAAAAAAAAAGCTGTGTTACTGTAGGAGGGAGAGACAACACTGGAGACGGGGAAGGGAGGGGCTGAGTGACTGGCGCTCTGAGAGGTTAGATGCCTCCGCTGCCGCGGACAAAGGGCAGGGGAAGGATAAAGATGCAGCACTTTGCAGCGAGACAGAAAGTGATTCGCTTCAGAGTCGGCGAGGGAGTTAAAGAGGAAGAGAATATGAAAGCAGGATCTTCGTTGGCGGCGAGAAGAAAGGATATGGAGGTAAAAGAACAAGCCTGTGGGCTCAGAGGAGATTAAACTGGACCGACGCCAGCAAGCCAGCCAGCCAGCCAGCCAGCCACAGAAACACAGCAAAGAGAGAAGCGGCCTGCCTGGGAAGTGACCTTCATCTCTCCTGTACACGGGGCGTAAATCTGTCCCCCCTGCACCTCCAACTGATCTAGACACACACACTAACACTCACACACATGATTTAAATAGCTCTCCAGCTCCTCTAAATGCCCCCTTAACTCAGTTCAGGGGACAGAGTGACAGACAAAGAGAGTAGACAAATCCACACATCTAAAGAGCCTATAAAACACAAAGTCATCATCTATTTCCCTCGTCGCTGCACTATATTTTCAACTCCGCTGCTCTCTAAGGTCACTATCTTTCTCCTTCTCTCCCAACGACATAACAAACACGATATATTCTCACGTTTGCTTTTTTTTTGTGTCTACTTCTCTTTACTCTCATCTCTTCTTGTTTGTCCTGTATCCTTCCCACAGTCTCTCAGTCTAAGTTGGTTTTCCTCTTCAATACTTGATGAGCTTCCTGATGTGAAGTGCTGGCAACGGATTCTGGGTCGTCACTCTATCGTCTTCCAGCGCTGCAGAACATTGGCCAGCTGTGTTTGTTTTCCGCATGAACTCAATTAACTCTGGTACACAGTCTCCAGAAAGCTGCACACACACATACACACAAACGCAAACGTACAGTACAGTATGCATTTTCTAATCTACAATTAACCGGATAATTCCAGTTCATTTACAGGTGGCATGATGGTTTGCGGACAACAACAACACGCAACCACGTACAAAGTCATATATCAAATTTAAATAAGGACAAAAGGAAGATGAAATCAGTGTGAAATAAAAATACAATCATAATTAATCATATAAATTACACATATCTTGTGTAAAGTCCGAAATCCGATAGACCGAAGACGAACCAACAGGTTTAAAAACCTCTTTGCTCCTAAGAAATAAAGGTAAAAACATACGTATCCTATGCAACTATGAACAATAATCAATATGACTTTATGCAAGTATCATCAGCAAAAAGTACTGCAATGAAATAGTGAGTCTTACACAACCATATAGTATATTATTAGATTATTAGTGTTTATGCATTCATGAGTAAATAGTATTTTACTGTTGGTCAATGTGGAGCTAATTCTACCTATTTTACATACTGTTGGGTAGTCTTATCTATAACAATACATGTTTTATATGTAAATTATCACTGTAAGTAACTACTGTAGCAACCAGGCAGAAACCGCCGGGTCTGAGAAGTGAAGCCAAAGCGGAAGTGCCTTAAACTTGCATTCTTTCTAATAGCCAGCAGGGGGCGACTCCTCTGGTTGCAAAAAGAAGTCTGATTGTATAGAAGTCTATGAGAAAATGACCCTACTTCTCACTTGATTTATTACCTCAGTAAACATTGTAAACATGAGTTTATGGTCTCAATCGCTAGTTTCAAGTCTTCTTCAATACAGCATGATGTTCATTATTTATTATGGTCCCATTTAGAGTCAAATAGACCATAAAGCAGGGTATGCTTTATTAGGGCGTGGCTACCTTGTGATTGACAGGTCGCTACCATGGCGTTGCCTGGTCTGGGTTTTGTACGTGTTTACGTCTCACAACTTTAACCCTTTCACAGTTAGTTTTCAGTTCATCAAAGTTAATTGTAACATTTTGGTCGCCTAAAAACGTGTTATTCAGCGTTCGGTTGTACTTAGCTCCACCCTCTCGTGTCACTTCTGGTTGCAAAAAAACAAGATGGCGACGGCCAAGATGCCGAACTCGAGGCTTCAAAACGGCAGTCCGCAAACCAATGGGTGACATCACGGTGACTACGTCCACTTGTTATATACAGTCTATGGTAGCAACTGCAGCTGTTAGATAAATGTAATGTAAAGAAGTAAAACATGTCCCTCTGAATTATAGTAAAGTAGAAGTTTAGAGAATGGAATGCAAATAATGACGAATAAATTGGAAGAAATGAAATAAAGTGGCTCACATTGAGTACTTAGTTACATTTCACTTCTGGCTTTTTGTTCAGTGCCTGGAACTAACAACAATATGTCCGCCATCGCCAAGACACACAAAGACAATCAGCCAAATAAACATTAATTTTGCCTCCCTACATGCATGAATTATTTCTCCCTAGCTCTGTCTGGACAACGACCAGGAACTCCTAACCCAATAATGGTCTAACCTTGAGGCTATGAGTTATTCCAGTCACCTTTCAGCCAGGAAGCTGTCATGACCTGGTCCTCTGCTGATGGTAACCTAACTGGTTTAAACACCATCATACCATCTGCCATACTACATAGAGTCCCCCTCTCTCTCTCTCTCACACGCACACACACATGCACGGACGCACACACATGAGCTATCCAGAGGGCTCGGAGGCAGCCTCTATCAGTCAAGCCTCCCTGGGGTCCTTTGGCCCAGCCAGCCAGCCGGCCGGCGCCATCTCTACCATCACACTCACATCCTCATCGCTCTCTTCTGCCACGGGGACACAGAACCTGTCAGTACACCGTGTGTTCTGTCTGTGTGTGTGTGTGAGGGAGTGAGGGAGTGATAGCAAAAACCGAGGACAGGTGCTGTTATCTGTAGCCATTTCTGGCCAGACACTGTGTCTTCTGGCGTGCGTGTGTGTGCGTAGATTTGCCGGTGTCCATTGGGATTCAGTGTCCAGACACTGGCAATGTCGTCCCTGAGTGACCCTGCAATCAAAGCTGGCTGGCACTCTCTCTTTCTGTTGCACTCCCTCATATGCACACACACACACACAGAGAGTGTGTCCCTCTTTCTGCTCTGTGGGTTAGGTTAATGACTGACGGTGTCAGAGACAGAGAGGAGCTGAGCTGCATACAGAGAAAGTGGAAATGGAGCAGGGACAAAACTTAAAGACGGGCACATAAGCCAATACAGAGCCACAGAGAAACTACACCGCTGTATAATAGAAACATGAATAAATGAAAAAGGTGATGTGAGGCTCTGTGAGTTTGCTGCGCTTAACAAAAACATTATAGCTGGATATAATCCGAGGGGTAAGCTTAGTGGAGACGGGCCAGTCTGTGGGCAATGCCAGCTGTGGGAGACCAGAGGAGTTGCCAGGGGTTAACACATAGACATACACATTCCAGAGGGTCCCTGGTTGTCCGGGCAACATGAGTATCTATCTGTGTGGTGTCAGGCCGGAGCAGAAACCGGTCCACCGTGGAGAAATATAATTCTGTGCACGTGTACGTGTTTGTGTGTCTGATATACTCCATCACGTTTCCTGGTCGTGTGAATAAAATATGGAGTAGTCTGACAATAAAATGTTCCGATATCTTTTTTTCCTTCCCAATACGGATTCCGATACCTGAACTTGCGGTATCGGCCGATACAGAGTACCGATCCGATATCAGCGCGGTAAGAAAAATATAGGTGAAGTCTACTGCTTTGGAGCAGTGAAGAAGAATTGATTTCCGGTTAAACAAGTTCATTTTTTTCTGGGTTAATAAATTATGGAATCGGATCGGTGCATAGACCGGTGTACTCGCCAATACCAAATTTGGGGCAGTATCGGACGCAACTCTAAATAAAATGTCTGTTAATCATGCTTGTCGGTCTCAAGTCATGCGCTGTGGGCATGTGGGGCGCCAGAATTACAATCTTTTTTTTTGAAAAGTACAATAAAGTAACAGGAATTAATGTTGGTGATGCAGGTGCAAAAAACATAAAGCAACTGAGCACACTGGGAATTTCAGTGCAAGAGGGCAGTGCAGCCAACAGAACAAATCACTACAAATAGTAATAATGAAAAGATGAAATCATTATATGTATTCATGTAACATGCAAGTTATGTCTTTTCACATATTGATCAATCTTTTCCTTTAGCGCCAGATATTAGAGATCAGGAGAGAACAATGTATCCCATGAGAGGATCTTTTTGGTTGTCACTGTGAAGGCATGCACACCCTGAGGTAATGTACATACAGTACATCCTTTTTTGCCTGCAGCATTTCCCCCTGCGTAGTTAGCACTCCCGGCTCCCCCGGTGGGCCATAATCAGAGCCGTAAAGCCGGCCGTTAACATGCCAGAACAAACACACAGTAAAGCAGCTCCTTTTACAACACCACTCAATACTACCTGTCCTCCACGGCAGCCGAGCAGAACACCGCCGTACTAACGACGGCGCTGCTGGGTGGAGGGCGATATATGCAAAGAGCTGAAGGTAAATGTATGCAACTATAAAGTCTCTTTTATTGGGCATTACGGTCAAACGGAGGGAACGGCATCGTTGCTTAATAAGATTGTAAAGGCGGTTGTGGAAAAAGTAAAAAAAAGCGTAGTAAAAGAGATGCAGCCTAAGGTATACGAGCTCCCCGGGGGCTTTTTCTAGTTAAAGGGATATGATCCTGTTTGGAACTTTAAAAGTGTTAATGTCTATGTAAAGTGTATTCAACTTTGCCTTCTCCGTCCTTGGAAATAAGCTTCCAGAGCTTTCAGTGGAGGGACTCAGACCGAGGCCCTCTCAGAAGAAGAGCTTAAATTGCACCTAAAGGTGCTATTTGACCTTAGAAAAGTCCTCCAGGGATTTATTATGCACTTAAAGTAAAGTTAGCGAACTTACAAGAGACAAATTTAAAACGGTCAAATCGATACAGCAGAGGCCAAGTTATCCTGACTTTTAGTCAATAAAACCCCCCAAAAAACACAGAATCCTTCCCATAATCCAACTTGCTAGTGTATTTCGTTAAACCCTTTCCGACAGGTAAAAGCCCAGGTCTTTTAAAATCGGGTTTACAACCCCGGGTTCACATCGTGAATGGAAGCGTCGCGCTATGTTAATCGTTGTGCGAGCTGAAGCCTGGCTGTTCACATCAGAAGTGTATTTCTTCGCACCGGTCAACAAGCGATTCTGCTCCTCTGCTGTTTACTAGAGCTATCTCTCTCTCTCTGTCTGCTTTTGTGTGTGTGTGTGTGTGTGTGTGTGTGTGTGTGTGTGTCCGTGTGTACGTGTGTGTCTGCTCGTCTCTCTTGCTCTCTGTATAGACACAACTGACAAATGTGTGGAATAAGTGCGTAATTTAAAACCCCCGATCACAAACAGCAGTGATACTCGGCTATTTCTAATAAATATAGTGGATGGATTTTGAAATGTGATTGGGGGGGGGGGGGAAATCGGAGGAATCAAAACTCCGGGAGAACATCAGGGAGAGAGGGGAGGGAAGTCAAAGGTGTTCGTGGGATGCATATTTTATCATCTCATCAGAATCAGATAATTTATATTACATATAATATATCATTTTTATCGTTTATAGTAGATTATCAGTGTGTTTTCCTGCTAGATTCGCTCGCGGCACGCAGAGAAAATAGTCCAGACTCCGAAACTACTGTTGAAGATCGCGAGCCGGCCGCGGAGCGGCGAACAGCTCAATAGATTTACCCGAATGAACGCGGGCAGCGCTTCTCCGAAAATCGCGGCGCTTTGGAGACCTATGTGAACCCAGGATTACGCAAGCTTTCTGTTTAAGGTTGGTAGTCTCCAAGCCCAAGCCGAGACACCAGGGTGATGTCACGTTAGTACGCAGGCTGTGTTGTGCCCTTTGTAACTATTTGATATGACTATTTTCTAACTTGTAAAATTGGTGGCGTGAACCTTTAAAGGTGTGATCATCATAATTTGATGGCTGCTCCTGTACGCGTGCGTGTTGTTTTCCTGCGACTCTAAAACCGCACACGAGTGACCGATCAAACAGACACATAAAACCTGTTTTCTTTACAATGTTTGTGATAAAACTAGATGTGCGCATGTTCCCATACAGCACTCACAAAAACTCCCTGTCACACACACACAGACACACATACACACACACACGATTATAGCCAGACTTGAGTTGTGAGTTAGAGCTGAGATTGTCCATTAGCAGTGGTCCATCGCTGTTTCGGGCTTAATGAAGTAGAAAGCAAGAAGAAAGAGAAAGCCTGCAGACCTGATTAATGAGAGTGAGAGAGAGGAAGAGAGGAAAGAGAGGAACAGGGATGAAGACTAAAGGAGAGAATAGGGAAAAGAGAGAGAGAGACAAGTAATGCATAATTAGAGGTGATGAAGTAAGAAGGGAAGGGCAGAGAACCGGAGAGGGGGGGAGCTCGTGCTTGATTTTTAATTGATCCATGTAAAGCTGCGATGTGAGAAGCGCTTACCTCGTCCTAATTCCTTCAACCTCTTTACTAAATGGTCCCTCTCACCTCCCTCTCAAAGCTATCACTCCATCTCCGTCTCCGAAAGTCTTTTTGAAGAATCTCTGTGTCTACGACCGTATAGCTTAACACTGTTGCAAGCCCGGCTTACCTCTCCTCAGCTCAGCAGGATATGATTAAAGTCACGGTCCAGTTAACCGCCGGTCGCCCTCGGCCCTGCGGGGCCTCGAGAGGAACCACCCACCTGCGCTGGGCCTCTTAGGAAGGCTAAGTGCACAGCCACACACACACACCAATGAAATCAGTCACCTGTGCGGGGCCATGCAGTGAGCGCTAGGCTCTAGCTAAAGCTTGGCTACGCTCTAAAAAGCAGCAGCGGGAACAGCACGGCAGGTTGGGCGTGGGTGTTCATTAAAACACCCAGCACCATTCACAGGGAGAAACAAGGCCATAAAAGCAATTAATCTGCCCATAAACAAGCTATTCCGCCTGTCCAACACACCCACAACACACACAGGCATGACAGTGGGAGCAGGGAGGAGGGGAGCCGGGCCTCTTGTTCCTCCCGGCTCCCTTTCTCATTATCTCTGTCTGGATTTATCTGACTAGTTCAGAGAAACGGAATCAAAGATCTTAAGGGTTTTTTTTTTTTTTTTATCTAAAAAGCGTTGCTATCTAAATCCTGCAGTGCTAAAATGTAGAGATAGCGCTACACAGAAAGCGGGTAAAAAGTCTCACATCACAATCTCTGCAGATCAGCACGCTAAGCTTAGACAGTGATGTCATCCGACAGGTTTGGGTTTGCAGGGTTCACCTCTCTTTATCACTGCTTCCTTTGCTTTGACTCCTGTCCGTGTAGACAAATGTGCACCAATTCCATAATATAATATTAATAAGATCATTATTAGATAATCGGATTATGGATTGAGATTCATCATATCGTATTCAAGATATGTCTGGAATTCATTAGATTTTACCTAGGGGCGGGAATCCACAGAGGCCCCACGATACGATCTTATCACAATACTTAGGTGGATACGATCTTATTGCGATTTTAAACATTTTGCACTATGCTAAGTATTGCAATGAGATATATTGCAATATATTGCGATTTATTACCTTTTTCTTCAACTGCAAATTAGGCAGTTTGTAAACATTTGTTTTATCTAGTAAGATACAGTTTTCATTCACATATCTTGAGGTCAGAGGTCAAGGAATCCCTTTGAAAATGGCCATGCCAGTTTTTCCTCGCCAAAATTTAGCATAAGTTTGGAGCGTTATTTAGCGTTCTTCCCGACAAGCTAACATGACATGATTGGTACCAATTGATTCTTTAGGTTTTCTAATTTCATATGAGCTTCAAGACTGAGCCCGCTACAACCACTGAAAGAGAATAGCAGTCGGGCCAGCTTGGCTGTCGGATTGTTAAGAGGCTACTAGTTTATATAATAAAAGATCAATACATGCCGTTCGTGTATCAATTGTCACGTAAAATATTGCGATACTATGCTGTATCGATTTTTCTCCCAACCCCTAATTTTATTAAATATTGGTTGGTGATAAAAAAAGATATATATATATATACACAGAAACACAGAAAAAAACATGACAAAGAGTTAAAAAAAAACATATAAAAGTGAACAGCACGAGAAACTTGATGTCAAATAAGAAAAAAATGCTAGTTTTGAATCATCCAAAACATGTTGTGGATTTAATGTGTAATATCGCAATATGGCAAATATATGCATGATTATAAAGAATACTTTGCCTATGGCTATTGGCTAATGAGTAATGACAAAGAACAGAGGGAAAGAGACAAGTTTAATCAAGTTAATTTTGACAACTGAATTTTGTAAAACTATAACTTATGATTATAGTACAACAAAACAATTCAACCGAAAATCAATTATGGCAACATCAAACTCTAAAGCCTCGATTATACTCCCGCACGGACGCGTACACGGACAGCTGCGGACACCACAGATGCATAGTAGTTCTGTTGTACAGTCCGCTAGGAGAACGCACTCCACAAATGCGCAGTAGATCGCTACGCTAGTGAAGGTCACAAGAAATTGCTGGTACGCAGATGTCCGCACAGAACCTACGTGTACACCCTCTGATGACGAAATTTACGTCACGTAGACCTCATCGGACCCTCGCGCACTCACGGACGTGGAAGGTATAACTTTGTCTTAAATGCCAGGTATTTTCCAAGTTCATGTCTGCCTGGGGACCAGTTTCAACTTTTAGTAAGTGAAAATATAAAAACTTCACACAAACAAAAAAAAGGATTACTATTATTATTTGAATTTGTAATTTTTGGCTTGGCGACCCCTGTTGGCTAAAGGGTCCTATACAATAAGCAGCTGCTTACTTAATTCCTTCCCCAGGTCTTAACAACACATATCTGTATTTTTTTTTTTTTTTATAATCATCTTCAATAATCCCTAGAAATTTCCCCTCACAGCAGATGTTTATTACCCCAGAGGACAATAAGAGTATCTGTCAGAGTATCTGAAACACATAAACCATTGATACCGGTGTTAGAGTTAGTATTGATGAACCTACGCTCTCCTCTCCTCAACACTAAACATATCAGATATGTGGTATAAGCAACTGAGCGTGTGTGTGTGTGTGTGCAAAACCTTGTGTGCATTCATTGCCGGAGGCTGTACAGATGATGAGAGATGATGAGTAGCATGCCTCCACCCTATTGAGTAATAATGAGAGCGCTGTGATTGCCTGAGCTAAGAATAGTAGGCTGCTTTAATAGTGGGATTGTCTCTCTGCTATCCGACCCTACGGCTACACTGTTACTAGATTTATCACTGCAGGAGAAGCCGTAACAATGCAGGAAAAGGCATACGCACAAGCTAACGAGCATAAAAAAAAACACTAGCACGTAGTTGCACACACATTCAGAACATGCTTAAGCTGTTGGGCGTAAAGGAGAGGGAGAAAGTGATAGAGGACATATGGAAAACAGAGACGGGAACACACACTTAAAAACATTTTTTTCCTCAACCATAGGTCATCGAGAGGAAGCCAAAGCGTCCATACCTCTACTTTCCTAACATCCAATTATCTTGTCTCCGCAAACCTCTCCTCAGCTTTCCTTCAGAAATTCACTCATTTTGTTCACTTTCTTTACTGCACCCCGTCCCCTCTCCCCGTTATTTCAGAAAACCGTGAAATCCTCGTCTGTTTTTTAACCCCTGACTTTCCAGCACGTGTCACGCGGTGTTATTCTGCCCTTCGGGGTCTATGAAAACATGAGCACATACCACCAGGTAATGCACATTAGCACATACATTACCATGCTGTAATGTACAAACAGGCAAATGAGATGAGAGATGTGCATCCCCCCCCCCCCCCCCCCGTGCGAGACGGCAGGGGGAAAACATATTGTCGTTCCTCTTGTAAACCATCTGCTTCTTCTCAGCCTCAATGAGGGGCTGAAGAATGGTGATGTTAACCACCCCCTCCCCAGCACGGGTCCCCCCCTCTAATTTTTGTATTTTCCCCGTTTCTTCTTCTAGCGAGCGGCCATCACCCAGAGCCAATCTTGTGGAAAATGAAAACTATCTGTGAATATTCTCCGGGAGCTGAGGGAGAGCCGCGTGCTCTCCGAGCCCCATTTCACCTGCCGTGTTTACGGCTCCACGCTGAGCTATTGCGTGACTTGTCTTTGCTCTCACGGATCGCAGAGGGAGAATAAAGTCGAAATTAGTTCCGGGGATATATGTGTGTGTGTGTGTGTGAAAGGTGCAGAGGCAGGAGCACGCACACACAAACGTACACCCAGGTTCAATTAGTGTCCAATCATAGGGGAGTTGAGGGATAAGTCATGTTTAGCGCACCTGTCTCTCCTGCAGGGGTGGAATTAAAGCCGAGAGTTTGGGGAGCTCTGAATACGAAAGCATCAACTGCAGGTCATAAACACGCCGAGGAGACAAGCTGGAGTATATCCTGCTTACATGATGACTCTTAGGGACAGATGCAATAAATAAATCATCCCACACCCCTCAAGCAAACACACCGCGTTTGTATAAAAGCGTAAACATGAATGCAGAGTGTGTGGAAAAAAACCCCCTCTAAAAGTGTACAAATATCCCAATACAGTAAACACCACAGCATCTTTTCAAGGATATGGGTGTGCAGTATTCACCAAACTGTACCCACCTGAGACTGTGAGTGGCAGCTACATGGGTAACTGTCACTGGTACACAGCTAATGAATATTCACACTGTTATTCTCATTGCATTATTCACACTCTCTCTCACACACACATTCGCAAGCTTGCATTTTAACTCGCTTGAACCGACACATTTTGGAATACAGGAGCAAATACGAATAGAAAGAAAGACAGGCACGGAGACAGTCAGACAAAATTTCCATTTCTGCTGCTCGCAACTGTGCGCGTAGCTGTCAGCGTTGTGAGCTGACAAACGGGGGAGAGAAATGCAGCCCACTGGGGTGACCTTGACTTTAAACGCAAGCTCACACACAACTCCAGAAGTTGCCATTATTCTTCCTTCTGTGTTTGACTCTTTTGTCAGTTGCATACGTGCCTGTCACTCTGTCCGTCAAGTCTGCCTGTCCTCGCCTGATGCCGTTTTCTGAATGTAAGAGGAAATGTCAGTGTTGTGGTCTGTAAATCATCCCTGTATGGTCGTGCGTATGTGTTTTAATGCAAGGCTCTGGAGAGCGGTAAAAGAAAAGGCAGTGACTTCCTCCCACCACTGAATAAAACATCCCATTTAGAGGCAACAGCCATACAACATAAATCACCTTTCCACTACTACTGGGCACCAAAGAGAGAGAGAGAGGGAAGCAGGATGAGTGTGAGAAAGAAGGAGAAAGAGATGGAGGTGATAATGAAGAGGAGCGGTGACGTGAAGTTTTGAGAGGTAGAGATGTTTGAACAGTGCGAAAAGGATCTGATGCAGAGAAAGAAGAAAGCTTAAAGTCAAATCTGGTGAGGCACAGGATCGTTGCCCAGCAAAACACACACACAAACACACACACACACACACACACACACAATAAAATGAGAGAGCCAAGTGCTGTCCGATCAAACACCTTGGGTTTAAGCCTGCCAAGGTGATGAAAAAATGATGAAATTAATGTCAAATTAGTTCCGAATTTGGATTCAAGTAAGAGCTGTAATGCATGATGCATACTGAAATTGTAGTGAAACCTAAAGGAATAGTTTGATATTTTAGGAAATATGCTCATTCGCTTTTTTTGCAGTTAGATGTGAATAATGATACCACTTTCATGTCTGTACACACAGAGTATGAAGCTACAGCTAGCATCTGGCTAACTTAGCTTAGCACAAAGACTGGAAACGGGGGGAAACAGCTAGCCTGGCTCTGTCCAAAAGTACTGAAATCTGACTACCTGCAACAGCAAAAATTAAGATCTCCTGTGAGTGATCAAAGAGACGAAACAACTTGTCATCTCAGAGTCACGTCAACCTTCCTGACTGACAAAAGCAGCAGGGATATCAATCTAAAAAAAGGCAGCCTAACCACAATGCTTCTTGCAAATGAGTCTATTTGTCTGTGAAATAAAGGAACAATGATAAACTAGAATTACAGCCTTGTGGTTGTATGCGTCCGCCAACCAGTCTAGTTGCAGTTTACATCCATGTCTGTCCAAAATGTCATCACTTCAACACATTTTATCCTATTAATTTATTATTAATTAGGGCTGTAAAAGGTAACGCGTTAACGCAAATTAGTTTTAACGCCACTAATTTCTTTAACGTATTGACGCAACTTGCGATTTTTAGGTTGTAGCGGGCTCAGTTTTAAAGCTAGAGTGAAGATACTGGTATCATATGAAACTAGAAAACCTAAAGAATCCATTGGTACCAACCATGTCATATTAGGAGTCTAAATAACGCTTACGCTAAATTTTGGTGAGGAGAAACTGTCATAGCCATTTTCAAAGGGGTCCCATGACTTCTCACCTCAAGATATGTGAATGAAAATGGGTTCTCTGGGTACCCAAGAGTCTCCCCTTTACAGACATGCCCACTTTATGATAATCACATGCAGTTTGGGGCAAGTTATAGTCAAGTCAGCACACTGACACACTGACAGCTGTTGTTGCCTGTTGGGCTTGAGTTTACCATGTTATGATTTGAGCATATTTTTTATACTAAATGCAGTACCTGTGAGGGTTTCTGGACAATATTTGTCATTGTTTTGTGTTGTTATTGATTTCCAATAATAAATATATATATATACATTTGCATAAAGCAAGCATATTTGCCCACTCCCATGTTGATAAGAGTACTAAATACTTGACAAATCTCCCTTTAAGGTACATTTTGAACAGATACAAATGTTTGAGTTATTTGCGAATATTTGCGATTAATTATGGACAATCATGCGATTAATCGTAATTAAATATCTTAATCGATTGAGAGCCCTATTATTAATACAAAAAAATGTGAAATTGTCATAATTAGCATATATATTTCTAAGTTATGGCCATAAGTGTTTTGTATAATATTATAACACTTTACCACTTAACACAGTGTGTGATTGTTACCCAGTAAAAACATAATGACTTGAAATTACCGTGTAGTTTGTGAATGTATGTTTTTCACTTGATGGTTCTCGACGTGTGCCTGCATGCTACCGTTTGTGCTCATAATCACGTCCATGTGTGCGTTGTGTTCAGGTGAAGGTCAACTTTAATTACCCTTCTCTTTGATCGAGTCGAATTGAACGTGAAAGCAGAACGAGGTGGGAGGGGAGGAGGCAGCAGTCAAACAGGGTAAGTGCTGCCTTTTCCCCTCAACAGTTTTTTTTTATTTATTAGAGAGGAATGATTTTAGTAGAATACTGGGGAGAGGTAATCGCATCAGAGTACCAATCATTTCTGCATTAGGGGGCAAAAGTGGGTTCCCGCAATAGGCTGACTGTTATGGGAGGGTATCTAACTCCAAGTGGCTATCAAACCACATCCACTCTCCTCCTGGCTGAGTGATAGAGGAGGGCTGGGGGTGTTTAACAGCCTGCGTCTGTCCGTCCGACCATCTGTCTATGTACCTGTGAGTGTGAATGCACGGGTATTAAGGCAGTTCTTGTGTACGTCCACGTGCCTGAGACTGCAGCGTATTTCGCCAGCTACAGTTGTCCGACCTTTTCTAATAGCTCGCCGGTTATTTACAGCCAACACACGCTGCTGCATTTAGCCAGTCGTATATCAGGCCCAATGCGTCAAGAACGGGCACGCGTACACGCAATGAAGCGATGCTCTGAACTCGGATGCGCATAACAATAAATCTAATTTCTTAATTCTTTTGCACTGACAAACAAAAAAAAAAAAATAAAATCATCTTTAAACATTATAGAAATATATTTACAGAAATCCAGAGGGAGGCCATTAATACACCCAAGACTGTTTAGTAGCTTCCAAAAATTCCTCCCACCTCTCAAGGTGGTTTGAACAATCGGTATTTTAATCCATCTCGAACGCTTCTTGGGTACATTTGCACTTCGTTTTTTAGATATCCGATAGCTATCCGATCCGCCCAAGAGGCATGAAGCAAAAATGGGTTTTATATAATTGAAGATTTTGTTAAAAAAACATCGCAGAAAAATGTTTACTAAGGGCAAAGAGGGTCAGCCAACAGGAGGCAGTGGCTTATATCGAGAAAACACTGAAAGCTTGTGTTGTAGATTGTTTTTTATTCACTATACCTGCTTTAATGAAAGCGCTCTCTCTCTCTCTCTTTCTCTCTCACACACACACACACACACACTTATAACCAAGTCAGCACACAAACACACACAGAGGGGGGGAAAAAAAATACACATTACGGGCATGTTGCAGGGGTAATGGACTTGGTAATTGCTTAGCAACAGGCAGTGGCACCACCACCTGTCTACCAAGGTACCCACTGAAGGTCAGTGTGTGTGTGTGTGTGTGTGTGTGTGTGTGTGTGTGTGTGTGTGTGTGTGTGTGTGTGTGCGTGCGTGCGTGCGTGTGTGTGTGTGTGTGTGTGTGTGTGTGTGTGTGTTTGTGTGTGTATGAGTGCATGTGTATCGCAGGAGGACACAAACACACACGACCACACACTGTCTCATTGGTTTTTCTCTTTTCCAGTCTTGTCAACTCCCCGCTGCATTTAGCGCTCCTGCTGGATCGGTAGTTTCGGATACATCATATTGCGATAAACTACTGCAGTGATGTTCAAAACGTGCCTGTTCGGAACGGGACGATTGCTTGGCCTCCGGTGTTGCTGCTCGCAGCTTTCTCGAGAACCGCTCAACCAAACGACTTCACACCTGCACACTGCGCTTCCTTGGGTCCTCAGCAGTACAGCCTCCAAGTGTGAAGTCGATCGGATGAGCGGTTGTTGAGAAAATGACTCGAAAGTATGTCCCACAAATCTCCGGTCTCTCTTTCTTTATCTGTTCTTGAGTGTACTGTAGCAAGGGACGGAGAGCGAGCTGTATCCAGAATGCCGTTCCGTGGTGTAACACTTCATAGGGCCCCCCCCCCCCCCAGCGTTACACGGTATACCGACACTAGAAACTATCCCAATAATACCCTGTCATTAGAAACGGTACGATACCCCATTTTATTAGTACTGGTACTTGAAGAATGACAGTGTTTTAATAAGAGCCGTGAGTTGCATCGATGTGTGTGTGTGTGTAGCGCTCTGCTTTAGAGGACAGCATTAGGATTGAGATCCCGCGGGAGCAAGCGGTTATAGTTTTGCTGCTGGTGGCAGCAAGCGGTCAACAAATAAACTGTAGTGATAACCAGGAGGATGGAGTCAACAAATGAAGTTGAAAAGAAGAACCGCTCACCGGCTGCACGGTCCCGCTCTGAGCTGGCGTCTGTATCAGCAGAACTCCATTAAAAAAAACAAGGAAATAACAGCGCGGCTCTAATTACATTATCAAATGTACCGATCGAATTAGATTCACCATCTTTTCCAAATCTATCCAAGCATCTCCTGTAATTCGGCAAACACATAATCCACGAAAGAGCACGTGCTAAAGTTTCATTTTACCGTATGTCTCTGTAACGTGAAATGGACGAAAAGGAAAAGCGGGTCCGGCAGCGAGTGACATTCTCTCGCAGCGCTTTCTAAAGTTACCGTGGTGTCTTCTTGATTTTTAGCAGCTTTGTCCTCATCAACTTCTCACAGAACTTCATCTGAATTCATTATCATTTCGTGGGTTTTTGTCTCCCGTGCTGCAGGACCAACTCGACAACGTTAAATCTAGAAAGCCTTACATAAAGCTCGGCTAGCGCGACACACACGCCGACGACTGCGATCTTGTGCGTGGGTGTTAGCGCGTGGGAGGAGCGTACTTGTTTGTGTGTGAGGGACCTGCCGGGTCATCGTGCTGCGTGTCTTTCAAGTGCCTCAGAGGAAGATGGAATGATCTTTCGGGGCCCCAGGAGAGGTGTGTGTGTGCCGACGCTTTTATGTGCGTGACGAGGCTCTGCTTTTTACGTCCTCTCTTTAGCTCACCCTTTCATCTCCCGCCTCCATCTCCAGCCCTCCTTCACTCTGTCACTAACCCTGCTCCTGAGTTACGTCACATGACACACACACACGCACTGACACCCCCTCTATATCACACTCTGACTCACCCCTCCCTACAACATGTAGGGTGAGCTGTGTGTGGAAGAAAAAGAGAGACCTTGAGTGCATGTTTGATTTTGAGAGTCTAAAGATGGACGGTTGGAGGATTGCTGACTGCTGCGTGCACTATGAGGGCGTGTGTGTGTGTGTGTGTGTGTGTGTGTGTGTGTGTGTGTGTGCATTATTATAATGTATACCTGCCTACAAGCAAAGCAGTGGAAAAAAAGAGTTAGGACCTCCCTCCAGCAGCGCACAGACTATATTTTCTCCAGCAAATGAAAAAGGAGCGGGCCTGCCACCAGTGTTTTACTGTAGAGAGACATGGCATGTGGTTCAAATCAGATACAGGACTAGATCACAGTCGCAGTGAATAACACGTGCATTTCATATTCATGGCTGCTTGCGCATTCCACGAATACCTCGCGAGATGACAGGACTGTTCAGGATTATAACTGCCAGCTATTGTTTAGCTAACAGCAGCGAAGAAAAAGGAACACAGAGGAAAAACGCTCACCATTAGCGCACCTGCTCATTCTGCGGCGTCGGTGCCGTTGTAATGAGAAAACTGGGTCTGACAGCATACTGAGCACGGGGCATGTACACAGGCGGTTATAGCAGGGACAAGCTGAGTGGATGTAAGCATGTGATTGTACACATGTACAGTAAATGTACTACGACTTTGGGATGCAATTAATGATTGTTTTCATTATGTATTAACTTCAAATTGCTTGTTTAGTTTGACTGACGCAAAACCCAAAAGAGATTCGGTTATATTACAATCTATCCCCCCCAATATACAGTCGAAAATATGTTAAATATGTTCTCCTTTTATGAACCCTTTCAACAGATCTGTCTCTTGTTATTTCCTATTTATTTTCAATTTATTTCCGTTTGTTAAGGAAAACATATGTGTGTATATGTAAGTATCTTGCTGAGTTATGCACTACAGGTAAGACTGTGATAACATGGACAGCAATACTCTGATCTTAATGAGCTTAAGACATGCGGGTGGACAACACCAATTTTTCCATGAAACATTAAAGCTGCAGTGGGTAGAAATGGAGCAAATATGATAAAAAAAAAAAGTGTTTAATCAAAAATGAGCAACACGTCTTGACGACACAAAACCAGGTTAGGAGGATAATGTTTTGTGTTTTTATGTTTCATAAAAAGCTGATGTGGTCCGCCCCTGTGTCTTAGTCTGATTAAGATCGGAGCTAGACCATTCCTTTAAATGTGAATTCAAATGGTCAATGTAGTCTTCAAAACCATGTTCTAAATGTGCAAATTTTCAAATAGAAATATCATAGAATCGTGGGAAATATAAATATGAAAAGAAATTCTGGAAGAGGGTACCATGGTTATGCCCTTGTTTGAGATGTTTAAGCCAGTAAATGTTTGGCATTTTTGCTTGATAGACCGAAAACTGTTATTCATTTACTAGTTGATAAATTGAATTGTTTCAGTCTGTGAGAACCCTGCCTGGCCACACTCATGCATTTAACTTAATACTAACCCTCTCTGCTACATACCTAACCTCAAATCTTAACCTCAACCCTTAACCCTTAACCTCAACCCTTACAATGATGCCATTGGTTTACATAAGTAATGTATGTACAGTATTTAGAATTATGACCGGATGAGAAACAGAAATGTGTGTTTTTCATGTATAAGTCAAATGTTCTGATTATATGTGTATATACTGTACTTGTATAAAAATACAGATTGAGCCTTTAATCCTAAATCCAAGTCTGTCATTGTGAAGAAATAAGACTCTCCATAATAACAGGAATACATGTACAAGAAGTCATGATCACACACTCATGCAGTGCAGAAAAACACGCCTCTCCACCGACTAACACATCCACACAGATGTGTGGGAGCAAGTTACCGCATACGATCACAGCACACCTCAGCGGGGACGTTTCTTTATGGGGAGCAGAGAAAATGAGCAGTTATTCACTACACATTCAGTCAGCGCGCTCCAGGTCCGTCAGTCTGTCTGCCTCTCTGTACCATCCATACATATGGATGACCAAAACTTGTCTGTGCCCCTCAAATACAAAGCACAGTCTTTGTCTGGCTCAATCTCTACCTTTTTTTTTTATCATCTTCTTCTTCCTCCTCCACCTCCACTGCTGGCTTTCTCCAGACATTTCGTTTTTTCATTGTTTGCCTTTTGGTGAGGTGACATATGAAACATTGTGGAGTCTAGCCGCCCTGGGGGAATACTAATAGAGGAGAACCATGAGTCAGTGAGTCGCAGGGAAACGGAGAGAGGCCGAGGCAGGGTGAGACAAAGATGGGGAAGTGAAAAAGAGAGATTGCCATCAAAAGAAATAAAATGAAAGGGAGTCTGAGCGAGACACACAGAACAAAGAACGATGAAAATCTAAATTAAAGAAAGAGAGAGAGAAAAAAGGTATGGGGAGCAGTGGGGCCAGAGAAAGAGGTTAAAGAAAATGAGGAACTGAAAGGGAAAAGGGCCACATAGAGGAAGTAGAAATGGTCTGAGAGAGGATGAAAAAAGAAGATGGAGTGAGGGCAGGACGGAGCGAGGAGAGGAGAGGAGATGGACAGGAGGGAGGAGTGGGCAATGAAGAAGTGTTGTGTTTAGTCAAAGTGAAGGAGCAGGGGAGACTGAGAGGAGGAGGCACGAGGGCAGAGAGGGATGAAAGAGTTTTGCTGCCCGAATGAATAATTCAATCGCAAAAAACAAGGAGATCAGCAGAATAAAGCTTTCCCTCTCCACATCCGCCCACACAGAACATGTATGGACATAAAGTATAACGCACACCATGTAGATACTGCTGATGTACTGCTCCTAAAACTTCTCCCACATACCATTTCTCCTTGCCTCCCGAAGCTTATATTCTGTATGCAGCACCGGTTAATGTCCTCTGCCATAAAAATATTTGTATGCTTCAATGTGCAACGCGTTTAGCTCGGGAGCCGCACGTGGCACTCCAGCAGGTCCTAACCTGACTTTCATTTAAACCTCCCAGTCTCACGGCCCCCTGCTGCTTCACACCAGTAGCCCTTTTCTCTCAGATCAGTAACTATAGCAACACTCAAAAGCCGACCAAGATAAGTGAGGAGAGATGCACAGGATGAAGGGGGGGAACTGGGGAGATGAGGGCCTAAAAAGAGAGCTGAAGAAAAGTCCAAGGCAAGGTGGAAAGAGAGAAGACGGAGAGGCCTGGCGAAGTGAGGTCAAGTGTATTTTTAACACGCTTTTAACAGGTTTAGTCCCATCTCGCCCTAAAAGAAAGGGTAAAAACAACAGGTACACCGCCTATGTGTGTCAAGGCAGTTATTAAGGATGGCACTTGAGAATTTTGAATTATAGTACATCTTGAAGATGTACTACAATTATAACCAACGCAATATTTTCAAACGAGTGGACCCTCTCGTTGGACGCTGCTTCATTTGTTGAGCTGTTGCTGGAACACGACCAATAACCTCACACCAATAACCTCGCACGTAAACACACTTCGCTGCTTGCCGATAAGCTGCGAGGGGAGCGGTAGTAAAATGGATTTCTCTGCTGATACATTTATTTCTCTCAGAATCAAAAGCTGGCACCGACTTTTGTTTACACTCTGATGTCAGGTATTCAGTACACACAGTAAATATCGAGTTTTGGTAATTATAAAAAAAGTAAGTAATGTTTGAAAGTGCACCGCCGCGAGATCACTGACCCTCTCTTTCTACCGCTTCATCTCTCCATCCATCTTTCTACCGCTGCACCCACCTCGCCCTCATTCCTGCTGGCTTTTTCCTTTATCCCTTAATATAAATCCTGTGTTATGGTGCCTCATAAACAGGTCACCCGACCACATACTACATACTTGCACCCGTGTGCACATACAGCACAATTAAATGAGAAACAATACGATAAATCGAGACACAAATACAGAAAAATATGTATCTTTCGATTTGCTATGATCATGATGTTTTTGTCGCGTGTACATTATGTGTGTAAACAGAGAGTGTGGGGCCACTAATAACCTGAGCGGTGGTTTTACGGAGCATAGGGTGACATTCAATTGATCAGTACTTTTACATCCTGCACTGTGGACATTACAGCCAGCAAACAGCCTTATCACTTAGGGGTGGGAAAAATAATCAATTCACCTACTGTATGTATCGCGATTTTTTTTTTTTTTTAACGATTTTGAAATCGTTTTTCATAATGTCAGAATCGATATATTTGTTTCATTTGAGTCTATGCAGAGTTAGAAGGAAGTTACCGCTTTTATTGTTGTAGTCTGAGTAACGTGGCGTCGTATCTGTTCCGTATCCGTCACAAAAACAAAACGCGGTCGGCCGCAGTGAACCTAAACGACAAAGCAGAAAACGGCGGAGGGTCCGCGCGGATACGACGTGCACCCTCACATTTTAAATCCGTGGTAAAGACTACACGTACAGTAAAGTATGGAAACACTTTGGGTTTCACACATTGCAGGAAAAGCAGAGCTAGACATCACTGCTAAAGCTGCATGCTAACTCTGTCATGGACAGGAAACGTTATCGTAGTGCGATAACGTGCTGTCAAGCCAGCCGTCACTCTCATCTCCGTGGTCAAATCGGCCGACGCTACAACTGTAGAGCACCTAAATGCTGAAATTTATGTTAAACGCATTCAAACGGCCCCGATTGAGCTGACCGTTGATGTATAAAGAGAACGGAGCAAACTGCCGAGCGAGAGACGGACTTGGAGAAGTTCGCGGAAGTATACACGTGTGACTACGTCTGGTTTTCAAGACGTAGTCTCAAGGTGTTAACAAAGGGAACTGTATATACAAAACACATATATGGAAATAAGATTGATTGGATTATATTCACCAGAAGTATAAAACATTTCATGCCCCTTATAAATTAAAAAGAAAATACCACTAATTTGTGAGGGAAATGTCTTTATTCTTTGATTTTTGGGTTGCTGGAAAAATTTAATAAATAATGCCTTAACATGAATGATATATTTGACTTCAGGACATCTCTGACTACATACATGCTGAAAATCAAACATTTTTACTGTATTAATTTAGATATTTTCCAAAGTAAAAGTCCCTAGAAGTGTATGATTCAACTTTTTCCCATGGTCTAGTGTTAAAAAAGTTAACAAAAATCTCAATAAATCGTAATATCGAATCTCAATACTTGCAGAATCGCAATACTTCGCACCCAAGTGTCATGATAGTATCGGATCGGGAGATAGGTTTATCGTCCCAGCCGTACCAATCAGTACTTTCTACATCCTGCACTGTGGACATTACAGCCAACAAACAGCCGGGGGGACGGGGCTAAAACAAACCCTGTAAGCATTTACGGCTTTTTCACACACGCACGCACGCACGCACGCACGCACGCACGCACGCACGCACGCACGCACGCACGCACGCACGCACACACACATCTTCTCTTTCCCCACCCTTAAAGCTGTGACTTTCCCATCATCACTCCCACTCTCGTGCTCTCCGTCTCATCCGCTCTATCTGAAAGCCTATCTCCTTAAAACAGCAATCTCTTTCTTCCCTCACCCCCCGCCATCCCTTTGTCTCTCTCGCCTCTCCGTTTCTTCCCACAGATCGCCCTCTGCCCGTCACCAGACCAGACCTCTCCGTCTTCCCACCTGTCTGCCTGTCCTGCCCTCATTTCTCTTCCTTCACATCTCCACTCATCATTCTTTTCACCCCAAACAACTCCTGTTTTCCTCCATCCACCTCTGACGGATAGCTTTTTTTGCACCTTACTTACACTTCACATCTCATTATCCGCATTTCAAGGTGAAGTTCATACTAAATAGATAATTTTCCAATCCTGCAGCTAATTCAAACCATTAATAATGTATAGTGGGTGAAGCAAACAGCAAATACCCACATCTATTCTCAATGTTTATCTTTTAACGAATCAGATTGGTGGTTGGAAGGCAAGGCTATGTAAAGGTCAAACAAATTAACCCCTCGCACACACACACAAGAGACATTTTCATTAACTGAAGAGACAAATATTCAAAGGGTAGAAATTAGAAGGAGGATAAGAGATGTTTGTCTTTCTAGGACACTTCAGATGAATGCGAGGGAGGAATAGAAAATTGGGAAATAGGACAGGAGTGTTTGGACAGACAAGCCTGGGGCGATGGGATGAGAGATGGGAGGAGAGATGAAGGGCCGGCTGAGGGGAAAGTGTTACACAGTGCAGTGAGGGAAATGGAGACAGGTGGCAGGTTGGGTTGCTGGTGATTGATTGATGTGCAAGGCAGAAGGAGATTAAAGCAGAGCCACGAGGCCACCTTAGACAACAAACAGAGGGATACTGGGAGGGGTGGGAGATCAAACAAAGGGGGCTGAAAGTAAAAGGCTGGAAAGCACTCGCTGCGCCACTCGTTGCAGCTTTTGCTGCGAAAAAGACATGACATATTGGAAGAACACACCGCTCCCTGGGCTTTCGTTGGTCATTTTGTTCTTCAAACTTTGGCAAAAAGTACATCCCGGGTGAGATTAGTTCAAGAATTATGCATTATTTCATATCGACAATGCCTTGTCGGAGCTAGAAGTTTTTTTAAGTGGTTCGGGAGTTTGGAGATGGGGCACATCAGCCTCAACAATCTTTCTCAAAATGGAGAATATTTTTCTTCTATCGGATAACTCCTTGCCCTTTGATAGGAGCCCGGCGCTGGCCAGTGATATATTACCCAGCGAAATTCACATCGAGGGTTTATTCTCACAGGTAAGGGTGGAGAACGGGGAAGGGTGAGAGAATAAATGGTCACAGGTTTGGATGGAGAGAAGAAAAAGAACAAAAAAAACAAGTGCAAAATAGTGATGGAGAGGGGGAAGGAGGGGGACAAAACAGAAAGAGCAAGAAAAGGAGATGGAGGTGGAATTCACCGAAGGAAACGGGAGCTGAGAAAGATATTGTGGCATGTAAGAAAAGGAGAGGAGTGAAGGTACAAAGGGAGGCTGGGAGAGAAGAGAGTATAATGCAAGTGCAGAGGAAGCAAAGAGGAAAAAAAAGGATACAAAGAGGTATCATATATGTAGCATAGGAGGGGACAATGATGGATTACAAATAGATGATGTAACAAAAAAAAAAGTTTTGGATGGACAGGCTGTAAGGAAAGGGTTTAGATAGAAAAGAGGGAGGGTGGTTAAGGGGAGAGGGGGTAAATGGAAGAAAGGGAAACAAAAAAAGGACAGATGGAGAGAGATGGGATGAGCTGGCTGGGCAGAGAGGGGATGTTCAATGGGCCACAACGCAGCCGCTGAAAAGCCCATCTCGCTCCCAGTACGACATCTTTCCATTCAGCAGCTCACAGGTGGAGGGGACACACACATACTTACACGTGCCTACACACATAGACAAACTAACAGAGCTCCAGCAGAGCCTATATGCCATGTTTCAGCGCCGATCTTCTCGTGTGTGTGTCTCTGTTGTAGCTGTTGTGTGCTCTGGATAACAACCCTCTGTGAGACCTCACCAGCCAAAAGAGCTCAATGTGAGCATAAATGAGCGTGTGTGTGTGTGTCTGTGTGTTATATGACAACACTAGAGCTGGCATGTGCACAACTGCACCGCCGTACTGTATATCCAATTACTGTGTAGATGCTGTGGATGAATAATAAATGCATGATGTGCATTATAGGGATTATGACTTCAATGTGACTGCAGATAGAATTAAATCATTTGTTTCAAGGTTAATCTGATGGTGCAAAATATGAGAAGACTGTAAATCTACGCGCAATATTATACTCGGGATGTGACGGTGAGGAAATTCCCCCACCGGTTAATAAACTTGTGACACCGTTGTTACCGATTACACCGGACATTTTACGAGAAAATATGACACTCAATGTCTATAGAGCTCTTAATTTGATGTTTTACATTGAATGCAGCAGCATAACATAATTATTGTGATTGGCCCCGGTGCAAATTTTTTTTCTTGGGCCCTCGCCCCAAACACAAGCGCACACACGCACGTACACCCACAACCACTCCAGACAATTGCAAAGCAGACAATTGCTATGCCACCATGGAAAGGCTCACCATGCAACTCCAATACTGCAAACCAGCCTTAGATCAGCACCACGGACAGCAGCCGGAGCGCCAAATTTATAATAACAGCCTGCCCTGGACTCAGCAGCCAATTATTCTCACAGACACAGATTTCAGTAGGTGCACATTTTCCAACATATGAGACATAACAATTACAGTGCAATAGATTTAAATCCCTGATACCGCTCCATAATAACAAAAAAAAACCAATTAGAAGTTTACAGGTCTTGTGCTCCGCAAAGTCGATAACAACACTGCTTAAGAACCATGTCCTTTTTTATTGGAATGTCCTGGCCGTGAGCGACGCAGCGCAACGTGGCACACCGTTTTAGCTTTGAAATCGCCTCAATGGACCAAGAGCGGCTGATTGGTCAGGTTGAAATGAGGAGTTATCTTTATAATACCTCCTCATTTCACTACAAAACCCTAAATAAGGTGGAAGCTGGCTGGAGGGAGATCACCAGAAAGCTGAAAGTTTCCTACTGCTGTTGGCTATATTGTATGTCATTTCCAGTAAATATCACAATATTAAACGTGTGTTTTCTGTTTAAAAAGAACAAACAAAGGAAGATAAGTGGAAATACTGCCAAATAGGCGCTTTTGCTATACGCTTCGACACCAAATCCTCCACTATTGTCTTGTCTGTCAACTCTCTCTCGTCCTGTGTGTGTGAAATCTGACTCCTGCTACTCTGTGCTGAGACTCCACGCAGAGCAGACACTTTCTCTTTCAGTTTGTAGCTCCCATCGTCCGACTGTATTGATAACGCCGCTGATTTGTGAAACTAAATGGGTTTTATTTCAATTAAAAACCAACTATTAAAAATGGTCAAACGACGGTGGGCAAGTAATGTAATCGGTGTATGCCCGAACACCGTGCAACACTGACTACCGCGGCAAGCCTATAGTATACACAGTGTCTATTACATATCTAGTCTGAAAATGTTAACTAAAATGTGACACAATGTAACAGAATAAAAGCATGAAATATGAGCTTTAAAAAATACCAAAGAAAATGGTATATCAGTCTACTTTAGAGGCTCACATGAGACAGGATGAAAATACCCACCCTCTGGAGTGGTCAGGAGTCGGGATGAATTTATATGCTATGATGTACTACATCTGTTTTACGATCTGACATTCGTTTTATATGCTGCCGCCATTTCAGCATGAGGTCATGATGTATGATTGTTCGTGCGGCATAAGTTCAGAAAACCTGCTTTTGCCAAATAGGAGCCAGATCAGTATACAGTAGGTGATACAAGTTCAATACAGAAGCCTCCAAATGATCCATTTAATATTTAGGAGTGCTGCCTGTGGCATTAAGATTTACACAGGTTTATGGGTAGAAGTACTGCACACACACAGAATCTTTATTGCTCAGAGCTGAAACAGTGTAAGAGAAGGGATTTATGCAAAAGCCTGCAATGGCCCTTTAATTCTGAACTCAGCGCAACCCGTCTCACCTTCACAACCTCTCTTCATTATGATTACGGGCACTTTGCCAACGCCACCTGCAATGTGTAAGTGGCTCACATTCTGCGGCATCTCAGTGGAAAATATAATCTGCGGTATAATTGCTACATTGCTGAATGTCAATATTGCAATATTCTGTAACAGAGGAGGGCCGAAAGCCAATAAAATAATAATTCTTGGAACATTCGCAGCCCTAATTTAAAATGAATCCTTAGCAGGAATTATGAATTTGGATTGGAGGTGTATCTTCGGCCGTGTCAGAGAATGGGTCATTATTCTAACGCGGCGGACATGTCTGACTACATTGTGCGTCGGCTTCATTGTGTTCACGGCGAAGGGCGCGCACATCCGTGTGTGTGTTCGTGTGTGCTCTGTGAATGTCATCATTGTCTCCTCTCACGGAGCAGGCAGGTTACTTGGCTGCCGTGTCTCAGCCCGTGCTCTTCACTGATAAGCTCCACCGCTTATCTCAATGAATGATTGAGCAGCATGTATCAATGTGTGTGTGTGTGTGTGTGTGTGTGTGTGTGTGTGTGTGTGTGTGTGTGTGTGTGTGTGTGTGTCAGGGAGAGTTGGTGAGAGAGGGATTTGCAGCCACTCTAGGACAATGTAAATACACAAGCGCAGTTTGGTGAGAGCACAATCTGATTTTAATATTTACCATCCAAGTGGACATATGTTTCCATCCTATAGGAAGCAATCTGTGGTGTGTGTGTGCGTACCACAGAATATGCTTCATTGCTTGATAGAAGCCGTATGCCTTAAATATGTAGGCATACTTTCAACCTACTGTAATCTCTGAGAAACGAATACAAGCTCATTTTAGACTAACAGTATATTAAAGGGGACCTATTATGCTTTTTTTCCCTTTCCTTTAGTGTGTTATATAGTTTTTTGTGCACGTTAAAGGTCTGCAAAATTACAAAACCCAAGGTCCACATCAAAGGGAGTTACTCCCCCCACAGAAACACCGCTCCTGAACTGCCGGAAACACCTTGCTTGATGTCCCGCCTTTTCTTCCGCAATGTGGTGACGTCACCAAGTAACACATTTTGCTCTAATCACTATTTCAATATTATCAATGGATCCCCCAACTCTGCAGTTACCGTCAGCTCTGCGAAGCGTTTGACCGTCTTTCAGCTCATTGTTTTTGGTTTAAAGGCCTCAACTTTAATGTTTATAGGTTCGCTCTCATTGCTCTCATCTCCGTTTAATGGTTTACATTGTGGGGATGGCTTTTATTTCCCCCAAATGGGAGGCGATTGCCCGTAACGTGACTGTGTACACACACTTTTTACGCCTCCTGGAGTCGCCAATGAGCCAGTGTAAAGAAGAAAACACTGCGCTGTCATATATCTGACCCAGTGCCAGCTGCCAGACACGTCCCATCTGCACCTAACATATTTCTGACATCCACTTAGGAGTGTCAAGTCAAGTCAATTTCATTTATATAGCCTAATATTAAAAATTTGCCCCAGGGGGCTTTAAAATCTGTACAGCATACGACACCCTCTGCTCTTTTCAGCCCTTGCTTCGAATAAGGAAGAACTCCTTAAAAAAACCTTTTAACGGGGAAGAAACCTCAGGAAGAGCAACTGAGGAGGGATCTCTCTCCCTGGACGGACAGACACGCAATAGTATAGAGTGACAACCATGACACCTGATATTTGTTGATCTAACGACCAATTCTAGCCAGTTACTGGGAGAGGTTTCCCCGCTTCTTATCAGCTCAGGACAGATGAGCTAATATGGATGGAAATTGCCTCACACAATCACCGCCACAAACAGGATTGTTATCAGTGTAATATTAGTCTATTAGTCATGCAGCTTGATGCTGGAGTTAATGAGGCAGCGGCTGAGACAGTGCAACGATGGTCAATAGGACAGCCAGCCAAAGTCATACTCAGTAAATCGGAGGCGTTGCAAGCGAAAATATTACTGCTATCACCTCAATTAAAAAAAAAATTAAAAATCACCGTGGCTGCACCGAAATGAATCGTAGATATCGCTCTCTCCCTCTTTGTCCAATCACTCTGCCATTCTCACTGTGAAGCAGGCAGCCACACAAACACAGAGAAAAAGGCGACGGTGGCATCTCTAATCCTGTAAAAGCAGCAGCAGGAGGCAGAGAGCCTTGTGACGGGGAGTGTTGGATAGAGAAAGCTCGCCTACAGCGATGTCTCAGCTTTTTGGATACACTCTGCTGGTAGAAAATCATGCAGTTACACACGCTATGCGCACGCACACATATGCCGGAAAACGCACGTACGTACGCACACGCGCACGCACACACAAACACACACCACAGCGTTGGGGGTTTCAATATTCTCTGCCTGCTGTCCCACCTGGATGCTCATGCAGCCTGAGGAGCATGGAAAAGAAAAGCAGCGAGCAGTGAAAAGCATTTCACCTCACTGTGGGAGGGGGTGACAGGGCTCAGCTAACACACACTGGGGCCCTGTCAGGTACGCAGTCTCACACACACACACACACACACACACACACACTGAGCGGCATGCGAGGAAACAGAAGGCTGTGGCTGAACCTGCATTGCGGTGCCACTATTAGTCGATAATAATCCAAGATACAGGGGCGATAAAACAGTGTTCTCTTCACGGTGTGCAGTAAATGGCAGTGAATTAGTAGTCACGCGTGAGATGATGTACAAATTAAAATAAAGCTAAATGGGTAGGAAACATAGGGCGCGAGAGCCTGTGCCCGTTGAAACGCTTACAGGTGTTTGATGGCCGTTGAGTTCCGACAGGTCTTTAAATTGTAACTCCCTGTCTCACACGGCTCTTTAAATGCAGTCTAAAATGTGTTCGCTCGTGTAGGTATCTTCTCCTCTTTTCTTCCACCCTGCCTGCTGCGTTCGACTCAGTGAGGAGCGCTGCAGAGTGTGGACATCTCTTTTGAAGTCTGAGGTCTGCAGCTAGAGAACACAAGCTGGTGTTATTTGAAGTTTCCATGTCTACTGATGGCCAAGCAGCAAAGTCACTTGGAATTTGAAGCGGTGAAGTTGCTGTTAGGACACAACCTTTTTTCACAATATATACTATATATACTACTAGTACTATACTGCCTGAAAATACATCAGCTGCTGACAAAACTCTCAGCCTGATGTCACATCTCAGCAATGTGTGGATCAAAGAAAATGCCAACTGTCCCTGTACACCCAACCCACCCTGATGAAGACCACACACTCACAACTGATATTTCCAACAGGCTTTTATAGGTAATTTTACTCAGTCAGAATAACTGGATTGCACATTATGCAATAGAGTCTGTCAGCTCAGTGTATGAAAGGTAGCACATACCGTGTCACAGTAAAGTACAGTAAAGGGGAAGACAGACGGAAGATGGACGGACATGATGACATTTTGATCACACCACAAGTTCACCATTTTGGAGACGGTAGTCTATGTTGGACTACCAAAAAGCATGGGATAATTTTTTAATAAATAAAAAAAAAAAAAAAAAAATTAAACCCTATATCAGAGTTAACCCCTTTGACTTCGCAGATCTACCAGTGTGCAGTACAAACTCGCGCTGTGTGGCCAAACTCTGTTCAAACCCACATAAAACCCAAGAATAAGATGACTTTTCAACTTCGGAGCTACTTAAGGGGAACGTTGTGCTTGTTTACTAGGAAGTTAGTGTGTTTTTTGGGGTGACGAGACAAGAAAGGCTTCTGTCAGCCAGTGTAAAAGCCCGGCGGCCCGTAACGTTAACAGGCGCAAGAGAGAGGGAGAGAGAGGGAGAGAGAGGGAGAGAGAGAGAGAGAGAGAGAGAGAGAGAGAGAGAGAGAGAGAGAGAGAGAGAGAGAGAGCGAGAGAGAGAGAGAGAGTGTGTCTGACAGTGAGTATGAAGTCATCAACGTTATAGCTGTGAATTTAGCAGTGCAGTGTTTGTACAAGTTTAGGCTGTCGGTGAATAAATGCTACAACTCCTCAAGACCAAAGCCAAGCTCCCGTGTCTTGCTTGCCTCCTGCTGATTAAAGTGAAGGAGGTTTAGCCCCGAAGTTAGCGACAACTTCAGCCCAGGCTAACTTAAGGTGGGCTGTTAAGGTGGACCAGCTATTCTCACTTTAGTGACAAGCCGCTCCACCGAGTTTCGGTTGAGCGGCTGCCGAGTCAAGTGCAGCACGTAGTGGTAAAATTCAGTATACCGGTCCGGTCCGCTCCGCACCAGATGAGCTAAACTTAAACTGATGCTGCAGTTGGGCTCATACAGCGAGCTTAAAGATGAACGATGTCTGACACCAAGTCCGCTCTTGCATTCAGTTTAGATGGAGGCCAGAGCCTATACCAGAGTATGTCGAGAAACTAGGAAACTAGCGCAGTTTTTCTCAAAAGCAGAACTGATTTTCAACGGTTCTGAAAAAAAACAATCATTACAAATTTGGAACACGGGGGTAATTAAAAAACAGACAATGACAAATGCGCCACAGTCCCTCAGAATTTGTGTGTGAAAAACGCTTAGGCCATTCAGTGCATCTTTACGTCAACTCCAAAAGGTAGAGAGGTAACTAAATTTGTCTCATTCTCTCACCGCCGAAGGGAAAGTAGTCAGAAACAGTTTCCCAGGTAACCGCAGGACAAGGATGGGGACGAGGTAAGGAGAGAGGAGGAGGGGAAATGAGGAGTGATGAGCATAAGCAGAACACAAGAAAAGAAGACAGATCAGATGAAAAGGCGATATTTAAAACGAGTAACTCAATAGGAGGCGTTCCACCATACAAAGGACAAGCTGACATGGTTTAAGTTAATTCTAAAGGGCAACCTTAACGGAAAGTCATCCTAACCTTGTGTCTCTTGTAAGCTGGGAAATTCTCATTTCTGCAGTATATAATCATATTCAACAGAACAATCAGAGAAAGTCAATCTGTTCTTTCTATCAGCGGGGTGATGAAAACCATGTTCCCGTCTGGAGCCTTGAGGTGTTCCGCTTTCACCCTCTCTCGTCCTTTCACACTCTTACTAATGCTCTCTTTCACTGTCTCCCTCCATCTCAGACTAAAGGGAAAGAGGGAGGGGGCGTTAAGAGAGATGGCAGAGTGTTCTTTTCTTTGTGCTATTCCATCCCATTTCTTCTCTGCACTGCCCCAAATGGATCCTTCACAAGTCGGAGAAACCTCCTTCACAGCCATTCACCAAGGACACTCGCTTTGAGCGTGCGTGACTTGTGTGTTCACCTATAGACATGCAAGTTCATATTTATGGACGGAGGAGGAGGATGGATCACAATTAAAGGTGCACCCTGATGCTTTAGGCAACATCATGATTATTCTGTCAGATCGGTTATAACTAGGGCTGTCAATGGACTACAATATTTAATCCCGATTAATCGCATGATTGTCCATAGTTAAAGGCAGGGTTGACGATTTTATCCAGTATACACTATTTGTTATATTGGTTGAAATGGTCTTTACACCCCGACAGCGATTCATTACTTATGAGCTCTGAAAAAAGCCCGGAAAGAGCCGTCATCTGTAGCTGCTGTAATCCTGTAAAAACGTCTACCAATCACTGCCTCTGCGCCCAGTTGTAAAGAACCAATCAGATGCCTCCCTGCCTCCCTGCTCGTACTCTACCCTTGGCATGCACCAGCCTGAACTCCAAGCGCGTCGCCACCGCACGTTTCCTGGTGAATGGAAGAGAAAACTCAGCCCTGCAGTAGCACTGCCGCGTTACTTGTAATAAGGTAGCGTTGTTGAGTATAGGTCCTCTCTCCGCTCTGTGTCTGTGAAGTAGTTACGATGCGGCGGTGCTCGTGCATGTGTGTGGGGGGCGTTGCCTTGAAAGGAGTTTCGAGGAGAGGGGGTGGGTTTAGACGGAACTCCTGAGGCATGCTACTTTCAAATTATGCTAGCTCTCAGAGATCGTCGACCCTATCTTTAATCGTGATTAATCCCAAATGAATCACACATCTTTCATCTGTTCAAAATGTACATAAAAGTATTTAATACTCTTATCAACATGGGAGTGGAGAAATATGATTGCTTTATGCAAATGTATGTTCATTATTAGAAATCAATTGCCGCATGTGTGAGAGAGAAGACCTGTGGACTTTCCCCGCAATATCTCTGTAAGTTATTAATAATAATAATAATTTGAATGTCAACGTTATGAATGAAGCGTCGACCTATTCGGTGCCCTAGTTCAATGTTCCACTGTTTTGCTAATTGCATAAGGTCCTCGACACACGCTTCAGCAAAATGCCTCTCCACTGTCTTCATAACAGTCAATGCATGTCACCCCCGGGGTAACGCATAACCGTCTTAGTCTGTCTAAACTTCCCCCGCTACTTTTGCTTTTTTATCTTCATACAAGCTGTGTATCTTCGATACGATGGTGGCTCTCGAAGGCAATTCGTATGTGCAGTCGTTGGATGCGATCCAAATTATTTCACGCAGTTGCATTAATGTGTTAATGAAATTAGTGGTGTTGAAACGAATTTGCGTTAGCGCGTTATTATCACATTATCTTTGACACCCCTAGTTATAACATTAAAAAACCCTCCTTTGAATCTTAATATAAACCCTATTGAGTCAGTCCCATCTAATGTCATCCACCTCCATCCCCCCCCTCTGCCAGCCCACTCACCTTACCCATCTTCATCTCTTGCACCATTACCACTAATAAAGAGTGCCATAATGTCAGCTAAATTAAGAGAACGATGTTGTTCGGGACGGATCCGTGGCCTCGATATGACTTTAATGGGCTCGTAAATGTTGAAGTAAATACTCGTCAGGAACAAAGTGGCTTCTCATCAGAAGAATTCAATTAGAGAGAGGATTTGTTTCACAAAATGCTTGTGTGGACAACCTTGTAACTGATTCATTATTAAAGGGGAATAAGGACCATTTTTAAAATAAAATGATATTATTGTGGGGGCTATATAACATGATGGAAAAAATACTACTAATAAAAAATAATAATGTCTCCGTTCCAATGGACAGCACCTACATAAACTATCACTACTGGAAGACGAAAGAAGTCAGAAAGGTATGACACAGTTTCCCTGTCTTATTGGTGTTTATTGTTAACATAAAATAGATTCTGAAAGTTATTTGTATTGCAAATGCTGTTGAAATTCTGTACTCCATTCATAACGCCACTAGCAGGCAGTTACTGTTCACTGATGACATCACCGGGGTTAATTTTTTCAGACTCTGGAAAACTCCCTTAAAAATCACAGATGATAATGTATAACTTTTTTTCGCAGGATAATAAGCCCTCCTTGTATGGATTAAACTGATGAAAATGTGTAAAATCAGTGGAGTGCCCCTTTAAGATGAGGAAGAAAGCCCTTTATCGTGATTAAAAGTTTTAGAAGCTTCTTCTTTCTTTCTTCAGCTATTCGGTGCACTATTTATTTTAAGATTTGTACATGTATGTATAAAGTATGTAAAATTATAATTGATGTCTTCTTTTGGCTTTACTGGAAGATTTCTTACTGTGTTTTTGATGTTCCATATACAGCAGTTTCTTAATAATCCCGTGAGGGATGCGCCAAACACTTGGCATGAAAAATAGAAGAAAAAGAAATTAACTAAATGTCTACATAAATTAAAAGTTTTCCTCCAGACTCGTATACGTGTCATAAGGAAAAGGATCAAGTGATGTGGGTTTTACTTGAAGCAGTTAAATCTCATACAAGTTAAATGTGCCAAACTCCAAATTAAAGAGGTAATTAATTATCTTTACAACAAATCTGCCACTTTTTTTTATAGGTAGTGTTCTCATCTTTTGAAAAGGAGCCAGCAAACCAAGCGCCGTGCACTTGATTATGCAGTTCATTCCTCGGCATGCCGTGTTATCTTCTGAGTGCCGTATCCTGTTCTATCACATTGTGCTGCAGCCTTCCAAAGAGCCTTTAAACGAGGGGAGCAGGGGGCCATAGCAACACCTTGAGCGTGTTTTGCTCTTTAATAGCCCAAGAACATCTACATAAAACTCCAATTACACACACCCATAAAAACTCACGCAGGCTACAATATATCACCACCTCTAAACTAGATTGATGAGGAATGGAAAGGTGGGCATATTTCAAAAAGAAGCAAGGAGCAGCCTGAAACAGAATGCATCAAACGTTGCCCCCCAGCAATTCTTGGCTTCTTGTAATTAGAAGGCAACATTAATGCCATATTAATGAGCATCAACGCACACACGCACACACACGCGTAGAGAGAGCGTGAGAGTAGAGAGACTCAGAGAGAGGAAGAGAGTGGAATTAAATCATGACGTCAAATTTATGTTGCGGCCATATTTACTGCTTTAATAAGAGTTGGGTAAGCAAAGAGAACGGCTGGAGGGCACACAGCCTATGTCAGCAGATATCCAAACACACACACACACACACATCCATGCACGTACTGACATGCACGCGTCCTTGTCGATGTGACCTGTTTTACATATCAGTCTCTTTAACCAACCGGAAACCTTTAAATTATCCACCTTTATGCAGCGGACATATTTACACATTACAGGCATAGGAATGTGTGCGCACGTCTACACACTCCTAACAAGCTATAAGGGTCATCCCTAACAGGCAACAGCTGAAAATGGTGTGTGTGTGTGTGTGTATGTGCGCATCTTATTGTGAATGAGAGATAAGAGATCGAGGAATGCAAAAGGAAAGAAATTGTGGGGGTGTATGGAGGGCAAGTGAGATAATTGGCCAGATCTAATTAAATGCCCCTCAGACATGAGCCGCCTGCAGAACTACTCGCTGATAAACCCATCTCGACGCTATCTCTACTGTAAACAAAGCCTTAACAATATCGCCCTCATTCTCCCATTTAACTCACTTGTATGTTCACACCTGCCTGCACACAAGGGCAAGAATGAACATCAAAACACTGTAGCTTGTGTCCCATACCATCTAACTCATCTCTGACAGTGAAATGGTTCATTTGGTGACAGCCGTGGAGGTGGTGGCGGTGGTGTCGGGGGAGCCGGAGCGAGCAGCTGGCAACCCCGGCAGCTTGCGGGGCTCAGGGGCAGGCTGTGATATCTGACTGCTGGGTCGAGGTGGGAGGATGGAGGGTGGAGGTTGTGAGGGAGGGAGGGTAGAGATAAAAGTCCACTGATAAAAGCAAAGAGAGCAGAGCAGGGCTCGGTACAGAATCTCAATCAGCTCATAATACAACCCCTGAGAAACGGGGCGGGGACTGCTGTGTGTTTGTGCATGTGTTGTAGAAGTGATATCTGCAGTAGATGGACGGCTTTACCATCTGCTGGTATGAGAGCGGCACCGTGGGTAACCTCTGAGAAGATGAACAGTCATTGTGTTATCACAGCGTGGACAAGCTCTGCCCCACTGCTAATGACTGTATCTGGAGGGTCTCCTCGGTATCAAACATGCTAAATTTGTGACGCTTTGAAGATGCTGTCAATGTGAACAATGACATTTCAGAACTCAGTAGTACATCAAATCTGTGCAAGGCCGGGACCTGGGTGTTGCTGAGATCCGTTTTCTTATTAAATAAGTATCTTCTGTTCTTCTAGTTATCATCTATTCACACGGTAGATCACCGAAAGAAGGTATAAAAGAAGATGAGAGCGACCTCTAGCGACCGTAGTAATTATGACAGGAGCAGAAGCGGAAGTCAGGCGCTGTAGTATAGACAGTATTAAACCCCATATGGGGTGGAGGTCGGGGTTGATGGATGAGACCCAAAACACAGGATTTGTCAGCCAGGAGACCGGGGTTGGCATCCTGTGTGAAACCAACAATGTGTAGTTGTCTTTGTGTTAGTAGTTATTTTAAGCCAAACCTAAACCTGACTAAACCTAAAGAAGTTGTAGTTTTGTTGCCTAAACCTAACTGGGGTTTTTTTTGCCTAAACCTAAAGAAGTTGTAGTTTTGTTGGCTAAACCTAAAGAAGTTGTAGTTTTATTGTCTAAACCTAACTGTTTTTTTGCCTAAACCTAAAGAAGTTGTAGTTTTGTTGCTTAAACCTAAAGAAGTTGTAGTTTTCTTGTCTCAACCTAACTGTTTTTTTGCCTAAACCTAAAGAAGTTGTAGTTTTGTTGCTTAAACCTAAAGAAGTTGTAGTTTTATTGCCTAAACCTAACAGTTTTTTTGCCTAAACCTAAAGAAGTTGTAGTTTTGTTGCTTAAACCTAAAGAAGTTGTAGTTTTATTGCCTAAACCTGACTGTTTTTTTTTTTGCCTAAACCTAAAGTTGTAGTTTTGTTGCTTAAACCTAAATAAGTTGTAGTTTTATTGCCTAAACCTAAATAAGTTGTAGTTTTATTGCCTAAACCTAACTGTTTTTTTTGCCTAAACCTAAAGAAATTGTAGGTTTATTGCCTAAACCTAACTGTTTTTTTGCCTAAACCTTAAGAAGTTGTAGTTTTGTTGCTTAAACCTAAAGGAGCTGTTTTGTTTGTGCTCAAAACGCAACGTTTCATTTAGTTTAACATGTTAGAACGTGTTGCTTTTAAGTTTCACTTTCACTTTCACAATGCAGTAGGCATAGTAGGCCCCTGTTGACCCACATCTATGGTGCTTATAGTGACTGATAATTAATTATGGCCTGATAACAGTCAAATCGGGTGCACCATGTCATATGATTTGATATCTGTTTTAATAAAAGTGCTAGTGACATCTCACATGTGGCTTTGACTTAAAACTGAACATTTAGCCCACTTCGTAGAAAAAAAACAAGATATATATCATGTATCGCCATTCAGCCTAAAAATATCGAGATATGATTTTTGGTCAATATCACCCAGCCCTAAAGTAACCAAAATGAAATAAGGAAAAAAAAAAAAATCAAGTTTCAGTTCCTGTTTGGGAAACATGCATACGTTGTTTGACAGGCATGTGGAAAAAAAATAAACAAAAAGACTGAATCTTAAGCATAAAAGTCTATTTTGGTAATAATATGGAAATAATGATTTGACATTTTTCTGGAACTTTCAGTTGTAACACATGGTGTTTCAAATTGAAACACATTTCAGCTCACATTTCAACAAATTCTATCTGCTGATGAAGACTGTCTGATGTGGCTGAAAGCTATAGAAAAAGACAGTAAGTGAACCTTGACATGGAATTGTGTTTGTCAAACCACTATTTCCAAATGCAGAGAATTAACATTCATGATTAAGGACGAGAACCCTTAAAAGTGCTATGAATTAAATCATAACTGTTTTTTGCTAACCTCAAAACTTTAGTTTGTCAGTTACACGCAGAGGATATTTATTTGGGCATAAGCTGTCTCTTTCTCCATCTTCCTAAAGCTAAATAGCGTGTGAAAATGACTATTTACATCCTGTGACAGATGTGAGTTTTTGGCTCAACGATACATTTGTTCCAAACGATCAAACAAGTTGCAAGACCTGAATTATCTTTGTTCCTGCAAAAGTGACAATAAAGGGGACGCTTCACCCGTATTACAACAAACACTTCAGCATTCAAGTTCGTTCTTGTCCTTGAGATGTATGTGTATCTGTGCAAAAAATGCTTACTTTTTCAGGGCTCACAAACACATCTCATGGTCCTCATTAGATAAATGGACTTGGTATGAATGTTGATGAATGATAACAAGTGGTCATATATAGTAAATGATGACCACGGGATCCAGTTGAAAGCTCTGAAACCGTTTTTCTCACTTGCCTCTATTGATATCCAGCCATGCAGAAAGTTTTTCCCCTTTATTTGCCCAGGTGTTGAGATATCTGCCTTTGACATTTCTGCCTCTTCACAGACCCTTTAAAGTCGCGTTTGGTCGAGACTTTGAAAGTGCTAAATGTAAAAATCTGATCTTTTGGATTTTCACGATAGAGCTTCACGTACTGATACCTTCCCTGGTAACATTTTAGAAGCAGTCCGGTGTTTAAAATCATACAACTGCAGCTTTCGCCATTACTGAACGAGCTGCAAAAATGATTCTATTCAGCGCCAAAGGGCACATCTTCAACTACGCACACACACACGCAGACAAAAAGCCATTTCCCAGTCTGAAAGCATACTCCATATCCATGGAGATAAATGTCAGTCAGTGACCCTCTGTCCCACTGGACGGGGGGGACAGAAAGTTGGAGAGGAACAGAGAAGGAGAGGAGGGAGGTCTGACCTCTGGCTAGCCTCCCCCCCCCTCTGGGGTGCCACACTGGCAGACGACATGAACATGGGAATGAGAGCGAGTGAGGGAGGGAGGCAAAGAGATGGATGGGAGACTGATTAGTCATTTCTCCTTGACATTCAGGGTAGTCAGGGTGCCTGGCATGGGAATAGGCTGCCCAGCACAGGAGAGAGTCTTCCAAGAGAGAGACATCACACACCATAATAATGTTTTGTGGATCTCATAATAGACCATGTGAGTGTGAGTGTGTGTATGTGTCCATAGGGTGAGCATGTGAGCATCCAAGGTTAGAGATCAACCCCAGCGCAAGAAAGGGACGAGCCCAGAGGCATTCACAGGACAATCACTGCCATCCAGTCAAGCAGAGAGGCAATGCTCTCATTTGTGTTTGTCTGTACGTGTAGTGCATGCATGTGTTGTAGTAGACACAACACGTTTTTCTTGGAAAAGCAAAGCGTATATATATATATATATATCCGGCTGGGACGATACACCTATCTCCTGTTTCAATACTATCATGATACTCGGGTGCCGATTCCATATATATTGCGATTTTTAAGTATTGCAATTCGATATTACGATTTATTGTGATTTTTGTTTAACTTTTTTAACACTAGACCATGGGAAAGTTGAATAATACACTTCTAGGGACTTTTGCTTTGGAGAATATCTAAATTGATACAGTAAAAATGTTTGATTTTCAGCCTGTATGTAGTCAGAGATGTCCTGAAGTCAAATATATCAGTCATTGTTACAGGCATTATTTATAATAATAAATATTATATAATTTCCCTCACAAATTAGTGGTATTTTCTTTTTAATTCATAAGGGACATGTAATGTTTTATACTTCTGGTGAATATAATCCAATCAATCTTATTTCCATATATGTATTTTGTATATACAGTTCCCTTTGTTAACACCTTACTTTGAAAACCGGACGTAGTCACACATGTATACTTCCGCTAACTTCGCCAAGTCCGTCTCTAGCTCTCCCCGATTGCTCCTTTCTCTTTATACATCCATGGTCAGCTCAATCGGGGCCGTTTGAATACATTTAACATAAATGTCAGCATATGGGTGCTCTACAGTTGTCGGCCGGTTTGACCACGGAGATGAGAGTGACGGCTGGCTTGACCGCACGTTACCGCAATTAGATAACGTTTCCTGTCCATAACAGAGTTAGCATGCAGCTTTAGCCGTGATGTCTAGCTCTGCTTTTCCTGGCAATGTGTGAAACCCAAAGTGTTTCCATACTTTACTGTATGTGTAGTGTTTACCGCTTTGGATTTAAAATGTGAGGGTGCAGGTCGTATCCACGCGGACCCTCCGGCGTTATCTGCTTTGTTGTTTCGGCTCATTGCGCTTGGTTTTGGTTGACGGATACGGAACGGATATGACGTCACTTTACTCAGACTACAACAATAAAAGCGGTCACTTCCTTCTACCTCCACATAGACTCAAATTAAGCAGATATATCGATTCTGGTATTAAAAAATCGATTTCAAAATCGTAAAAAGTACATGCGTGTGTGAGCATGATTTGTACCAGCAAACTGTGCAGCAACTCTGTCGTCTTCCCTCCGCTTTCTCTGTGTTTCTCTCTGAATCAATGGCCTCCGACCCAGCTCAGTCGAACTCCGGCCATGAGAAAATTAAACCAGAGGTGAATTGAAAGGACAGCAGTGAACCAGCCTGGCTAAAGGTTATATAAAGGTGCAGGAACGTCTGATCCACCCACCCCGACCTCAGCAAGAGCCGGACAGAGTAACACAGACAGACACAGACGACAGTCAATAGACAGAAAGGCTGATAGTCGGAAACACCACACCAATCTACCCACACTAATCTCTCTTTTAGTATAACACAAGAGACTCTATGTCTGTCTGAGTTTATAGGCTGTTTGTACTGTATATGCCACAGTCTACATAGGAAATTAGATAATTTAATATTCCATTATTCACAGTGGGCTCTTGCTTGCAGTTCCACAGAAGAAGTGTAGGATGGCTCTAAATGAACTTTAATTTTAACTTTTATTTAATAAGGTTTAATTTGTTTTTCGGGGAATTCAGCTAACCCAGAGTGGAGCCACTACTTGATCCAATAGACATCCGGTAACTAAGCGAAGATAAGATAATCTCACCATTCAGCATGTGTTTGTTGTTAAAGTAACAGAGATTGTGCAGCGGAACACTATATACTATAACAATTGATTGATTGTGAATAAAAGCCACTGAAATGGCTCTGTGCTTTCTTGTATGTCTGGTCTTGTTAATTCAGAATACAGTATTTTGTTGTTCTGAAATAAACCAAATCAGCAGCACGAGAAGAAAATATGCACAATGTCATTGATCATTATTTCTGACAAAGAGCACACACTCTTCTTTACCCTCTTCCCTGTTCTCGTTTTCTTTATCTTTGTCTGACATCTTGTGATCTGTGGAGAGCCCCAGAGATGGAAATAGAGACAGAGAGACAGTAAAGCAGTGGATGAATAGTGGAACATGATCACAGACATGGATGTAAAGTCGCAACTGGGTTTCTGAAGGGATTTTTGAGGCATGGATTTTCAGATTTCCAGGGATGGGTCCTTTGTGGACCTAAGGTTTGTTGATGAGGCAGCAACCAGCATGTCTCAGTGTGAAAGCTTAGGGCATAAGTCAGTTAAGGCAAATATATGTCCCAAAACATACTTCTCTTGAAGCCGTAATATCCCTTTAATGAAACAAGATTTTCAAATCGCCACTAAGACAAGTGAATTTAGGTATCAATACCATTGTGGCTAGGGGTGGGAACCACCAGAGGCCCCACGATGCAATATTATCACGATACTTAAGTCACAATATGATTTTATTTTGATTTTAAACATTTTGCAATAAGATATATTGCAATATATTAACCTTTTTTTATATTACCCTTTTTTTTTGTCAACATCTGTTTGATCTAAAAAGATACAGTTTTCACTCAGTTCATCTCAGAGTGTTCATTCACATATCTTAGGGTCAGAGGTCAAGGGACCCCTTTGAAAACGGCTATGCCAGCTTTTCCTCACCACAATCGAACTTTGGAGCGTTACTTAGCGTTCTTTCCGACAAGCTAACATGACATGGTTGGGACCAATCGACACCTTAGGATCTAGTTTCATATGCTACCAGTATATCCACTCTAGCTTTAAGACTGAGCCCGCTACAACCTCTGAAAGACAGGAAAACGGCCAGGCTGGATTGTTGGATTGTTAAGAGGTTAATAGTTTATAGAATAAAAGATTGATACTTGTATCGATGCAATATTGACACGCAAAATATCGAGATACTACACTGTATCGAATTGTGGCCTTTTAAAATTGTGTATTTACTTTGTATTCATAGAGAGATGTGGTGGGTTTTCCTGTTGTTTTCAATACAGTCTGAGTGTTTTTAGGGGCTTACATGTCTTAAAGCACTTCTCAGCGCCTTCAATGCTCACCCATGGTGGATCTCAATGTCAATGTCAGAGAGAGATCACAGGTGTTCCAGGCTTGCACTGTGGAGTCTCATATAGGAGTTGTGTGTGAATGTGTACGATTGTGTGTGCTTGGCGACTAGCTGCAGTCGGCTTGAGGCTAACCGGCAAGAAAGCCTCTAGCTTAGAGGGTGTTACTTCCATATACACAGGGCGGCATGCATTAAAGATGAGAGCTGCTTACACCAAACACCAGCACAGAGCCTCCTCCCTTACATTTGTGGACACACACATGTGCAAACACGCAGAAAAACAGAAACGCACACAAGCTTTGGCTCATCTCGAGGTGTAAGGAGCCAACATGCAACAACTCTCAGAGAGAAAGTGATGCAAAGAGAGAGAGAGAGAGAGAGAGCGAGGAGAGAAAACTTAATTTAGAAAGCAAACAAGCTGTTCACAGCGTCCTCATCTATAATGCAGAAGAGAAAGCCCCAGTGTGTCAGCAAGAGCAAGAATATACCGATGTCATCTATACGCACACACCTGTAAGCGTAAAAGTGCGCAGAGTTGCATGCATTCATGCATGCGTTTTGTGCCTATGCGCAATCCTTTGAGTACAAACAAGTGAGAATTCTTGTGTGTTTCTCATGTTTATACAGGATGTATGGGAAAATCAATGCCTCAGCCCCTTCTTCCTCCTCACACACAGATACACTATGACAGAGGGGCTTTGGAGACAGTATAGGGAATCTGATGTAATGCAGCTTCAAACACTCACAGGGATCAGAGGGAACATCACAGACTGTCACTAAAAAAACACACACAAACCCTCTTCTTTCCAACTCTCATTCTGCCAGACAGATTACTGAGGGAAACCAGCTCTGGGAGGGAATGAAAGAAGGTAACACAGGTGTGGGGAAAACTCATAGGAATTGGAAAAAATCTGTATTTCTTAAGCTACAAGTGAGGCTGGGGGGAAATAAAACTCACAACCACTGCAAATTTGAAGACTATCGTTATACACTTAGGGGCATGAAATAAGGAGCAAACTATTTGTCCAAACAAAAGATTATTACTGAGGCTATAGTTTTGTCTGGGCCAGAATGGCATTAGCTGTTCCCAGTTTCTACCGTTTTCACCAGAATAGGCTGCTGTGCCAGGCGATTGTGTGCTCAGGGAGCCGTCTGGGAGATAAGGGGCTAAATATAACCATTACAGAGTCTCTACACATGCTACTACAGCCACCAGCCCTGCTGCCACCGATACAGCCAGGCTCCTTCCTTCCATCCAACGGGCCGCTGAAGAATTATAGATCTGTGTTTCGATAGTCCGAACTTCAGTCATGCTGTATGTCGTTCATTGATGTGGATGGTGGCTATCTGCTTGAATCCTGTTTATGGACTGTCTGTTATCGAAAATGAGCAAAGTTGAAGCAAGGACGTTAAAGGAACAGTTTACCATTTTGGGAATAAAGCGTATTTGCTCTCTTGCTGAGAGTTAGATCAGAAGTTGGATACCACTCTCATGTCTGTAGAGTAAACATGATGCTACTGTACTGCCAGCAGCCCTACATGTAGCTTAGCGTGTACAAAAAGCCAAAGTAAGTTAACGCGATACTAATGCGTGAATGCAAATTAGTTTCAACACCACTCATTTTTTAAAGCATTAACGCAACTTATGATTATTAGGTTGTAGCAGGCTCAGTTTTAAAGCTAGAAAAACCGAAGGAATCCAATGGTACCAACCATGTCAAAGTAGCTTGTCGCAAATGAGGCTAAATAACGCTTCAAATTTGCGCTAAATTTGGTCTGTGAGGGTTTATGAACAATATCTGTCATTGTTGTGTGTTGTTAATTGATTTCCAATAATAAATATATATATATATATTTGCATAAGGTAAGCATATTTGTCCACTCCCATGTTGATAAGACTATTAAATACTTGACAAATCTCCCTTTAAGGTACATTTTGAACAGATAAAAAAATTTGTGTTTAATTTGTGATTAATCGCAATTAACTATGGACAATAATGCGATTAAACAAGATTAAATATTTTAATCGATTGACAGTAAGTAGTAAAAAGATGAAGTTCTACTTTGGTTTTTCTATAGATTAAACAAACAAGATCTATAACGTGACAATTAGTGAGCTTTAGAGGTGCTGGTATACAAATTGTGTTACCTGCTGACAGAGCCAGGCTAGCTGTTTCCCTCTGTTTCCAGCCTTTGTGCTAAGCTAAGCTAACTAGCAGCTGGCAGGAGCCTCACTTTTACCGTATAGACACAAGAGTGGTATCGATCTTCTTATCTAACTCTCATCAAGAAAGCGAATAAGCATATTGCCCAAAACGTTGAACTATTCCTTTAATGATCGACTTACTCGAGATAGTGTTGCATGATATGCCGATACTAGAAAGGTATCGCAATACACCGCTGTTAAAAACGGTACGATACCTTACCATTTTATTGATATCGGTACTTTAAGAATGACAGTGAGTCTCATTGATGTGCGACCGCGGGGCCGCGTGTGAGTGCTGCTCTCTGCTTCAGAGGACGGCATTAGGATTGGGATCCCGCTGGAGCAGGCAGTTATAACTTTGATGCTGGTGGGAGCAAGCGGTCAAAAAAATAAACTGTAGCGATAACCACAAGGATGGAGTCAACATATGAGGTTGAAAAGAAGATTAAAGCAGATCATGAACCGCCTACCGGCCACAGTCCTGCTCTGAGCTGGTGTCTGTATCAGCAGAACTCTGTCTATCAAAGCATCTCCTTTAATTCAGCAAACACATAATCCACCAAAGAGCACCCGTTAAAGGAATATTTTTCCGTGTGTCTCAGTAACGTGAAAAGGACGGAGAGGAAAAGCAGTCCCGGCGGTGAGAGTGACATTCTCCTCACGAACACCAATTTGACACAACACAGCGCTTTCTGAAGTTACTGTGGTGTCTTCTTGATTTTAGCAGCTTTTCTTTCATCAACTTCTCACAGAACTTCATCTGAATTTATTATCATTTCGTGGGTTTTCGTTTTGGAAGCCTCTCGCCATCTTCCATGCTGCAGTACCAATGTCCGCCTGAAATGCTACTGATGCACCTGGCGGGGGTGCTGTTTTACCAAAAAAAAGCCTTATTGAACACTGTTAAATACAGATACATACATGTATTTATTTTTCTTTAAATTAAGAAATGTTAACATTTTTAATTAATAAAAAAACAAATTTTAATTTCCATGTTCTGTTATATATTATTCCATATTTTTTTCTGATGTTTTAGGTTTTTGTTGTGTCGTTTCAGTATGCTTATTGAGATATTTAGGCAGGGTATTGCATCAAAGTCCTAATTTTAATATCGTGACAACACTGCTTTGAGATGCAATGAATCAAGCTCTGCAGTACCGATAATTAGTTCACATAGAGTGAAAAAAAAAGTCTTACTTTTAGATCTTGAAGCAACAGTCTCGTTTAAGGTGGTGAGATATTGAGGGGGAATCTGCTTGGCTGTGTGTGAAGTTGTCCTCTTTGTGTCAGAGACAAAGTGGCAAGGATAGAGGTGATGAAGGTGACATTGAATATTTTAGGAGACACACACACTTTGTCACATCTTAATGAGAAGTTAATTAGTGCTTTTGTTGGTGCAGACATTTTAACACATGAAATCACAGATCTGCTCTTTATACTTCCTGAGCTCTATAGCTGATGTCTAGCTGTCTGGGTGAATGTGTATGCTCCGTATACGAGTATTCTGACCTTGTCCAGCAGTGCCACTGTGAAATGATTTAATAAGGTCTCATACTTTGAAGTGTGGAGAGGGGAAAAACGAAAGAATAAAGTGTGACGTAGAGAGAGACAGAGAAAGAAACGGAGGGTATGAAAAGCAGAATATGAAACAGAGTTGAAAAATCGATGTCTACGCAAAACATCTCAAGTTTGTCGGCTATATTTTGCAAATCTCTAATCATTTTGTCAAGTCTGAAGTTATTCTAGGTTACGGTTCCTTAAAAAAAATACCTTAAATTCTCCAGGTGTGGATCTATCAGTCATTCTGTAAGTGCAGATGTCACTTTTGTCAAACAATAACATCTTCTTTGGCACAAAAGGGCTTTATACTCTTATACTTTTAAATACAGTTGGTCGATCAAGGAACTGGGAGAAAAGGATGAGACTAAAAGAAAATGGATATTTATATGCCTCACACACACACCGAGGAAAGAAGTATTTTGGGGTGACAGACGAGCCAATTAACAGTCGACACACAGAGTGTGAGAGAAAGAGAGGAAGAGATGTAAAAAGGATACAGAGATCGTAAGATGGGAGGTAAATAAAACTGAGCACACGCGCCCGGAAATTCTTCCACTGTCGTTATATTTTAAATGGTCTTTTTTACAGTTTTGGGCAGACATTTTCTCTACCAGTAGAGATGGTTAACAACCACACCAATTAAAGGAGTAAAATTTATGAGTTATTTTTTTTTGCTTCTAGAAGTCAACTGACGGTCTGAGTAAATAAATAAAACTCCACCAGAGGAAAAATTGGATCCCCAGAGTGCCATCTGGGGTTAGTAATTAGCTGCTATGCTGTGATGTTGCTATACAGTATTTAATAACGGTATCATACTCTCAATGTTGCCTCAGTTAAAAAGGATCCATGTGGCCATACATTGGAAAATAATATTTTACGAGTCATTTTTCTTCGAGAAAGCTGCATATTACGGTTTTAAAGATTCATACCCTCCTATTCTTCACCTAAGCTTTTTATCTCCTCATCCTCCTGCCAACTTAGTCTCTTATGACTCTGGGCCAACTTCTCACTGAATATATATAATGATGTATAGCCTACAGTATTCATTTATTTCGTGCTTAATTCTCTCTGTTTCTCTCTCTCTCTCTCTGTCCTGCACACATATGCCTACATACTCCTGCTTACTTTATAAAATAGCTTTGCACCAGATCTCGAACTGTCAGCGCTCGAGACAAGTGAGCACTAGGGGTGTGAATGATGAGATGAGGTGCAATGAGAGGTTTTACTGGAGCAGCTAAAACACATGTAGGTTTGAAGACACTATGTTTTCTGTGAAACAGCAAATCAATTATTCTGTTAGTTGCTCGACAGAAAATGAATAGACAACTATTTTGATTGATTGAAGTCATATATCAGGTGAAAAGGTCAAATATTAGCTTGTTAGAGCTTCTCAAATGTGAGGATTTCCTTCTTTTCTCTGTTTTTTTTTAAATCATAGTAATTTGAATATTTTTGGGGTTTGGACTGTTTGTCAGACCAAACAAGCAATTAGGAGACATCACCTTGGGCTATGGGAAATTGTGATGGACATTTTCACAATTCTTTTGACATTTTATAGACTAAAAGATTAATTTAAAAAACAATCAATTTGATCAATAACGAAAATCGTTATATTAGTTACAGCCCAGTTGCTGTGACTCTGCAGAAAGATGCAACGCTGTGTCTTCACTTGGGACACGCATGCAATTATAGATGATTTTTTTAAGCCTGCTCTATAAATGTGCAAATACTGTACATGTTCAATAACTATGGCAAACTTTAGATTAATGAACATTAAAAACCTGATGCAACTGCAGAGTTATAGTTAGCTAAAATGTAATTTAAAATCGTTAATCTTAAAGTAATATTAAGATATTAAACTTTTTATAGTCTAGTGATACATGTGCAGTAGAATTGGCTTTTTTATTGAAAAAGGAAAGAAAGTTAAGCTAAGACAAGGTTCAACTTCTTCCAAAAAGCCCTCCGAAGCACCTTTAACCCTCCAAAACCATGCCACCACCTTTGTGTTGCCAACAGCAGCACAAAGCAGAGACATGATGACGTACTCTCTCTGTCTCTCTCTCTCTCTCTCTCTCCTCACAGTCTTGGTATTTTGGCTTCAACACTATCTCTGCCCTCTCACTCCCTGTTCACTCTGTGGCAGGAAATAGCATCTGCTAAACGACTGAAGGAGGAGAAACATTTGGAGCTGATGCATGATATCATTTTTCAAAGTAAATCTTTTACTGTAAACAGTATCGTAAACCTCCCTCGCACACAGACACACACACCATTATGTTCACAGAGATGGAACAGGAACTCATGAGTAGTCATTAACCATCCACAGTGGCTGAAAACCCAGAGTGTTTCCTGTTTGCCATTACTGTTTTGAAATTGCCTCATGAAGAGGATCACGTTGTGTTTCTCATGCCGAGATCAGGACAATCTATATTCAAGACAAGTAGTAGACAATCACCGGGCCCAATAATCCCAAATGTCAGGGTTCTCAGCCATCATTATGACCTCCCAAGTTGTCAGGATGCTGTGATACTGTTTCCTATCTTCATCTTTTTTCTGCTGCTTGATGCCCTTCTCCCTATATAGCTACGTCCTCCAGCTCCCCCTGGGGGATTCCCAAGGTCTTCCCAGGCCAGATAGGATATACCCTTCCTCCAGCATATTATGGGTTTGCCCCAGGGTCTCCTCCCAGTCGGAGGCATCCAGGGGGGCATCTGATCAGGATCAGATACCTGAACCACCTCAACTGGCTCTTTTAAATGCAAAGGAGCATTGCTTCCACTTAGTTACAGACAAATGTCTGAGCTCCTCACACTGCCCCAAAGGGGCGGACACCTTGTGAGGGGAACTCATTTTTGCTGTTTGTATCCCTAATCTCGTGCTTTTCAGTCACGGAGCACAGCTCATGACTGATAGGTAGGGATACACTGATTGCAAAATTATGGACTGATACCAATATTTAAAATAAAAAATTAGGCCAATAGCCGATAATAATGTTTTGTTGTTGTGTATTTTGTTGTTATTTATTCCCCTTTTGGTACCAGGGAAACAAAGACATCTTCATTGTCTTCACTCTTAAAGTCATTCAGCCCTTCATTCATATCTCGAATGAGCACACATTAAATCGTACATATTTATGAAACAAGCTTTAATATAACCTTCTTTCACATGAAAAATAACTGCTTCAAAAGCCCCTTAAACCTGTATACAACTACCTACAGGGTAACATAATTGTGATTGGCCCCGGTGCAAATTTTTTCCTTTGTCCCTCACCTCAAACACAAGCGCAGGCTCGTGCGCACACACGCACGTACACACACAACAACTCCAGACAATTGCAAAGTAGATAATTGCTATGCCACCATGGAGAGGCTCACCATGCAACTCCCATACTGCAAGCCAGCCTTAGATCAGCACCACGGACAGCAGCCGGAACGCCAACTTTATCAACACTGATTTAACAGCCTGCCCTGGTCTCAGCAGCCAATTGTTCTCATAAACAGATTTTAGTAGGTGCACATTTTCCAACATATGAGATGTAACAATTACAGTGCTATAGATTTAAATTTCTGATCCCACTCCATAATAATAAAAAGAAACCAGTACTCGCCCATTAGAAGTTTATCCTACAGGTCTTGTGGCCCCTGCAAAATCGTTAACAACACTGCTTAAGAACCATATCCTTTTTTATTAGAATGTCCTGGCCGTCATCGACGCAGCATGCAGTTTTGAGCTGAACTTTTGTCAGACGCCCGGCAGTTTCTATTTATTCCTGTCTTTCGCCTTGAAATTGCCTCAATGAACCAGGAGCGGCTGATTGGTGAAGTTAAAATGAGGAGTTATCTTTATAATACCTCCTCATTTCACTACAAAACCTTAAATAAGGTGGCGGCTGGCTGGAGGGAGATCACCAGTGAGCTGAAAGTTTCCTACTGCTGTTGGTTATATTGCATGTCATTTCCAGTAAATATCACAATATTAAACGTGTGTTTTCTGTTTAAAAAGAACAAACGAAGGAAGAAAAGTGCTTATGTGTCCAGTCTGATCCCGAGCGCACAGCTGGTAGGTAGCCTACAGTGCGTGGTTTGTTTTTCAGTACTTACATAGCCCAACGAAAACATTTTGTGAAACATAAATTAAATGTAAGTAAATCAGCAGCTAACAACAAAATGAATGCAACATAACACATAAACATCGGCCACTGCCATCGGTGAATGTCATCTTATTTGCCGATAGGCCGATTGCAGTCAATGAGGCGAAAAACGGCCGATACCAACGTTTGGCCGATAAATCGGTGCATCCCTGATAGGGGAGGGTTGGCATGCTAACTGATTGGCACAATACCCACATTCTGGTGCTGCACTGATCTGCTTGTCAATCTCACACCCCATTTTACCCTGGTAATCCACCATCAGATTAAGAGGTGCTGACTCTCATTCCAGATGGATTAGCCAACAACAGAAAAAGCAACCTTGCCTACACTTTTTGCTATACAATTTCATTGCATAATTAGCCATTTTAACACATACATATTTTAATGAACTGCACAACAAATCCATTTATTTCAGAAGATGAAATGTAAAACTTTTTATCAAAAAATGTTATCAACTGCAAAAGAAGTATGACACCCAGGAGAGGAGTTTTAGGAAGTAGCTGCTATAGGGAGGAAGAGAGTGGGGAAGTAAAGAAAGGTGGAAAGAAGAAGAGATGAGAGAGATGAAGAAGGTGGAAGAAGTAGAAGAGTTTCTGGTATCTCAAAATGAAGAGAATAAACAAATGCAAGAGGTAAGGCTTGAGAGAAGGCTAAAAATGAAAAAGAATAAAGAAAACAATGGGGACTTCTGTTGCTTTTTGCAGGGCGTATGGAAGGCATAGAAGCTTGTCTAACTCGCACCAGAAAGCAGTAAATCTTCCCTCTTAATTTCCCAAAGCAGTTCCACCATTTGTAATGTGAAAACACATAAAATAAACAAGCAAACAAATGAAGGTGAAACGCTGCAGGGTCTGCTCGAAGCTCGCACAGGTATTTAACGCTAGCAGTTTGTTGCAAAAACAGTAACATAAAGCATGGATTATACGATTATAAATAGATAAACAAGAATTAAAGTTCCAATTTAAACTCACTAACATGGCCATGAGGTAAAGTGAGATTTGCTACGGCTTCAAAAACTTTCATTGATTTCTACGGAGAGCACTTGGCACACATACAGATTGCGCTTCGGACCAACATGGTGCTTGGCTGAGGTTACATAATTTAGAGCGGAGAGAGACAGTTCTCACCTTTTTGGCTGAATTTTTTTTTTTTTTACATTTTGCTGAGGATTGTGATTGACAGGTTGGAGAGCTGCAGGACGGCATTTGCATAAGTAAATAAGGACATCCTGAGCAAGTTCACTGTTACCATGGTGATGTATAAGATTATGAGGACACGTTGGGCCAATATTTAAACTGCCAGAGGGGCATATAGACAGGTGCTCTGTACGTGGGTGCACATGGCACACATATACACATGCACAGTGTATATGTACAGTACCTTTATAGTTGATGTAACTGCATATGCAAATACAGTGTTTTCACAACGGCTTCAAAGATTCAACAATCTATTATAGACAAAGACTTCAAAGCAAAAGGCTCTTGGCAGGGAAGATTCCCCGACACACTGAAGCACACGCACATCCAACGCTTGCACCGTTTTAACACGCTAACATGTGCACATGGACCGCACTAGCCTGGCATTCGGCCCATAGCGATCTCCTAATCTATCGTTTCACTCCTTTAATGTGTTATGTTCTTTTCATTGTGATGCAGAGAAGAACTGCTGCTCTTCATGTGCATCAAACTAGAGGACAACACCTCCTCTCTTCAACCCCGACTGGTAGATCAAAAACACGCGAGAAAGGGCAGACAGAGATCAAATGTGCCCGTGAGAAATCCACCCACAGGACATCTCCAGAGCCTCCGCTGGCATACTTAGCACACTTATCCAATATTACAAACGCACACATTCAACATGGCTGAGCGGCTAAAGGTTAGCTTTGCAAGAAGAAAGTGTAAATCTCACTAGGTCGGTTTTCAATGTGAGATCTTAGACTGGAAAACATCGACTGAGAATTGAGACGGAGCCCTGCAGCTGCAAGCCTGACCAAATGGCAAACTCTGAGGAGATGGCAAGACTCGCTGCTTGTGTCCAACTACTTCAGCCCGTTCTCATTGCCAGGGCGTCAAATACCAAGGCTTTGTCGCACGGCCGTCGGCGAGTGATACCGTCGCGCAAGGCACAACATTAAATAGAATGTAAACCAATCTGCGGCAACAGTAAATGCACAGAGAAAGTGCGCTGGGAGTGACTGTCGTGACGTAGTTTAAAGAGCAAAAAGACACACTAAGGGTGGGCGGGGGTGGTGGTGGATGGGTCCAACAAACACAAGGCTTTCAACCAGTAGACCACTGTTAGTGTCCCGTGTTTTAAATTTCACTTTCACGTTACAATCAGCCGTCCATTCATGTCCCGTGTTCACAATGTTCAGTTTCATTTTCACTTTACATACCTAGCAGTTTTAAGCCCAACCATGTATTTTTTTTCCGAAACCTAACTAAAGTGGTTTTGTTGCCTAAACCTAAAGTGGCGCCAAGGGTAACTATAGTGGTTTTGATGCCAATATGTGACAAGTTGGGATGAGAACCTGTTGACTATTTAACCTTAGTAGTGTAGAAATAAAATTATCCATGACTTTGCAACTGGATCGATTAATTCCAATATTAAATTTCATCACAAATATATCTGGTTGATGATTTGTGACCACTTTGACAACAAGGCAAAAGTGAGCATGGCTCACTGCTTGACCCCTACTAAAGCAGGGCCAAGGTTTTGCCCTTTTGGAACTAATGGAACGAGTTCTACTCCGGAAAGGAAATTGAAGTCGAAAAAAATCACAGTTTTTGGCCAAAATTTCAAATATTTTGGGCACCCTGGACTTCTAACCCCCAAATGGGACACACCTAGACCACACTGTCAACCATCACACCAAATTTGAAGTTTCTAAGTGAAACCGTTTTCGAGTTGAACTCCGGAAACGAAAGTGTGACACGCGAACGGACGGAAGGACGGACGGACGGAAGGACGGAGAAGCTGAGGGCTGTATACCCCCGACTACGTTTTCGCGGGGGTATAATATGTATAGAATACCCATCATGTCTATCTGAAAATAACGACAAAATAACAAAGCTCGTTACAAAGAGGAAAAATACATGATCATTAGGTTGCTACAGCAGGGAATCCACAACAGCACCCTGGATGCTGAAATACTCATTTTAATGCTTATTTAGTATAATATCTTTAAAAACCTTAGGTGTGCCTCAGAGACAGAAAAATAGAGGGAGAAACATGGACACACAGACACATGGAGAGATAGACAGGTATCTGGATAAATAGAGGGAATGAGGACAACCACCACCACCACACTGCCAAAAACAACGTCTCCTTAAATGGCCAGTGAACATTTCATTAATCGAACTCATGCTTAAGCGGTTACTACGCTGTTAGAGCAGCGATGAGAAGCTTGGCTCTCCGTTAGGGCTCGGACTAATGAGAAAATCAGCAGCTAGCTGTCACAGCCTGGACTTTATGATATCAGGGAGGTGCCTCTAGTTTAACAGTCATTGACCGGCTCATCACTCCTTTCTACTTATCCTCCTTATGGTCGATGGGAAGAGGAGTAATCCGCGGATGGTCGTAACTGAAGCTAAATAACGGAAGAGAGATTTTTATAGAAAGAGATGAACAAACTTAAAATGAGCTCTGTAGCTGGCGATCCCCAAAACACACGGGTGTATAAGAGAAAGTGTGTTTTGTAGAATCGTCTCATAAGCTTTCTCGCTCTCTAAGGACTGTGGTGAAATGACGCGCAAGGTGACAATGATCAAATCAGAAGAGGAAGAAGAAGAAGAAGAAGAGAATACCTTATGGACCTGATGCACGCTAGGGGTGTAAGAAAATATCGATGCACGAGTGTCGCGATATTATGTTGTGTGATGCTGTATCGATTCTCCAAAACACTGTATCGATATTTTTATTAACCTCTTAAAAATCTGATCGCCCACCGTCGGGCTCGACCGCTATTCGATCTTTCGGAGGTTGTAGAAGGCTCAGTTTTAAAGCTCCAGTGAAGATACTGGCATCATACAAGTTTAAAACCTAAGGAATCCATCGGTACCAGCCATGGTCATACTAGCATGTCGCTAAGGAGGCTAAATAACGCTGCAAACTTGAGCTAAATTTTTACCTCTGACCTCAAGATATGTGAATGAAAATGGGTTCTATGGGTACCCACGAGTCACCCCTTTACAGTCTGCCCACTTAATACAAAACACATGTAGTTTTTAGCATGCAGTATACATTTGTTGTTTTTGCCTATTCTAAAAATGGTGAATTTCTGGTGTGGTCTTTATAGTAGAAGGTTTTCCTAAAATTAAATTAATAAAAAAAAAAACGCAATATATTGCCTTGCTTATAGTATCGCAATATATTGAATCGTTGCCCCCAGTATCATGATACGTATCGTATCGCCACATAGCCCTAATGCACACCATATGAAATAACACAGCCTGGGCTTCATTTTCTCTTTCCCCAGCCTCCTCCAACATATGCACACGCCTTTGATTTGACTCTACGATGCAGATATACTCTCTCCTCTGTGATGACCGTTACCAATATCCGTCTCCGCTTATCCCTCGGCCCCTCCTCACCACCAAGTGTACGCTGTACATACAGAAGATGCTTGTTCAGAAGAGGATTATAATGGCTCTGATCTGGTTAATGGACAGTAATGGTAGATGGCTGATGAACAGAGGAGAGGGGTGGGGGAAGATGGAGTGAGGGAGTCGGAGAGAAGGGGTACGGTGATAGTGAGAAGTTAGAGGCTTCGTCTGAGCAGGTCAGAGAGGAGATCAACCCTAAACTCTCCTCCTTCCTCCCTGCTGCTGCCCTCCTCTGCTCTTTATACGCTGCTCCTCTCTCCTCCAGGGATCTCATTATGGCGGACTCTCTGGCCATGAGGACTGAGCCTATATGCGTATGAGATGGGGCTAAAGAGGGGGACGAGCCCTTAGAGGAAGGGAATAAGTGTGTAGGGGGTGAAGAAGCAGGAGACTGAAAGAGATGGCGGAAGAAAGGCTGCAGAATAGGGGGGGGAAAGAGAGACGAGGAGATAGCTGGTGTGTGCAGAGAGAAGTGTGCTGTAATAGAACAGGAGAGCACATAGCCTCAGGTACCAGATTGTTATTGCTGCCGCAGATGGTTGGGAGACGCTTCAGGCAGATTGATGTTTGGTTATACTCTGCGCCTGTGTGTTTGTTTGTCACATCCATGTCTGTATGAGGGCCATATGCGAGCACGCTATATGCTTGTTTAGTTTAAGTAATGTCGGCTAAATGGCATGTTCTCTAGGTAAATAACCAATTAGAGGCTCAGCGGGAGGCTGCAGTGAGCTACGGCGCCCAATCAAATCCCCATACACCATCTGTAAACTATTGCTCTCATTGCAATGCCGCACACAGCCTGCTGTAAATATCAAAATCGAGTGATTCGGGATCCTGTGCTCATAAAAAACACAACAGTGAGAAGACTAAAATGAGAACGCTCGCTCCCATTTCGCTCCATATTCTTTCCCCCCCAAGAGTCTTGATCAAGATCTATGTCGCCCTCTGCTCTTTTTCACCTGTCAGCTCTTCTCCATTTGTGTAACGGATTTCATTGATTTTTTTTTTTTTTTTTTTGAAGGGGGTCATAAGATGCTCTTAATGCGCCGCTGAAGACCGTCGGTGTGTTTATATTTGTGTACACGAGCTCACGGGAGCATGTAAGTGTGTGTTTCCTCGCAGGCCCCCGCGGATGTAATGGTCAACATTAATCTAATCTGGTGCGGTTTTGGACAGAGAGGCCGATGAAGAAGAAATGACACACTTTGACAGACGTACCTGCGCCTGCGCATACACTCACGTCTCACACCCACACAGGCTCATGGAAGGCTCTAATGTAGAGTTATTATCCTCACAATCGCTCCAAAATCCACCACATCTTCTTCTGTGTTCTCTCACCTCCTCCTCCTCCTCTCAGCTTTCTAGCCATTCATCGTTCCCTCTCCACCTCCTGGAGACATCAGCTCTCTCTCCTCTCCTCATTTCCCCTCTCCACCACACGGCCATGATAAATCTCTCACATATCAGCCCCAATGGGCTTTCACGAAATCAATGGCTATTTTGGAGCATCACTTTCTAGGTATCAGATTGAGTGTGTATGCTGGGGTATGTATGTCTATGTTGATTCTCACATGCTGAAAAGTCTCAAATAAAAGGTGTTTTTTCTTAAATAATTTCAGAGCTTCAGTAGCTTGGGGTTGCATACAGCATGAACAACTAAAGGCAGGGTAAAAATGATGATGAAGCTGTGTTGTAATGGCTCACATGTACATTTCTGCAGCACTAATTCATTCAGTGCAGCAGTCATGGCATACTCGCCAATCTACAGAGAAATAAATCACTTCGCAGTTGCTTTGTTCGTTCAGCTATACTGCTAATGAAACTCAACATTTCCTGCATATTTTTCACATTAAAGGCACACCAGAAAAGGAAGAGATTCTACCCTTTAAGACGAGACACCCCAGACAAAAACATAGTTTTTTCATGCACTGGTCAATTTTGAAATGGTGGGCTATGTTGCTTCCATAACATGTCTTCTTTCAGGCTAGTGGAAAGAAAACATGTGCGCCTGTGGATTTCTCCTAAATTCACTCAGCTAGCATTAGATAACGCCCCATTTGCATATTTAAACATACAATGTCAGTAAAATTGTAATACGAAAAAAAAGTGTCTTAATGTAAGTAACCAACTGGGGGTGTTCCATGGTGATATCTATTACATAAGTTTTCTCTAAATGAGCTTTCTCTTACTCTTAGCCAGAAATCTCCACTTCAAGTAGCACTTACATACACCAAACTTCCCAGTTTCATTCCTATCTATATTCTGAAGGTTTTTATAGAGGGGTTTGATCATATATCGTTCATAGCCTGATTTATGTAACATTTCAAACCCAAAAATTGATTTTTTTTTTATGGCCGTTGACAGTATTTTCTGATTTATGGAGTGATAAAAATAGATATCCAAAATTCCCTCTTCAAAAACCTTTGACTTTAATCTGTCAACAAAATGAAACAAGAATATGGAACCTGGCTTTATCCAATGTTCAGATTTCTGTTCTGGAAATGTATATAATTAGCACCTATTTCATAAGATAATGCCTCATTTGCATATTTAAACATACAATTACACATACAAATTACACCCTGAAATTCTTCTCGAGTTCTCCCTCACAGTTTATTTAAACTGAGTGTCACTGTGTGGGTACCTGGGTTGTAGAGGAGCTAGCGGCTTTTTAGAGGCTCTCCCGCTGTGTGTTTGTGTGTGTGTGGGGGAGTGTTAGTACATAGCCGTAGTCACGCTGTTCATCGAGGTTAACGTTACTATTTGTCAGCCCTAAATATCTTGTTATGCTCTGAATATAGCACAGTTACTGGCGGACCCATGTGTTGTGTTTACTGCCACTGAAGAGGAATACATCTCGTTAGTGTACGACGCCGTCTGTCCGCCGTGAGATGCACAGACTGGGACCGCAGTCAGCCAGTGATCCAATAGTTGTACTTGGCACGGGGTCAATGTACGACATAGACCTCTAGGAGTCTTGCCTATTACATGACGGACACTGACAAGCAAATTATGAGCAGAAATCGCTCGTTTTTACGCACAGTAGGTGTTTCGTTCGTCTGTATGGCAACAATAATCCATTAAAAAAAAATGTATTTAGTGTGGAGTTTCTCTTTAACACACAAAAAAGAAAATGTTGACCATTTGCTAAGCCCTGCCCCTCTTAGTTACTGTTGCTACGCCTGTCAAGCTTTCTGTTAGCTCACGACACACATAGGCTGCGTTAGAAATCACTATTTACTATACAGTGCACTATATTTACTGTACGCCATTTTATTTGAGTGTTCGAATTCTGAGTGTGTAAAGTTATCCATTATATAGTAGTGTAGTATAGATTATATTTCCCGTTATATAACAATCCCACAATGTAATGCTCAGCATTTTACAAAAAAAATGAGGCTACGGTTGCACGACTCTACACCTGACAGCGATGACAAAATGAGGATTAGACAGAGTGGTGACTATGGCATGACTCGGAGGTTGTGCTGATGGTATTAGTGCTGAGAAAATGTACATTATCCTGAATATATCAAGACAACAGGGAAACATAGAACGTGGAATTTTGCATTAACAGCAAACAGCGAAACAGCAAATTAAGACAGGAGCACATTAGAAAACAGGGAGACATCTTCTCAAAATCTGAAAAACATACTATAAAACAGGGACAATTTGGAGCACAGGCTTATGTCTAACGTAAGCTTGTGCAGCTAAAGAGTTAAATGTGTGAGTCTATGTCTGTGTGTGTACTTGAATTGAATATTCCTCTGGAGTTTATTTTTTGCACAAGCAATCACATTTTCTTCCCTAACGGATACAAATGCAGAGAGTTACTGTCTCTCAGGAAGCCCGCTGAGTCTGAGCCTGTTTTGACAGTAAATAAGCTAATAGGCAAATGTCATGGCTATTAAATGAGTTAAGCCCGATCGATGTCAACTCCGGGGCAGGCAGAGGTATATAAATTCATTTCAAATGAGACACCAACTGACACCAATAAAACAAGTAATCTGTTAGCATCTGTCTGCAGAGACGGGGGGGGACGGGGGGGGGGGACTGGTGTGTGTTTGGGAACGTGGATGTGTGGATGTGCATCAAGAGGCAGTGGGTGGGAGAGCGAGGGATGACATAGAGTGAGGTAAAGGGATTAAGGGGGGGGGGGGTAGAGGTGGAGGCACGGATGAAGCCGTCACTTTGCTTTGTGAGATTCTCGGCGGTGAGAGATGAGAGAATGATCTCCCACGCAGGCTGCAGGAAAATGCTTACACTGACACTTTCCCTCCGCCCGGGCTCCAGAAAAGGAGGGGAGAAAAGTGCAAACATGTCACAGAGATAGGAGCAGATCAATGTCCACAAACACTGTTAGCAAACAAACACAGCCACAAACTTGTATTAGCACAGACCAAGCATTGATGATGTAATGTATTTCTATCTATATTTCACATCAAACTCTCCTTTTTTCTCTCCCATCTACTGACAGTCCTTCTCATCTCTTAACTATCCGTCACTGAAATTATTTCATTAGTGATCAGGCAGCCCGGCAGCGGTATTAGTTTCTTTGTAATGAAAGGCACAGCACTGGAGCGTATCATTTTCATTCTCATCGCAATGCTTTGAAAGCTTTGATCGCTGGTTTGCGTCTCTGAATAAAACTCGCCGAGCCATCCCAGAGGGCCACGCCGTGAATCACCGGGATCCACTCCAGCAACAAAGTCAGCACGTACGTGCAAATGCACACTTCTACATCACATCGCCCTACAAAAAAAAGAGCGTAGTTTCAAAGCTAAATACAGAAACTCTGCAAGATGCCGAACCATAATCTACATTTATGCTAATGAAAACAGCACCACTGAAATCCACCTTGTGTCCATTAAAGCTTGCAGATCTTCCTCAATTAGACTTCACAGATCTCGGCTACTTTGCTGCGTCCAAGAAGACCTCATCTGTATTCAAAACTGCAGCCGATCAGTTATGAGGCATCTTTCTCAAATTCACCTGGGATAAGTGGACATGCTGAATGTTAAGTTTAGCCTGGAGGTATGTTAGAAACATGGCTTGCACCGCTATGAGTACTGCCCCTAGCGTTACACCTTAAGTGCGTTAAGTAAGTTAGCTTCATTTTTTATTCCCATCTAACTCTCAGCAAGAAAGCCAAGACGCTTGTTTTCCGAGAAATGTCAAACTGTTTGCTTTAGTTAAGAGGAATAATCAATAATAATTTATGTCTATAAAACGGTTTCTATATCCTGAAGGTAGTGCATGAGACAGGTAATCTGAAAAAAAAATCATGTGCCTCTGTGTCCTCCGGTGCTCCTAACGGCATCTGCAAGATTTCACAGACCGGAGGAAAGCAACCAATCAGAGCCGAGCTGGAGCCTCGCCGTCTCTGAGCAGCTGTCAATCACTCGCGAACTCCGATCAAACGGTCAAACTAGGCAGCGCTGATCAAATATGAATCAATATTCTGTTGCTGTAATGCCTATTTCTCACCTCAAATGTTTTCAGAAACATCTCGTAGTGTATTCTGTAGCTGTAAATTGAGAAAGTTTGTGACCCGGCAGCCATGTTGAGATCAGTTGAGGAAATACCAAGCACCGCCCAAAAAAGCCTGAAAACAGAGCCATGAGGAGGTGCAGAAGTCTAGTTTTCTCTCAGAACACTTGAATTACAATATGCTGAAAGGTTATTATGGATTTTTTTGCCCAATGATGCCAAAAACCTTCTGCCTACTGCAGCTTTAAATGCTAACATACAGTTCATATTGTTATTCTATATTTTGGAACGACCCCGCACCCATCTACACATCAACCCCTGCAGGTCAGCGAGCGAGTGTGTTCGGAACAGTCAGACCTATTGATTTACTATCAGCGGGCCAGGTATTGACCAGAGCAGGACATGGTAGGGCCTGGCCTCTCTGTGTATTAATAATTCATTTGGGTCTATGGGTTACAGCAGGCATTGCTGGACAACTGCAATACAGTATATGGAAGCACGCAGAAAGACAACTTGACATTGATATAAACAGAGTATTCTGGGAGGTGTTAAGAGACTGAGAGTGTGGATCGAGGATGTTTCTCTATATTTCAGCAGATGAGGGAGAAAAAACCCTCAGTGTGTGCTGTCAGTGTGGTGTTCGATATGAGATCCATGAAATATGCATGAAGTATGTTTGAACCTTCCACCCCCCCTCTCCCCTACAGGCCAGAACCAAGGTCCTTCAAGCACATGAGCTCACATGAACACCCACACCCACCCACACACACACACACACACACGCACACAATGTGGCACCCTGGCCTTACACTGATGAATGTCTGTCCTTCAGAGAGCACAACAGCCACAGGAGAGTGATACAGTGTGAATGAGGACAGACGAAGAGAGCGTGCGAGACGGAGAGGGAAAGAGAAAAAGGCGACGTAACAAAAAAAAACAACAGAGAGGTAAGAGAGAGAGTGTGTTGTGGGCAGAGGTGTAGGCAAGAGGAGTGATGCAAAAGGGAGTGGAGAGGGTTAGGAGTTGGAGTGAAAAAACAGCAGTTCCTGTCCAGGAAAAAACAAAACAGTTTCTAACTGAGAAAAGTAAGGTGATTTGGAAGAGGAGTGGAGTAAAAAGTACAATATTTCTCTATGAAATGTGGAGGAGTAGTAGTCTAACGCAGCATGAAAAGTAAATACTCAAGTACTTCAACGTTATACTTAAGAACATTAGTTGAGTAAATGTACTTAGGTGCAATCCACAACAGGTTTTGATCAATGCCATCCATAACCGCTCAAGGATGGGGGGTGGGAGGGGGGGGTATAGAAGTCACACTATACCCACCTTCCAAGTCACCACTGCATTGAAGGGATTGGATGTGTTGTAGATATAATATAGAATTCTATATTTCCAATAAAGATGATGTTGGGAAAAAAAAGAGAGTAAAGAGGGAAAGAGATGGAGGAGAAGAGGGGGCGTTCTTTGTCATCTTGCTTTTTAAGTTACAGTATCTTTCTAATTAGGAAGACATTTGCTGCTGTGCTAATGAACAACAAACTCTTTCAAGCAGAACAAACAACCTAAAAACAAAGCACGCACACACTCACACACACAGTATCTCACCAGGACACGAGCCCATCTGTTTGCTAAGGGAATCTTGCTTTCCTCTGGCGCTGCTTAAAAAGAAGAGTGGGGGAAAAAAAAAATGCATCCCACACACACACACACACACACACACACACTAGTGAGCATGCAGACATGACATCATATCTTTCTGGTGCTGAGTCTCTGCAAAGAGCGTGGGCAGGCGTGCGTGGGCAGCTTGTGTGATTACTACACTGCGAGAGCCAACACAGACTGAGAAAACCGGCAGAGCAGACCGCGCGTGTTTGTTTGTGTCTGTGTGTCCTTGTCTGTCACTTACAACTCGAGGCGATCTAAAGGCATCTTTTCGCATCTCCGCATTCATCTCCTTATCGCTGCCTCTGCCTTTCCCCCCTCCTGACTTCTCTCCCCCTCTCTCTTCTCCCTGTTTAGCTGCTGCTCATACAGTCATTATTTTCTCCTCTGGCATTTGTTTGGCTGCCATGCCCCGTGAGCACTGTTTAATTCTCCCCCCCCCCCCCGCGCTCCCTCCAGAGAAGAAAGGGGTGAGACGGGGGGGAGGACAGGGGCAGAGGCACTTCATTAATCAATCAACCAGCTTTGAAAATTTACCTAATTAACGGCTAATTACAGATCTGGGCACGGCGCCAGCTGGCATCCCATCCACCTCCACCGATACGACCCCCGCGGTTCCCCCAGATGACACTAGAAGGTAAACACCCCTCCCTCGTGCCCTCCTTTGCTCTCTTCTTTATTAGTCTATCCAGCCATGCATCCCACTCACCCGTTCCCTTTTTCATCCTCAGCAGAAACAACAGATCACAGCTGATAACTCAGACTACACAGCAGATAGCTCTTAAAGATGTCCCAGATCTCTTCTTCGCCACCTGCCTCATTCTGATGTCGCACCATATGGCTGTTCTGTTTGGGTTTTCTTTATGCCGTCTTACCGGAGAACTGTCCGTGGTCACCGCAGGGTCCCGGAGGCTCTCGGAAGGCGCCGTCTCACCCCGACGACGGCTGCTGCTACGGTTCTTGCCTCGTCCTTGCCAGCTCCCTCTGCGGGACGTGCTTGCACGCCAGGCCCGCTGGATCCTGGGAACAAAATACGTATATATATCAGTGACATCTACATCTCATCGCCAAAGTTGATTTTGGGCGTCCAGGGTATTTAGAAGTTATGTTCATTTTCTGTATTATGACAATGTTAGGTGACTGGCTTGGATGTAGGGCCGCAACTAACAATAATTTTCATTAACGATTAATCTGTCGATTATTTTCTTGATTAATCAATTGTGGTTTATAAAAGGTCAGAAAATGGTGAAAAATGACAATCAGTGTTTCCCAAAGCCCAAGATGACGTCCTCAAATGTCTTGTTTTGTCCACATAGAGGAGTAGAGAAACCAGAAAATATTCACATTTAAGAAGCTGGAATCAGAGAATTTTTACTTTTTTTCTTAAAGAATTACTCTAACTGATTATCAAAATAGTTGATGATTAATTTTTTCATTTAATAGTTGACAGCTAATCGATTAATCGTTGCAGCTCTACTTGGATGGGCATGAAACTCAACTGGTTTGATTAAAATGTCTGGTTCTTTGATTAAAGAAACATGATGTCACCATGCATATCTCATTTCTCTCTCAACTTCTCAATCTCTTCTTCTCAGAGTTTCCTTTCCTTCATGTATTTCTTGGCCATTCTCAAACATCTTTTCCTCTAGATATTTTTCCTCAACTTTGCTTATTTTTTTTCTCCTTTAATTCTTACACGGCACACACACTTTTCTGACCTCTCCCCACCTATCTCCCCCCCCTGTTTTCAACCTCCACAGATCACTCTCTCTTTCCACTTTCTTTCATCCCTGCAGTCACCCCAACACCACAGGGTCCAGGATGGAGTGTAGGATCAATTACCCGATGGAGAAACACATTCACCTCCAGTGGAGCAGAGAGCCAGCTGAGCCAAATGGAACAAATTGAATTAAGCCATAACTCCTAGCTCCAATACCAATACCTCCCCCCCAACCCCTTCTTTCTCAATACCTATTTTCTCCACTTTTATTCTGCCTTTTCTCTGTCCGTGCTTCCTCTTCCTCTGCCTTTCCTGTGAGTTTATCCTGACATTTCTTACTATCCGTCTCACCTTTCTACACCCCAATCATGTTGACTCTCCACAGAAACATTGGCTTTCTCTTCTCTATCCACCACTTTCAAGGAAGCGAAAGCCTGAGGCGAGAGCTGTCCTTCCCTGTTAAACCTATAAAAGCGAGGGTCCGTGTTTAAGTAAAGTGGTGCTAGATGGCAGTCTACGAGGGTTCGTGCACTCAAAAGTGCACTCTGACCCCAGCTTCGAAACCTAATCAGATGGAAGATTGAATTAAAGCCACACATGAATTGATCTCTCCCACACAACGAAAATAATGCACTTTTAAGGTCATGGGTAACATGGGTGACACTCAATGTGAAATTGACTCAAAATGTAGAATAAAGAAACGCAGATATTTTTGAAAAGCCACAGGTGATACTCACACAATAGCCTTGATTTCCAGGTGCTGTTGTTGCTCACGACGACGAGGGCTATTGTCATCCTCTTCCTCACTCCTGCGAGGACGACTTCTGTGATAATAACAAGACAGATAAACAGAAATATGACAACAACAAAAAAAACACACACTGTTGCAGCTCAAGTATGCCAAAAAAAAAATCAACGAGTTTATATTTCACATGATAATGGAAGTCACAGCATAATAAGCACTTCTTTTGGCAGAGTAAGTGGATGTCATGGTAGAGTTAATGTTCAAGAGTGCGGCTTTGTTATGGCAGAATAAGCAGGAATTTAAACGGGAATGTAGTAAATGTATATGCATATGAGAAGTAAGACAGAACAGGGGCTTTACATTAAAGTATTCCCTCCTTATTGTAGATTGAATGCTGTCCATAAAATTCAAGGATTTATTTCATGGAACAGTCGAACAGTCTTACCTCTCCGCCTTGGGAACTGCTTGCCCTCCACTGTGATTGCAGTAGCGATGATACCTCTTCACTTCTTCCTGCACAGAAGAGAAAAGCACCAATATGTCAACAAGGTTTTTTAATTCTCTCCGCCAAGGATATGACACGGGAGGAGATGTGCTTCGATAACATACAATAATAAATCAGTAGCACTTCGCGTATGTGTAATTGCTTCTCCTCCCACGCATACTGTCTGTTTGGCATAGCTGCATAACTAAGCCTAAAGAGAGGGCTTTTTTATGATTTCTTTCTGTTATCTGTTTATCAACCTTAAGAGTGGCAGCTTGTCAACATAGACATTCATCATCATAAACATACATAGTGGTAAGGGAAAACAACTGTGTGTGTGTGTGTGTGTGTGTGTGTGTGTGTGTGTGTGTGTGTGTATTCTATTTCTGATGCATAACAGCATGTGTGTTTGTGCTCTGCAGGTGCCAACCAGCCAGCCAGACAGACACCGGCTGCAGGCCAGGGGGGTGAGGCCCATCTCAGGCAGCTCTGCCATAAAGCTCAATGGGACTGGACAGATGGATGTGCTCCCAACGTAGCCAAGCAGCTCCACTCCATCTCAAGTACTCACTCATCTCTATATGTTAGCCAGCAAGGGTGCAAGCTGTGACTATTTGTCTCCATGTTTTTGTTCAAGTGCTTGTGTCTATGTTGTGCCCTTAAACAGGGGGAATAATAAGGGAACCGAGACACAGCCTTGGTCTTTGAGTTACATTTTAAACAATGTAAACAATACCCATACAATCCCACATATAAAGAAACTCAGTTTCACGACCAGTTAGCACAACTAAATTATCTTTTTAACTGTCTCTATACCATTTAAATTATATTTGATCTGAATTCTACTACAGCATGAAGTCTTACTTATGAAATAAATTTTAACTTTTTGGCTCAATACATGAACAGACCTTTTAACAGTGATAAAATAAACAACTGCGTAGACATATATGACAGTTGACAGTGCCTAGCTTAAATGCTAATGAAACTTTCAAATATACAAGTACAAAATGTGCACCTTTCTCTCATAATGAACAATTAAGTATTGCAAATTATTAACAACACGTGTTTGCAAATATTTAGGGCTTTGTGGACGGTAATTACCTTAAATAGTGGCGATAGAAAGGGAGAAGAAACTTGCAAGCTAACACACATCTCCAGTGAGAAAGAGGAGCGTGATCCCCCTACTGGAGCCCAGAGGCATTACCAACAGATCAACGCACAATCAATCAACCCACACACACACACACACGCAAGGATCTGTATCACCTATCTGCACTCCTCTTTTTGTATAACTGGCTACAAAGTCTCAACAGTGACCAGTATTAACATAGATGAGTATTAATATACATTTACAATCAAAAAATCTAATTACATGTCTTGAAAAAGTAATAACTGAGGCAAGAAAGAAGAAATTAGCTTTTCTTTTTAAATTAAATATAGGCTATTTTTGTCTGAAAATTAATTATTCTTGTCTGTCACATCTACATCAAGGTTGTAAAGATAAATTCAGCTCACAGATCAGTACGATACATGATCAAACTGCAGTAAGTAGACCTGCAAAAACCATGTTTTTAAATGTCACCATTCTTCTGTCTAGATGAGAACTTCTATAACAGGGCTTCTCAAACTTTTTGGGGGCCAGGGACCCCTTACAGGGCACAAAAATGTAACCCTAACACTGATTAAGCATAATACTTACTTTGTACTCTTGGATGCCATTGGAGCTATTTGTATTCTAAAACTTTTCAACCTAATTGCTTCAGACCAGTTTAATAATTATAAAAAGAAACACATTTTAATTAGAATAATGTTAAGATAAGATGAGATGATCCTTTATTAGTCCCACAGCAGGGAAATTTGCAATGTGATTGAATGTTAATACCACTTATAGACCTTTAAGCAGAGGGTGATTTTATTCAAATTGCATTTGGACTCGACTTGACAGCATTTATAGCCTACATTTCAAGTAGCCTAATTGATCAAAAGCTTAACAGTCGCAAGACTGGCAAAGTCCTAATAAATCCAGATATTTAACCGTAGCCATCTAAAGCTGATTGTCAGTAAGTGCTTCAACTTTAGAATAATGGACTTAATGCTGTGTGTCACAATCATATCAGATTTTCTAACGTGGGTGGGAGTAATGGACACAATATGCTTGTCTTATTGGTGCAAATGGTCCCCATCTGTAGATATTCACTTTTTAATGATACAGCACAATTTTATAATTTATAGAAAATTATTTCGCAGACCCCAGAGAAACACTGGTTTATACTGTAAAGAACAAATGTCTGAACTTGGTTGGAGTGACACTCACTCAGTCAACCTCAACACTTGGCCATAAACCCCAAATTAAACATTTTTACACAAACTGATGTTATTTATTGTGGAAGCACATTTTGTTAAGACAATTAACATTTTCAGGCAGCAGTTGCGACCTCATTTAATTGTGCCCTCCAACATTTCACACATTTTAGCCCAACAATATATATTGTGACTTTTTAAAACTGGGATATACTAGCCAAAACATATACCACAACACACCATTACACCCGTAGTGTACATGTGTGTTTGTGTGCTATCTAAGCTCATGTTAATCAGGGTACATGTAGTCCAGACACTGTGCGATGTTGCTGCATCAGTTCTGAATGTTCTCTCCTCGTCTCTCAGCCAAGCCAGCAGGGATTAAGTGTTCAGGATTCCAGGCAAAAGGCCAATAAGGGTTTAAAAAATATTAGTATCAACAAATGTTCTGCTGTAGTAACTGCAGACTCCATCCAGATGCTCAAACTAAACTAAGAATCCATGATAAATGACAATGCTGGTGTTTAACTTCAGACTGGAGATAAATCAATTCTGTTACTGTAATGCCTATTTCTCGCCTCGAATGTTTTCAGAAACATCTTGTAGAGTACTGTTTAGCTGTAAAATGAGAAAGTTTGTGACCCGGCAGCCATGTTGAGATCAGTTGAGGAAATACCAAGCACCGCCCAGCAGCTGGAGCAAACTTTCTAATTTTACAGATAAACAGTACACTACAAGATGTTTCTGAAAACATTTGATGCGAGAAATAGGCATTACAGTAACAGAATAATGATTCATATTTGATCAGCGCTGCCTAGTTTGACCGTTTGATCAGAGTTCGTGAGTGATTGACAGCTGCTCAGAGACGGAAAGGCTCCAGCTCGGCTCTGATTGGTTGTTTTCCTCCGGTCTGTGAAATCTTGCAGATGCCATTAGGAGCACCGGAGGACACCGGAGGACACCGGAGGACACCGGAGGACGCCGGAGGACACCGGAGGACACAGAAGCACACAGAAGCACATGATTTTGTTCATATTACCCGTCTCATGCACTACTGTCAGGATTTAGTGACCGTTTTATAAAAATAACTTTTTTTTAATCATATTTGATCCAATTCTACCCACTGCTGCTTTAAATATACGTATAGGGGGAGTGCTAAAATGACAGAAATGTCTAATTTAAAGCCGCAGTAACACATCTTTATGACATTACAATGACCAATTGTCTACTTACACTACTCACTGAACATTAAGAGCATTAATACTAAAACATGGACTATCACAGGAACCTTTTCTTTATGACTTGTTGAGTTTTCAAAGATTGCAACACTTGCTTGATATACTTTGTGTTTGTCATTATTTTGCAGCTGCTATCATTTTTTACTATTTTTTTTTTACAACTATCTTTTGTGTGTTTACAACCAACCGTAATGTCTCGAGTCTCTGGACCGGATAAAATGCACTAAAGTTATATGAGAGCAATAGAAATACCAAGGGAGCGATACAACTGCAGCTGATGACAGGAGGAATGCATTACTTGCAGCTACAGGGTACATGACGATCTGTTAAATCAATAGCCGAATACATGATTGCATAAAAACAGGGATATTAACAGAATCCTGTTCTGCTGGGCATGTAAACAGCTTAATCGCATTATTTTCAATATCAAAATAAGGGCAATCAATAGACTGAGAGGCTAGAGGAAGGTAGACAGTAATAAGCATTATGTCACTGAAAAATGAGCAAAGGAAGGAAAACAGGAAGGAAGGGGAGAGAAAACAACAGCACATCGCAGAAAGTCTGCTGCCCTCTAATTGATGAGTTATTAAAATCATAATTTCTCAGAGTCCTAGTTCTATCACAGAGATCGATGGCAGGCGTAGTTGAAAGTCCACACTAAAACACACACACACAAAGACAAAAGCTTTTTCCCTTGAGTGTGTCAGCTCTTTGTGCCCTTCAGACTAGTTTGATGTCTCCCACACACATACGAGCACATGAACACAACACACACTTGAGTGCACTGAAAGAACAAATACGCCTGCACGCACACACACACACACACACACACACACACACACACACACACACACACACACACACACACACACACACACACCAGTCTGATCTCAGAGGGTTTGATTGCAATGATGCGCTGAAACATCTGCATCAGACTATTCGCGGCTCGGCTGGCCGATCAGCCCGGGGAAATGTCCAATCAGGAAGAGGAGCTGATGTACCGGTGGAGATGCTCATTAATCGGGACATCGGAAATCAATTTACATGCGCAGTGCGTGCGAGGAGTAATATGGAAGTCAACATTTACTCTTTCGCCTGAGCCCCTGAGTACAAAAAGAGCCCGCTGAGAGATGTAGGTGTTACTGATGTGCTCATGTGATTACATGATCTGGAAATGCTATTTTCTCTTATGGCTATGGGGTATAAAACAAGTACTTTCTACCGAGGGAAACTGATGCAATTTGTGTCATTTTGCTCCAACCTTTAAATCCTATTTGAGCGGAGAGGGAGCAGGAGACACAGAAACAGGTTTGGAGACGTAAATTGACAAAGAATCAGAATGATAAACTTGTATTGACCGAGAGCTGCAGTGAGACAGCAGTTTCATACTGATCAGTTAGGAGCATTTACGGACCTATACATTCTCACAACACCCAGGCCGCTGCAGTTACACGGCCATCAATACCAGGCTGGAGCAGGAGGTGTAAACTAACCTATGAGGCACAGATAAGGATCAGGCTTACATCATGCACACATACAGATGTGAGGTTAATTTCATATAGAAGTACGCGGTTCATCAAATACAGACAGACCCATTTCTTTTAGAGCCACACTCAGGATTTATAGATATGATCAAAAGAAATGGCTCCCCTAGAAGACCCATTTAAAGCACACACACACAAGGGCTGCACTAGTGGATATTTCCATTACTTTTTTCCATTAAAGGTACAGCGTGTAACATTTCGGGGGATCTATTTGCAGAAATGGAAAATAATATAATTTTTTTTCATTAGTGTATAATCATTTCAAACTAAGAATCGTGTTTTCGTTAGCTTAGAATGAGCTGTACATAGGGAGCGGGTCCTCTTCACGGAGTCCGCCATGCTGCTCCGCCATGTTTCTACAGTAGCCCAGAATGGACAAACCAAACATTGGTTCTAGAGAGAGCCTTTTGTGTTTTTACGTTACCTGAAGGCCACCGTAGTTCTCCGACACGCTTGTAACTACGGTAACGTGAGCCGCACAGTGCAAAGCCGTGGTACCGCCAGCCACCGTCCGACTTCCGTTGCTCCTAAAGTCATGATATTTGTAAGGATGGACTCTGAGCGCGGCGAATGGCGTTAACACGGTTTTGAACTCAGTGGCTCACGTTACCGCAGTCTTGGAAAGAGAGGAGTGAGCAGAGGGGTACTCAGTTGGTTGCAATCTGCAACCACACCGCTAGATGCCGGCAAATCCTACGCACTGTCCCTTTAATTGTTTTTCGTCTAGCAAATTTAACAAATGGTGCACAATGCACAGTTCTTAGAGCTTAAAGTTGACATCTTTAAAGACCAACAGCCCATAACTGAGAATTATGACATAAAATAATGACATAAAAACAGAGGGAAAAGCATCAAATCCTCACATTTAAAGAAGCAGGAACCAGCCAATACTTGGCCTTTCTTCTTGATGAATGACGATTGAAACATTATCAATATCGTTGTCGATTCATTTTCTGCAAGATTTTGGCCAAATGATTGATCACTGCAGCACGAATGCACACAGAACAGGCCTACATTCAATATGTGTCTTTAAACCTACACGTGTTGAGCCGATGGCAGCGCAGTGAAGGATGTTGAGCATTTAAAGAGGTTTGAAAGAGGCTATCTGGGATGCACAATGAGGGAAGCGAGAGGGTATCAATAAGAGGGATGAGGAGGCCATACGTTTTATACTCAATTGGGGAGAAAAAGAAGAAGAAGAGAAAGACATCCTCGAGAAGTGTGGAGGTGGCTGGGGTGTGACGAGTGGAGATGAAGGAGGTGCGAGAGTGAGAAAATGACTATATAGTCTATCAAAATGCAAAATGGTGCGCTTGGGACTATATTCCCCCTGCTACGATTAACCAATAGAGAGCTGCTCTGGCTAACATATGGTGAGGGAGGGAGCGAGAGCACACACACACACAGCACGCACACACACACACACATCATCGTTGAGGGGGCTTCTTTCAGTGATCAAAGACTAAGCTCTCTCATTTAGACCAAACCAGCCTTCCAAGACATGGTAATGGGATGAAATGGCAGGAGTGTGTGTGTGTAGGAGCGCATGTGTGCATCCATGCATGTATCTTTGTGTATGTTTTGGATGAGTTATGGTGCATTTTCATTAAAAAGGCGCATTTTATTTTCTTTCCTGTGCCATTGAACCAGAGCGCGCGCGCACACACACACACACACACACACACACACACACACACACACACACACACACACACACACACACACACACACACACACACACACACACACACACACACACACACACACAGAGGATGTATATTTCTTCATCACATGACCGTGGCGGGCCCAGAAAGAGACGCCTATCCGTCAGTGTGCGGGCTCATCTTGCTCCGGCGCGGGGTTATTACGACTCACTCGCGGAGCGTTTGAGTGAGCTGGCGCAAACAGCACTCAGCACAGCTCCGTCCCACTGGAGGGGGAGACAATAATGCACATCTGAAATATGACACCCTTCCCTGGCACCACACTCCCACTATGTACTGTATACATCCCTCCTATATAGATTACAGTGTCTGACTCCCACGGTTTGTGTGGGTGTCCTGTGATACAAGTTGTGAAATGACACCTGTGTGTGTGTCTGTGCTGGATTTCTGCTCCTGTTGAGCTCATTAAACTGCATGCTCACTGAATTAGGAGCAACAAGGGGCTTCGTGCATGATCCTGATGAATGATTTCAAGATTCCAGCTGCAACGTGCTGTGTCAACAATGTCACCTGCGCTGTATATTTCATGCTTAACCCCATTAAACGTGACCTACCCCCCCTCCCCACCCCCTCCTTTGGCACGCTGTTTAAATAAGCTCTGTGTAAAAATGGTTAACAACAAGGACTCGTGGCCGTAAAATTCAGCCGTCCCATTGATTATGGAGTAATAGCTGGATAGATTAATGGGTTTCTCAGGGGGGTTCACGCCTCGGCAATGAATCTGAATCACTCACGCAGACACAGCAAGTGGAGCGGCCTCCATATCCAACAACCTGCATTTTCTATCCTCATGCTCATATTTCACACGCCAATTACTGGTTAGTCCTTCATCAAGCAAGTCTTATATGAACCTCCTCTGACATGGCGTCTCGCAGAGTTGAGCTGGATCAATTTGGGGAAAGTCATTTTTGGTGGGCGATAATGGAATTCAACTGTCAAGCGGGGCAGTGGAAACGGATTGGAACAAGTCTGGAGTCAAAAATGGGAAAGTTTAGGGGAACATTCAATGGACAAGAGTGTGTGTGTGTGTGTGTGTGTGTGTGTGTGTGTGTGTGTGTGTGTGTGTGTGTGTGTGTGTGTGTGTGTGTGTGTGTGTGTGTGTGTGTGTGTGTGTGTGTGTGGGGGGGGGGTTGCACCATCATAATATATTGCAGAGTAAGTCGAAAGCCGTGATGGAACAGTGCTTTCAGCGCTCAATATCCCCAGCCGCCGATAATGCGCAACACTACATCACATGGCATTAAATATTCAGAGGCTCAATACAACCAGGTGAACTTGTGCACCTATACACTCACTCAAAACACACAAACGGAAACATCATACTTCTGTTATAGGTGATTCTAGCAAAACCTAATTTACATTATGAAGTCAATTAAAGCTGCAGTAGGTAGAATTGGAGCAAATATGATTTAAAAAAAAAAAAAAAAGCTATTTTTATAAAACGGTCACTATATCCTGACAGTAGTGCATGAGACAAGTAATCTGAAAAAAAAAAATCATACTCCTAATGACATCTGCAAGATTTCACAGACCGAAGGAAAACAACCAATCAGAGCCAAGCTGGAGCCTTGCCGTCTCTGAGCAGCTGTCAATCACTCGTGAACTCCGATCAAACTAGGCAGCGCTGATCAAATATGAATCAATATTCTGTTACTGTAATGCCAGAACACTTGAATTACAATACACTCAAAGGTTATTATGGAATTTTGCCCAATGATGCCAAAAACATTCTGCCTACTGAAGCTTTAAAACAAAACCGCTGTCCTAAAACCAACTGATTTGAGTTTCTAAAACATGTATTATCCCTTTACATGAGCAAACTGAGGAGAAAGGCATGCCACCTCAGTCAGCTGAACAGTTCCCTGCTGATGATGAAGAAGTCATTTGTAGCGGGAGGTACAATATGTAGTATTAATGAGACCTTTTCAGCGGCTGCCATGACAAAAATCTTTAAGTGGCCTCAAGCCAACTTGAAAAAAAAAAGCAATTCCACAAACCAAATTGAATTCAGTCAATTGTGCCATTTGAATGGGTGAATAAGGGGAAATTCAAAGCAGTTAAAGGTAATGCATGCGGGGAGGCGAGGTGAGGGAGAGATTTAGGTTGCACTGTCCAAGGTGCTGATACTTCTCTGTCGCCTCTCCAGCTGTTAAACCACTGGGGAATAGTTGCCTAAACGTTATCATTTTGCGACACATTTTTTAAATGTGATGTTTGTACAGTTTATGTGCTTCTTTTCCACCCATTGGAGACTTTAATACTGAGCAGAGAAAAGAAAAAGCATCAACTTACTGCTCCTCTAAAAAAAGATCAGAAAGTGAATTACATCATTGCTGAAATGCTCCCTCACCAAAAAGAGAAGATGCCATCATCCATTAGCAACATCTTCCCAGAGAGGTATATATACAACCCAGTTTACAGTAATAGACTGTCTGTTGCTCTCTCTCTCTCTCTCTCTCTTCTGAATGCATCTTCTTACCTGGTTGTTAATGCACAGAGCAAGGTGCTTCCTCTCCCGAGCCACAGCCAGACTCCCGCTGCGCAGCCTCGCCTCCTCTCCTCCCTGGTACATGCTTCTGGAAGGAACAAGTTAAGACACAGAAAAACTATGAAATATGCTGTAAACCCGAACAGCCTGCACTCATCTCTGTGTGCAGCTGCAGAAAGTACCGTTATGCAAGATTTTTTTTTATCACTCAGTGTCAATGTCGATGCAGCCTGCACTGGAGCTTCTCGTTTTTCCCTAAATAAACCATACATTTATGACAAGGAGGTGACACTAACCTGTACGTGCCGTTCCTCAGCATGACGAGCTCTCTCTGTCTGTCTCTCTCTCTCCGCGGTCAGACAGAGATGAAGTGAGCACTCGGAGTCGGGAGCAGCCAGAGAGAAAGAGAGAGAGAGAGAGACCACACTTGGGGAAAAAAAAAAATCCTCTCAGCCAATGGGACGCTGAGCGCGTTTTTTTTTTTTTTTTTAATATACAGCAGTGCCCATTACGCGCGTGTGTGCGTGTGTGTTGACGCCTGGTGTCGTTTAACTTGGCTTTATAATTACAGCTTTAATTATTCTGCACGCCTTCTCTCCGGGGAAGGGCGCAAACACACTACAGTATCTACAAGCCTATTGTGCCAGGCTTTTGAAATATGCCTGTGCCAATCTATTTGCTCAAATCCCAGATATGGTGTGTACATCACACAGGTGTGAGGCTGGGAGCAGGGGGGACGCACAAGTTGAACAAACACCTGTATTTTATTTAAACTAAGCACACGTCATCCTCACACAGCACTTTACAGTACAGGTGCAGCAGGTGAGGTAAAGGAGAACCAAATTCATTTTAAGTGACTCCAAATTATAAAACCTCCAGAGGTGATTTTTTTTGAATGGAGGACTTCCAAATCTGTCCTGTGACTAACTACTACAAAAGGATCCTTCTCCCGGTGTCCTACAGCCTCGTGTTCCTACTGGGCCTGAGTCTAAACGGCGCCCTGCTGTGGTGCGTGTGTTACCGGACGCGCTGCTGGAGCAGCACGGTCATCTACATGACCAACCTGGCCGTGGCGGACCTCCTCTACGTGCTGGCTCTGCCCCCCCTCATCATCAGCAACGCCATGGGCGACATGTGGCCCTTCGGCAACGTCCTCTGCAAGAGCGTCAGGTTCTTCTTCTTCGTCAACCTCCACTGCAGCATGATGTTCCTGGCGTGCGTAAGCGTGCACCGGTTCCTCGGGGTGTGCTTCCCCATCGCCGCCGTGCGCCTCAGGACCAAAAAGCTGGCCCTCTTCGCGTCGGGCTCGGTTTGGATCCTGGCCACCGCGGAGATCTTACCCACGCTGGTGTTCGCGCACACGGGCGTGATCAACAACATGACCGTGTGCTTCGAGATGACCAATCCGGGGGACTTTAAGATGTTCTTCCCCTACGGGCTGTTTCTAGCCATAGTGGGCTTTCTGATCCCCTTTCTCGTGGTGATCACCTGTTACTGCTCCATGATGGGGGTGCTTTACTGCAGGGCCTCGGACGGCATCTCCAACGCGAGGACCGCGCGTATGCGCAACAAGTCTCTCTACACCCTCTTGGTGGTGTTTCTCATGTTCGTGGTGTGCTTCGTGCCCTATCACATCGCGCGGACGGTCTACTTGTTCGTGAGGGTCTACATGCCCGGGGACTGTCACCTTCTCAACGTGGTCATGATCTCGTTTAAGGTGTGGAAGCCCGTGGTGAGCTTCAACTGTTGCGCAAACCCTCTCCTCTACTTTCTGGGCTGCGATCGGCACCGGCAGAAGCTCCGGGCCTGGCTGTGGAGGAGGAGGAAGAGGGTGCAGCCAGCCATCGTGAGTCTGGTGGGTGGAGGCAGCACGAACAGGTGCGGAGGATAGAGACCATTGATCCACGAGTGACTTTTATCATATACAATAACACTAAGACTGCCTACAAGCTGTGTTTAATCATTCTTTTTATATATTTTAAATATAAAAATATGTATTTTTCAACATTCAACAGGTCACAGAAGTCCTTTTTGTACACTATTCTAATTTATTGCAACCTATAAAACCTGAAGGATCAGCAAAAGTAAGGAACTAACACACTGACTGTCTGTAAGCTGTGTTTTATCATTGTTTTTATTATTTTAAATATAAAAAATATGTATTTGTCAACATTCAACAGGTCACAGAAGTCCTTTTTGTACTATTCTAAATTATTGCAACCTATAAAACCTGAAGGATCAGCAAAAGTAAGGAACTAACACACTGGGACTGTCTATAAGCTGTGTTTTATCATTGTTTTTATTATTTCAAATATAAAAAATATGTATTTTTCAACATTCAACTGGTCACAGAAGTTCTTTTTGTACACTATTGTAACTTATTGCAACCTATAAAACCTGAAGGATCAGCAAAAGTAAGGAACTAACACACTGGGACTGTCTATAAGCTGTGTTTTATCATTGTTTTTATTATTTCAAATATAAAAAATATGTATTTTTCAACATTCAACTGGTCACAGAAGTTCTTTTTGTACACCATTGTAACTTATTGCAACCTATAAAACCTGAAGGATCAGCAAAAGTAAGGAACTAACACACTGGAACTGTCTATAAGCTGTGTTTTATCATTGTTTTTATTATTTCAAATATAAAAAATATGTATTTTTCAACATTCAACTTGTCACAGAAGTTCTTTTTGTACACTATTGTAACTTATTGCAACCTATAAAACCTGAAGGATCAGCAAAAGTAAGGAACTAACACACTGGGACTGTCTATAAGCTGTGTTTAATCATTGTTTTTATTATTTTAAATATAAAAAAATATGTATTTTTCAACATTCAACTGGTCAGAGAAATTCTTTTTGTACACCATTCTAACTTATTGCACCCTGTAAAACCTGAAGGATCGGTAAGGAACTAACAGATACCGTGAAAAAAAATACTGTGGTTATTAAAAGGCAATGTGGCCAGAGGTGACAAACATTTGAGGGAATTGGTGCCCTCTGTCGTTTGCAGTCTCTAAAACAGCACCATAAAGCATCAGTCCAATATAATATATGACACAATCCCCGTGTGAAAAAAAAAAATATTTATGTTGTGTGGTTTCTATAAAAAAGGCCTAAAGTGTGCAGCAAATAGAAAATAACTCCAAAAATAACCTCTATGGTGATAATAATGAAAGAACAAGTGAGTCATGTGAAGCGTAAAAATACCTTGAAGGTAAAAAAAAAAAAAAAAAGTGCTACAGTATCTTGTTAAAACAGGGACACTGTGAGCATCCTCTGGTTTTTAAAAAAAAAAAAAAATTGTCTGGAGCCGTTGGAGGAGCAGACAGCTGAATGAAGGGCATCATTTCAGAACACTCCTGTGGGCAAGTGATGACAGATGGGTGGAGCAGTGGTCTGGGAGCTGAGAGCACAGACAGATTAAGTGAACAGGGGGGAAGAAAAAGACCAGTTACTTGTGTTTAATTATAAAATGTAGCAGTAAAACCACCAACCCCCCTGGCCTTCTTCAAAAAAATGTATTGCAGGTGTCAAGATTAGAGGCTGAATGAATGAATTAATGTTTGAAAATGTGTGTGTGTGTGTGTGTGTGTGTGTGTGTGTGTGTGTGTGTGCGTGTGCGCATACCTGTGCGCCCAGCCTTGAGAGGTAGCGGTTGCGTAAGCCAAAAGCAGACATGGGTTCCAGTCTAGCGCGCTCACCCTCTGTCGGTTTGATGGGTCGCCTTTTAATCCTGCAGGAATAATAATAACGACGCCATCTTTATCATCTCTACAGGCAACACTAACATGAGCACAATATATCAATGTTAGAGGATTAATCAGCCTCGGTGTGCTACTAAAGGCTGAGACAAATCATTTATTACCACAGGTAGTGCAGAAATACAATAACAGAGATTTCCAATGAATGAATAAAAATGTTTAATTAAAATGTCATCGTTCCATTAATAATCTGGTATCAGACGTGATTTGGTTCTATATAAAAAAAAAAGACTTTCCTTCCAATCTCATTGCTTTTGATTGTACAATGGATCTTCTGTAGTTTCTCAATTATGTCATTTCTTGTTCACAGCTCAATAACAGTTGACACTTGGTAGTTTAACACAAATATTCTCAGTTAAGCAACCGCTGTCACATCACCACAGTGCAAATGAGTGCCAGGTGAGGAGAGCAGCAGGTCACTGTGGTCATTTCAATGTGCAACACTTGACATCATGTAGGCCTATAGAAATTATTTAAATGTTGAAAGTGCTGCAGAATAATTTGTAAATGTTGACAAAGCTTTTCAAGTTTTGAGATGTTGTTCCGACTATGGATGCACCGATACCGGATCGGATACCGGGCCGATACTGACTCAAATACCTGGATCGGGTATCAATTCAATTCTATGTTTATATACTATATATATTATATACTGGAATTGTAATTCCTGTTTTAGTTTTGACCAATTTGTTGCTGCATTAAAACGGTTTACACTTGAATTGTAATTCCTGTTCATTTTTAAGATTTTTTTTTACCAAGTTGTTGGTGTACCATTTATTATTTTAATAATAAATAACAATTCAGTTAATTTATATCTATGCATTTATCTGTTACATTTTGTTTCACATAGTTAAGAAAGCCCAGTCACTTTCACACAGCAAGGCATAGCCTACAGCTTATTATTTAAACACTGGTATCGGATCGGTTCTCGGTATCGGCCGATACCTAAAGCCAAGGTATCGCTATCGGTATCGGGACTGAAATAGTCGGATCAGTGCATCCCGAGTTCCGACTGGGAAGTCGTATTTCCGATTTCTCCGACACCACACGAATGCAGCACAAATGCCCTGTCTCGCAATGTTAATGAAAGTGAAACAGCATTGCTACCCGTCAACAAATCGAGCTGTGATTAGGGATATTTAACGCACCGCACAGTTGTACCGACATGGATACACAGCCTACAGTAGTGCCCGGATGCTGTTTCCATGGTTGCCACGCATAGCGCCTGGCGTTTACTGGCGGAGCACTTGCTTGCATGAGGAGCAGCGCTCTCAGACCCTGCGCATCCAAGCTAATATGCAACTGAACAGAAAACATAACCCTCTTGGTGGAGGTAACTAACTGTATGTTGACCTGGTTTTAGCAGATGTGTTTTCTTGTTGGAAATGCGATCGTGAGTGACGGGTTGTATGTGGGTTTTGGCAGGCAGCTGCTGTCCTCTCTTCCACCACCACTGAATCTCACCGTACCGGCCTACTTTCACCCCTGGACCACCCAGTAGCATCACTTATGGGTAGATGTTGTGAGAAAGTGTGCTCTTTGGCACCTGTAACCATGTCAAACAGTGTCGTCACAGTGTACGGACACACCCTACGGTACACTTCTACGTCACTGCAGCAAAACCGGATGAGTAAAAATCAAGATTTTTCAGATTGTGTTAAGTTACGCTTAATAATCTGATGACTTATTTGCCCAACTGAGGTAGTGAGTGTTCATCAGCCACAGCCTGATAACAACACAGAGAGATAAATCTCTCTCCACATTAGCGGAATAGTGAGAGTTAAACAGAGTGCATTCATAGTTTGTCTCACCGTTTCGATGAAGCAAGCAACAATTTGGGGGCCAGAGCTTACAGCAAGTTAATTACCTGAGCTTGATAAACGAGCAAAACACAGTCTACAAAACATAATTTATACGTGGAACTGATTCTGTAAAAGGTCGCATTAATGAAACGCTTTGTAAAAAGTTGAAACTGCCGAATATCATTACGCTTGGGGGGTGGGGGGGATGCATTCCAAAGTGTGCCTCTCTATTTTTCGTATCATTATAGTAATGTACCATTTGATGATGCACCAGAAAATAAATCTTTATGAACCCC